>JAODUP010000199.1:690000-703219 GCA_025642065.1 Paralvinella palmiformis | reverse complement strand
AATTTTTTAAATAGATATTGTTAATTTTACAGGTTAGAGAAGAACTTCGACGCCAGACCAGTCGGACGTGTTGATACATGGTTCATATAGGTAGGATTTATTCAGTTATTCGTACCCAGAATAAAGCTGAGGTCAGCACCCGAGGTGTCGAAATGTTTTATATACAGGTTTATGTTGGACACTGAAAAGTACTGTTGAATGTAAACTGTAGTGTCAAAATAGTTTATAATATGTTAGCAAGTCACCATTGAACCACACCCACACGCACGTGTTTGTTACGAGCTATGGTATCAAATGGTATGTTTTTACGTGCTTCTGCTTTTTGTACGTAGCCTGCACGTAGCCGCTTTCCTGTGAGCGTGACATATTTGTCGCGTACGAAAAAATTAGTGGTTCCCACATGCTGATGAGTAGACCAGACACATGCTTAGGTATACGCACCATTTATCAATATGTGGAGGTATGGAAGATTTTATTTTTAGATTAATGTATGTATAGTTGTATTTAGATTTAGGAAGTAGGTTTCGAAGGATGTTTAGATATGTTGATGCTCTGTGCCTGTTGCCTCTTACAATGCCCTAAAACACACACACACACATACATACTCACACACACATATATATGTATATATATATATAATATATATATATATATATATATATATAAATATATATATATATATATATATATATATATATATATATATATATATATATATATATATATATATATATATATATATATAAAACACATACATACATACACAGTTATAAGGCTGTCTCTATATCACAGATATGTTATACTCCACAGCTATATACAAATAGTCACTCTGATGGACCCATGAACTTAATTTTATTATGTCTAACTATGATTAAAATAATGTTTACACTCTTGCTTCATACTAAAAGGCAAGTTATATATCGCTAAAATTGTTCTACAGGAAATCACCTAACAAAATCTGAATGGCTAAAATTACTCTGAAATCATAGTAACAAATGTGTCTCGTCTCCCCATGTAATTATACCCCCATCAACACCCATGTGGTTACGAACTGGTCAAAACCTGTCTTTGATAGGTTAGCTTGGCCATTCCCGGCCTCGAAATGATACAAATATGACATAAATATTATTTAAGTTCAACAGGTTAGCTACTATTGGCAGCTACTGAAGCCATTATGTGAAGAGTCTGCGAGAAACAGAATATTTTAAATGGTGGATTTTAACTCCATTATATTTTCACGAGCTCCAGCTCACTCTCTCTCTCTCTCTCTCCCCTCTCTCTCTCTCTGTATGTATGTATATGCGTTTGGGGGTACGTATGTGGGTTCATATATATATATATATATATATATATATATATATATGTTTGTGTGTGTGTGTGTGTGTGTGTGTGTGTGTGTGTGTGTGTGTGTGTGTGTGTGTGTGTGCGTGTGCGTGCGTGTGTGTGTGTATATAATCTATCCCTCTCTCTGTGTGGTGGGAGTTATGATGTGGATCATTTATGTATGCGCTTGTGTTCAGATATATTCTAAAATAATTACAAAACAAGTCACAGGAAAGATATCACTCTTCTACATCTTGTTATAGTCAACATCATATCTTTTAGAAATGCATCCATATCATTGGCTTTCTAACGTTTTATTAATGTACCAATTACAAAAAACGAATTACTTAAAATTAGATATCAATTATTTTACATCTCACCTTACTCGTAGTCAATACAAAAACAAATTGTCAATACTGAATTGTGTGTCATTAACAAAATTGGCAATATTGTCAAACCTTTTATAGATTTTTACCACCCGGAGATTTTACTACTACTACTACTAATACTATTATTATTATTACTACTACTACTAATAATAATAATAATCATATTTATAATAATAAAATGACAATGCTGATATTGGTGATGATGATGATTTTAATGACATTGATCATCATTATCATTATAATGATGATCTATTTCATAATTCTCTAAACTCTATCTGTAGCGTTATTGTCTCAAGAACAAAACTTACACGTAACTAACGGAAAGGTAAGTATAATATCAAAGCCGATTTACAGTCATCTGTAGAGACGTCCATGTCTCGTCGCGAAATATCTAATGTTTATCTAAATTGGAGCATCGGAAATTAGCTCTCAGGTCAACCCTCCATCAACGAATGCGCTAAATGTTAGTAATGATTCTTACCAGATTGGTCACGTTTTTCATAATCTATCCTAAATTAAGCATCGTATGTATGGAATTCAGTATCCTATCTCTATATATAATCATCAATACTCAATGGTTATTTATAAACCAAACAACTCTTTGTATAGAAACCCTTTTTCACGTTGAGATAACTTGATTCTCCACGACTTTTGTAGATGCTTAATGCACTAATTTCATCGAGTTCTCTATCTATTCAAATTGATCTCGTGATTAAGGTAGCGCCCTAACCGGAAGTAGGACAACATTAAGTGGAACTCTAACTAAGTGGAAAGCATACAGAAAGCCTTATGTATCCGAAAAGACCTTACTCTAATTGCACATAATTCTAACTCTGTTCTCAAAATTAGCGAATATCCACCCTTTAATTAATTTATGGAGCCTTATATTTGGGCAGCGGTTACCGCAAAATTCAGTTTTATCCTATGTTT
The DNA here is from genome assembly GCA_025642065.1 of Paralvinella palmiformis. NCBI lineage: Eukaryota > Metazoa > Annelida > Polychaeta > Terebellida > Alvinellidae > Paralvinella > Paralvinella palmiformis. The sequence continues at coordinate 700,577 of JAODUP010000199.1, read as the reverse complement.
AGACCAATACACGATAATGAAAATATATCTATATTTGTCCAAAGTGGCTAAAACAGTTTTAGTTATAAATCAGTTATAAATTAAATAAAATGAAATACTTCACATAAATTGTTTAAATAAATAACGCGATACTTGTATTGAGTATTTTGAATACGGTGTACTAGGTACTATTATCTGCCACATATATTTCACTTAAAATTACTCATCAATAATTATATTGATTACCTTCATCTAGCCCTTCTTCTTCAAGATGTTCATATATATATATATATATATATATATATATATATATATATATATATATATATATATATATATATATATATATATATTAAATGTCTACGAATATTATTCGTGAAAACAAATCCTTCATCTAAGATAATGATTCCCCTATACATTGTTTTTCTTAAGGTAATTATGCACCTAAGACAAAAACAGTCACCTATCATATTCAGTTTCCTTTAGGATAGTTTGTCCTCTAAGACAACCAACCTCTTAGTATATCCATATTCCATTAAGACAACCATTCTCCTAAGCAAGCTAATTATCTAAAATGACTATTCACTCCAAGAAACTACTACTCTCAGAAAGGTAACATGTCATTGCTGCAACAATTGAAAGGTTCCATTCTTTCTTTTTAATGGAACATTTATGGTTGTTTTATTGATTCATTAAGATCTTCCCCTTATTACGATCATGACGTCAAATTCTTTTTTGAAGATTTCTTTTGAATGAATCGATGGACCAGATCTTTGTTAGATCAGTGTGAACCTCCCAACCGTTGACCTTTATTTTAATGACAGCCACTGACCTTTGTTCATACCTGAGATGGAGGTGATGTTGATGGGATAAGATGACAATTTTCTGTTTGATGGATTCCCCACAGATGCTACAGCATGTGTAATGACAGATTAAATTGGGTCACGACCAGTAACACATAGAAGACGACCTGATTGTTTGTAAAACTTGACCCAGTGTGCGAACACTATTAGTGTAATGTGTCCATGAGGAAGACAACTGGAAATCCGGTAGATAAAGACATAATTTGGATGTGCTATATCACAAAATACAAAGAGACAGTTGGGACACATTTAACGAAAGATGATGAATTACTGACTATCGAATGGTTCTAGAGGAGATCCACTACTAGTAATAGGCTAGTGCGACTGATAACCATGTAAATTCTTGTGGCCATCATTCGATCTTAGACATAGATGACAAAATGTTGACAAAAACAAAATGACAGTAATATTTTTAAATTACGAACGTTTTTGTACCATTCGGTGAAACACGTCATACCGATTAGCAGAATATTTGCATATGATTTAAATACCTGACTCAATATCAAAACAGAAACATATCAAAATGCTGCATAAATGAATAAATATTTAGCTGTTTCTTAAAAGAGCTCAATGAGTCACTGGACATTTGCTGTGCGCTCAGTTTCAAATTAAATCATATTCTATTACATGTTCTCGGAAGTACGAATATCGAGTAATTTAGCTTAATTTCAGTCTTTATAATACCCTATCATGTGGAATAAGTGAATGATTTCTTCGTTTATCCTTCGATGATGGATGCTTGGTATATATAGCCAATATGCCACTGTCTAGAGAGATCGGTCCATCTGATCGAAGCCTTTAACTAAGGAATGAAGCATCCCACATAATCAGATAACATTATTAGACTGTCTACTCTACGAGAGGCCTTCTACACGTATTTGCTAATATATAAAAATGCCATAGTAAGGCTTTCTTCTGGCAAATCAGTGCACTCACAGAGAATTGTTTTTGATTATGTTTGGTGTTTCTTCTTGCCAAAATTATTTCTAGACAGATGATAGTAACGACAATGGCTGTACAATGATGGACTGACATTAAATATATATGTTCTATTTGTGGCTCGTGTGAGTCTCGGGAAGGTGCTTCGTTCCAAAGCTATATCAGCCATAACACACACAATACCTCTGTCGCATGATGAACTTTATAAATAAGGTAAACAACACAAGACGGATCTCCGTGTCATCAGTAGTTACTATATAAAGGCCATATGTCCATGGGAATAATTTGACCATAATTTACACTGATGATAAATACTGTATTTACTGCTGAAAATCAATTTTCATTTCACTATGTAATCTGCTTAATTATATGATTGCTTTGATTATATTTATTATATAAATGTAACGTTTATAATACAAACCAATCCTTTCCACAGTACATTCCCACTAAAAATGTACAGTGAATAATTCATTATATGATCCTTGTTTTAAACAATCTGATCAAACTTTTAACTCCGATAAATATTCCATCTTGTTTTTATAACTTTCTAGACACGTAAATGACACTATCTAGTTTATAAAACATACGATTTTAATATTAGCATAAAACATAAATAAGTAATAAATTGGTGTAATACTGCATTCAAATGATCAGAAACAATACATTTATAAATATTATTTGTTTTGCCTGCTGTAATAATAATAATAATAATAATAATAATAATAATAATAATAATGTATATTTAATAAGGCGTTCTGTATAAATAATATGTAATATAATAATACCCCAAATAATATGTCTTTCAAGAGACGATGTATTTCTAATATTTGCCGGGAGTGAGTAAAAATACGTTACTATATTTTAAATAAACACAAAATATAAGTAGCTACTAATCCAATACCATATTAGTTTGTCATGTTCCCAGTAACATATATATATATATATATATATATATATATATATATATATATATATATATATATATATATATATATATCAACTGGTCCATACACACAATAAACCTTTACTACAAATTGCATTATTGTAAATTAAGAGAGTTACTATATGGGTTATCATTCATCGTTTGTTTTTCAAGGAACCTCGCTGAAATGATGATGTTTAGTAAGTTTATCTTTAAAAATATAGTTTTTTCAGGCAGATGGTCGCAATGGGAGCGGTTATAGAGTGATGGAGCGTAGATATTCCTGAAGAACACTGATTTTACTCGTATAGGTTCTGTTAGTGGCTAGTCCTACCTTCAGGAAAGTCATGCCTCGTGTCAAAACTAACTCAGTAATAATAGCCCCAACATATATGTCATGTGACGAACTTCATAGCTAAGATAAATAACAAAAGATAAATCTCCCTGTCATCAGCGATTACTAAACAAGGGTCATCTGTCCAAAACAAAAACTGTATGTACATCGACAATAAATAATTGTGGCCGATTTCTTTGCCGATGAAATTCAATTTTGTCTATATTTTCCTATGATGTATCACTACGTAAGCTTATGCATTATATGATCAAATTGATTATAGTTATGTTATAAATATCAAAGGTTTATATTACAAATGAATCCTTTCCACAGTACACTCTCCCAAAAGAATGATATCCATTGTACAACTGTCTAGACACTTAAATTTGTTTTTGTTTTGTATTTGTTATATTGTTTTTGTTATATTCAGCAGGTTTTTAAAATGCTAATTAGCATAACGTATTTCACCAAATGACACAACACATTCGTGATGGTAAATAGTATGACGGTAATGTTGTCCTGTCAACATTTTATCTTCCATGTCTAGGTTTGAATGATAACCACAACAATTTTGAAGGTCATCAGTCACACTAATCCATCGGTGAATCTGCTCTATAACCATTCTATAGTCACGTAATGCATCATCTGTTTTTTTTATATACTAAATGTGTTTTAACTGTCTATTTGTGTTTTAATGATATAGCATATACAAATGATGTCATTATCTGATATATTTCTACCTGTCTTCCTTATGAACATATTACACTAATAGTGTTCGCCCTTTGGGTCAAGTCTTACCATCAGTCAGGACGTCATCTTTGTCTTACTAGACATGACATAATTGGTCCTGACATTACACGTGTCATAAAATCTGTGGCGAATCCATCAAACAGAAAGCCGCCATCTTCCCCCATCAACATGACCTCAATCTCTTGTCTGAACAGAGGTCAGTGACTGTCATTAAAATAAAGGTCAAACGTTGAGATGTTCACACTGATCGACAACGGATATGGAGCATTGATTGATTAAGAGTAAACATATTATTGTATACTAATTCCATACTATAGGATGGAATGTATCCATTACAACCTTCAGCGTTCGAAATTAGACGCAATGGTCGTAATAACAGGATGATTTTAATGAATAAATAATATAACGACAACATTGACATTCTAGATAAAGAACCTTTCAATTATTCTAGCAGTGATATATTACCTTTATCAGGGGACTGGCTTCTTGGCTTTAATAGTTATCGTGGGGAATTAGTCTGCTTAAAAATGGTTGTCTTAGAGGAATATAGCTTTAATAAGAGGTAGGTTATCTTAGAGAATTTTCATACAGGAGATAACTGTCTTGGGGGGGGGATGATTGTCTTAGGATAATAGTTATCTTATGAAATTACTGAATTGTTAATTGCTAATCACAATATGTTGGCCGATTGTAGGGCCAATAATAAACGTCGTTTAATATTTTACTTGTTTCTAAGATATCACGTTTCCTTTATTGTCCGCGGTCTGTCCTATGTCCGTAACATAGGACATCCTGCCAACTATTAATAAGCTAATTCTAAGCTGTAGCTTATTGCGCTATAGTACTGGTTTAATAGTAACTAAAGATAGTCACTGGGTCTATTAGCCATACGAGTCTAATTGGTGTATAGGATTACACGGGCAATTTATTAATGGATCCCGTGTAAGATGGCTAAAAGTATCATAATGGTTGACTGTTATATGTTTATTGACGACCTTTTAGAAGTTAACCCTGTCTCTCTCTCTCTCTCTCTCTCTCTCTCTCTCTCTCTCTTATATATATATATATATATATATATATATATATATATATATATATATTTTTTAAAATTCTGATAAATATATTAGGCATGTAATGTGACATTCATATTATGAATGCACTATAATTTTTGCAGTAATGGGCTCTGATTCTTCGACCATCTATATTTCTGAACATTCAACAAAGCTTACTTACCTACACGAAGAGTAATGTTGATGGATGGAAAATAGTTTAGCTGTGTTAATGATATGCCGTGCTAAAAGCCAACCGTTCATGATTCGAATCATACTTCGGGAATCTGTGCATAGATTGGATAAGTAGGTGTATTTATAGTAACCACCTAACATCCACTGAGGCATACTATGTCTGCTTAAGCGCCATATCTATCAGTGATAAAGTGTCAAGATCCCCCTTTGAATGAGTGACTTGGGGAGACATTTTAAGAGCAGATAGTTAACCAATATTTACTGTTAGATATTTAGATCTAAACCTTGATATTATATTTAGTATTATGCATAAGATATAATGTCGATTACGCAACCACGCTCTTATATTGGTTTGCGACATTTATACTGATAATGTGATATTAGAATGTGTATATAAAGAGCACTTCGATTGTCAGTTATATTAAACTTAATGTTGGTAAAATACCCTTATCCTAATGCATATCGTTTAAAATTCAGTCATTTACAATGGAAAATCGAATGCCGCTTGAAAGGTGCTTCAACAAGGAGTACATTTCCTTGATTATGGATAGCATACACCTTACTTTTACCCTGCAGGACTGTACCTTTGTAGTGAAATTATTTGTGTTTTTGAATCAATGAAAGCAATGCAGTGTTACAATACATGGACATTTCTCGATATATGGCAGTTTTTTAACGTGGCTGGAAACCTCAAATGAGGGAGACGCAAATGGTCTGTAATTTACAGGTTCCCCAGGGAGACTAATTCTAAATAAATTTAGAATTTAGAATAAATGGCATGTTCGGTGGAGAAAGCCTTGCCAGCTGCCTGATTGGATGAAAAACTCATCCTACTATAGTGCCACGGTGGAGGCACGAACCTGACAGAATCACGATCGCCATATGTAAATAGTCTCACGCTCTACCTATGTGGCCAAAGAGGCTGTTAAGAATCGACTAGTTAAAAAGGAAGAAGTAAAACTAATATTAGTTTAATCTACATTAGGATCTCAGTATTGTACTCAAGATTATTACAAATAAACAGATATTACAGAATTAGTCTTCCACTGACCGGCGAGAATGAGAAACAAATAGTGGGTCATGTTGTGTATAGTGGCCATATTTTAAGTTGAAATATGTTTTTTATTTGTGAGGATAATATAATATAGTTTGTATGAATTCATAAACAACAACAACAATATCTAGTACATTTATTATCTTGTTATATAGAGTATTGATCAAGTTAGCATTTATTTGCAAGTAATTTTTCAAAGATACAACAGTTAGTGGATGCATCAGGTAATAATATCATACTGGATTAGTCCCCCCCCCCCTTGTGATACATTTTGTTTCTTTTGGAAATCATAAAATAATTGACTCACTCACAATGTACCCAACTTATAATATTTGCCGTAAATTCGAGGTATACACTTAGTATACCTTTGGTCTAATGGCTATCTCGGACCTTTCATAATATCCTTCTTTCGCTGTTCTGTTGTACACATTTACTCACAGATGTGATATGCTCATAGTATAATCAATTATATTACTTACATAGCCTTACCTAGTCCAGGATGCCATATCATTTACTTGTATATATATATATATATATATATATATATATATAATAATAATGGCCGAAATGGCAGTTATTAACGTGGCTGGCAACCTCAAATGAGGGAGACGCAAATAAATTTAGGATTTACAATATATGGCAAGTTCGGTGGAGAAAACTTTGAATGGCTGGATGAAAAACTCCTCCTTCTATAGTGCCACGGCCGAGGCGCGAACCCGCGATTTCCCGCAAAGAATGACCACAGCCATAGGTAAATAGTCTCACGCTCTACCCATGAGGCTAAAGAGGCGGTATATGATATTCATCAGGTCATAACAACATGTCTTAACTTACCTATAATTATATGAGCCTATTAATATTAAATTACATGTCTGAATGAGCATGTCTATTGTAAATAGATTGGTTTAGTAAAGAACATTTAGCAAAATAAATAATAAATAATATATATATATATATATATATATATATATATATATATATATATATATATATATATATACTCAAACATGTCTCAGTATCATGTAGTGTTACAAAGTATCATCTCTTCATGATTAATGACTCGATAATAGATTTTTGATTTTGATAAAATAATTTATTTATATAAATATGTTTTTATTAACTGATGAGGTGCTGTTATGGTACACACGTATATGTTTTCAGTTTTATCATAACAATTATTCAATAGCTATTTCTTTCATTTTACGGGAGTTATTTATCTCGTTAATACATTTGGGTTAGTTTTATAATTAGATGTACCTATGTTGTAGTTATATAAAGATTATGTTTTTGGTAGAGAGAGTAATCCTTTGTTAAGAAATTAGTATAATTATTACTGCCTTTAAATGCATCAGTTAAATTAATTCGAGTAATGTCATTTTTAGTTGCAAAGGTATTCCTTTGATATCTCTGTGAGTACGGGTTTGATAATTATATTATTAATTTTGGTTTTAGCAGTATAGCGTATCTCTTGTTATTGTATGAGTCTTCTCCTTTTAATTAAACGAAATTGCTTTGCTATAATTAATATTTGTTTCTTTATTTGCTGTAATAACAGTCTTTACTTTCCCTTTTACAAAATTTCGACAACTTGCTGTAAAGAAACATGCTCATCAACTGTTAAGGTAGTATTGTTTTCAGCCGGTGAGTGTAGACGCTTGTCAGCTGTGTATGAGTAGTTATTTATTTTGTCAACTGCTCGAGTAACTCTATGCAAGCTTTATGAACAGCTCTTTGTCAAGTATATGAGCAGCACTTTTTCTGTTTTGTGAGTAGCCAATCATTAGCGATATTAGTAATAATTTGTCTACTATAAAGGTATACGAAATTTCTTTTTCACCTGGATAAAAAAGTCCATTGTCATCTATATGAGTAGCCTTTTATCATGTATATTAGTCTGGTCCATACTCTCACTGTATTGATAGCTCCTGGTCACCTTTGCCAGTGGTTCCTTTCCTACATGATGAGTATTGTTTTTATCTCTTGTAGTACCAAAGCCTATTACTGATGAATGTACTAAATATAGGCGAGTTATATATAGTAATTCTGTACATTATCATTGAGCCTTTTTTATAAACAACATGCATTGTTATATGTGCGACATTTATACGGGAAGTTTACTAGGCAACATTCAGTACTCCAGATCAACAACCTGTATATACCATAGTGGGTTAATAAGTGACAGAAATAAAACTTCTATGCTCAGAGTAATTACTCCTGTCTTTAACACGGACATAAACTCTTTTTGATAGTAGGCTGGCCCATAATTATGTCTGTTAAAATGGAAAGGCATCTACGTGGTATTACTCATAATCACCACTTCGTAATGATACACAAAATTATGTATATTGGTTTGTGTGTGTGGGAGGGTGGTAGGGTAGAGAGTGCGTGTGTGCGTGCGCAGGTGCGTAAGTAGTATAAGATTATAGGATAGAGTATGTTGTGAATCACAGGATATTAAATCCATATTTACAACTTGTCATAAATCCATGGATGTGCAACAGACACAGAGAAGCTATAATCGCATTTTTCACATCGGTTCACGATAGACTGGATGTTGAACAAATATCGAAATTATAAAAATAACTCTACATTTGTAGTGCCAGAAATAATAAATTCCGCCAACTTATCTGAACATATCAGATACAATAATTACTTGATAATATTCTACATCTAGAGATAAAATATGCTTTATTAACTTATTTTTCGAACTTCATTTACAAGTATAGAAATCTATTGAAATAAATCAAGACAGTTTTTCATTGCTGCGTTGTGTAAGATTTGCGTTAAATAATTCCATCTTGGTTTCTCCGTTTTAATTGCATTATGGCCCAATTCCAAGTATAGATTTGACATGTTTTCAAGGCCACAAATAGGCCATGAAATACCCAGCCTTCGACCAACCGGTTTCTGACAATGTAGTGTCATCATTCCCATATATTATCAAAACATTCATGACACATTCGAAGGCATTCTATGAACTATGATATCAGATGGAGGATAAAATACCTCACTCCTACGAGCCAATCATCATTATCATCAACACCATTACCGAGTAGTGACATATGAAAATACAAATAGTAAAAATGGATGATCCCAATTTCTGGCTCGGCGATATACGTTTTAGGAGTGTTCGTAATATACGTTTAAAAGAAGCCGTTTATAATATATCAACAATTTATAACTGACCTTTCGCGAAGACGTTCTTGTTTCTTAGATTTCATAGCCCAACCCTCCCCCTGCTAGCCCCGCTTCTTGGCTTTCTTTATATATATATATATATATATATATATATATATATATATATATATATATATTGTGTGTGTGTGTGTGTGTGTGTGTGTGTGTGTGTGTGTGTGTGTGTGTGTGTGTTTGTACGTTTTCTGCATCTTGTTCTAATCATCATAATATCTTTTAGAAATGTATCTATATCATTGGCTTTATAACGTTTTATTATTGTGCTAATTACGAAATCCGAACTACATACAGTTAGCCATCAAATAGGCTAGTCTACTCTTACACCAGACAAGCAAACAATGTGCCTAAACTGAATTGCGTTTCATTGACATAATTATAAATATTACTAACTTATGACAGATCTTTAACACCGGAGATTTTAATAATAATGACGATGATGATGATGACATTATAATTATAACGATGATCTATTTGCTAACTCTCTAATGACTGTCTGTAGAGTTAAACCACACAACGGTTACACAATATGTTATCTCTTATAACAAAACTTACACGTAACTAACGGAAAGATAATTTGTTTATCATTTCATTAACGTTCACTTCAGTCAACAAAGACACAAAACGGTTCAAGGTTGAGTCATAGTCATATGTAGACATGTCCATGTGTCTTCAGCGAAATACATAATGTTTATCTAAACTGGAATATTATAAATTAGCTCTGAGGTAAACCTTGGTCAAAGAAAGCGCCACCTTGTGACAGCCACGACCAAACGTTACCATTGAATATTACCAGATTGGTGAAGCTTTTGAAAATCTTTGTGGGTATGGAAGTCAGTATCCTATTTCTATGTATTAGTCAATAGTCAGCGGTTATCAAGATACTAAATGACTCTCTATAATAATAAGTATTATTAATATTATTATTATTAGTAGTAGTAGTAATAGTAGTAGTAGTTGTTGTTATTGTTGTTGTAGAATCAAAAATATCATTATGCACTATTTATGTAGTTTATCGACATTTAAATATTTATTCAAATTCAAAAATAGCTATTACTTAGATCACGATTAGATAAGCATTACCAGTTCATTAACTGATATGATGTGCAGTAGAATTTAAAATATTTAAGACAATGATTGCTAATATCAAAATACTGCTTAAATAAATACATATTTAGATGTTTCTTAAAAGAGCTCAATCAGTCAGTTGCCTTAATACACTATTATGGCGGTGGACTCCTGGTGTTCGTTCCGTTTATAATAACATTTCATTACATGTGCTATGAAGTAAGAATATCAC
>JAODUP010000199.1:357500-685000 GCA_025642065.1 Paralvinella palmiformis | reverse complement strand
GTTTCATCTTTGACTTTGCCAGATCGCTCTGTCCATTTCGCCTACCATGTGCACAAAAGTGGCCGTAAAACATCGATCATCATCACCTTTGTTAATGCATTCTCGGTGCGGTGATAAGCTTTATAAGCTGATTGCATCAATCACTTCTATCGAAATGAAAGATTGCTTAAAAGCCGGTAATTCGGCATGTTCTCAGAGTTGAGAGATGGCTTCTTCAGCAGTAAATTTATTATTGCCTACAAGAATATATACAAAATATTCGTGATCACCAGAAAAGGTTCATCGCTAGCACCTTTAACCATCCATGTTGGCATTAAGTCAAGGGTGCATAGTGTACACTGATAACATAATTAAAACATGTTTTGACTCATATAGCATAAACACCGTTTATACATAAATATACTGGTTTATAGATATCATAAATAGGCTAATTAAATAAGTGGATTTTAAGAACTTTACAAAATATTTGTTTACTTATTGCAAATCTAATATGGATAGGAAAGCTATTCCACAGCCTGGGAGCTGATGTTTAGAAAGATTTACCTTCACATATTGCTTTGTGGCGTTCTGACACCTTCAAAAATAAACAAGACAGATCGCAGAAACCTCCCTGATATATAATTTGGATTATGCCGCTTAGATGCACTGTAGCTATTCCACTCAGTACTTTGAATATGTGAAAGAGGATCTTGTACCGTGATCTTAAATGTACAGGAAGTCTGTGCAGGAGGAACAAAACTCGTGTTATATGTTCCCTTTTGGAGTGGGTATCAGCAGACGAAAGTTGAAAACGTTTTGTCAGAGAAGGAGATATGTTATATAATAATGCAATGTCATAGTCCAGTCGAGAATTTATAAGAGATTAGACTAAAGCCTGGCATTGTATCCACCTAATTGTCTGAGTATTTCAGTATCAGAATAATAACTGAATAGTAAACGAAAGGAATTTCCTATTTTAAGAAAGATTCACTGTAAAAGACGTTCATGAATAACTATCATTGAGATTTTGCATGTTTTTTGTTGCAATTCTTGCCATATAAAGTATTTATAGGTGGAAGATATATAGATATATTTAGGCATCCAATGTGACATACTTATTTCGTATATACAAGATTTGGAGCTATGAGACTGACTCTAATTCCTCGACACTCGAAATATCTGACAATTATCAGGACTCCCCGGGATGAATATTGAGGAAAACCAATTTATCTACACGTATAGTAATGTTGACAGATGGAAATAGCTTCTGGACTCTTCAATATAGATTGGACAATTGGCTGTTTTTATGGAATCCATCTAATATCCACTAGGGGCATACCGTGTATGTTTTAACGCCAAATATGCCAATGATAACGTGTTAGAATGCCATTGACTTGGAACTATCTGAGAGCGGAAGCAGTTACCCAGATATTTACTCTGTTAGCCATTTAGATTTAACCTTTTGTGCATTTTACCAGAAATCGATCGTCGTAATGTGTCATCGTCTCTGGGGATATTTATATTAACTCAACTCTCTCAACGCGTCGGGATAGAACAGTAAGTAGCAACAATATAACAAATTATGGCATATATTAGGTGATATACGTCTAAGTGTTATTTGGTTTCTAATTCACTTCACTTACATGTCACACGAAAGGTGTATACTACTTATGAAACAACAGTATCATCTTTGCTTCGTATTATAATCTAACCAAACATAATATAGACCTAAGTAGTTATCGTAAAACTAATATTAATAATATTGTATCTTTCACTTATTTTGTTTTGTTTTTCGCCGATATTGTTCGTTCATTTTTTATTCATGGTCTCTACAGTAATTAGTCTTGGATTGACCGACGAGAAAGCCGTAAAGAACTTTTTAAACTCGTGATAAAATAATGCAACTGACAATAAATTGGTATTCGTTCCCTTTTCTATCTATGATACATTCATGTTTCTTTGAAATGCAATAAAATATTTTATTAGTTACTTCACTTAACCGTCTTTATTTATCTCTTTGTCGATTCTTATGCATAATAATTATTTGTATAGTACATCGGAACTGTTTGTTTAGACTTGCTAAAGTTTATCTTTTAGAGATGTCTGTTACTCATTAAATCTGTTTCTTCCATTTAATGCTTCGCTTTATTTCAGCGATGATTGTGTAATATTTATATCAGCAGTTTCTTATAATATATTATGGAAGTTGTATTATCGCCTACTAATTTATTTGATCAACACAATAATAGCAATTGCTTATCTATCTATCTATCTATCTATCTATCTATCTATCTATCTATATATATATATATATATATATATATATATATATATATATAATATATATATATCAATCTATCTATCTATCTATCTATCTATCTATCTATCTATATATCTATCTATCTATCTATCTCCTCTCTCTCCTCTCTCTCTCTCTCTCTCTCTCTCTCTCTCTCTCTATATATATATATATATATATATATATATATATATATATATATATAAGACGGGTTCATCACACTTTGGTAAGATTCACGTAGTAGCAGAAAACGCAATTTTACTCATAATACCCAATCGGGTATTCATCAACTGAAAACAACATTAAGAGTGACAAAACAAAACTTAATAGACTCGGTAAGATATCTTGTAGCACACTGTTCCTGAACATATGTTTTGAATGTAACAGAATATTAATAACAAGACAGTACAATACTGATAATGAACTCTCAAGGACGTAATACAGTGTTTTAGGTCAAACATTTTTAAACTCCAGATACTCAAGTGACGTTCTGTTATGTATTGTTTTGATTGAATGCCGGCTAGCTGAGGTTTTTTAAGGGCAAATGAGTCTGATATAAACAGCTGATTAGCATGTATTGTATGAGGATTATTAACGTTGATTGTGAAACTGGTTACATCAGCCTTATGATGAGTAACCTAAAAATATAGCAAGTAGCTTGATTACATCACGTGACAGGGTGTATAACAGCTCTGATGTGATGGTTAACAAAACATAGGAATTACATATGACATTTCGTTATTATACTACAATGGCAAAACTGAACACACTAACGAACGAATGAATAAATCTATGGATGGTTGAGTGAGTGAGTGAGTGAGTGAGTGAGTGAGCGAGCGAGCGAGCGAGCGAGCGAGCTGAGTGAGTGAGCGAGTGAGTGAGTGAGTGTTATCAATGCTACTCTTTCATATGACAAGTATTAATGAAATGATATTGTGAATTCGTTTCCGGACATTAACTGTGAATATATATGTGTGTTTTGGGTTTTAAATGTTTGAGTTAATAAACAGTGCATTATATTTGCATATAACTTATCCCATCATCACATTGTTAACCTGCAAAATAACACGAATAAAGAGGTACAATGGTTAATTTTGAAGCCTGAATAAGGACAGTGGCCATCAAAAACGGATATTAGTTATTTGTCTTGTCATGTATTTCTTGCATGTTGTGTGTGTATAAAGAAAGAAGATAGATACTTGTCACGAGAAGAATAAATAAGGAAAGCCTTTCTCAAATCCATGGCTATCTGGGGATTATTCCGAATCTACTTCCTCGCCATTCCTTATACTAATATTGACAACCTTTTTATCGCGGTGACAACATTGGTAATTGAATGAGTGAGTACTTTGTTTATCAACTGCTCTGCTTACATCTGGAACACATAACGATACAAGCAACACAAGGATTTTATCACACGATCTGGAGATCTATACGCTAGCTAATAAATGGACTACAGAATCCCTGCCCTGACACTGAATGAGTATAATAGGAAAATGATCATCAACACATTTATGATTTGTTATTAATGGCTGCTCTATTTTGTATAAAGTTGTCACAGCTAAAAGTAAATATAAATATATTACAGAAATATACAATACAATATTTTAACTTTAGATGGAATTACTTTTATACTAAACATATAATTTCCATTAAATACATATTCGTGTGTAGCGAATTATCACTCACACATATACACATCCACACACTCACTCGCACCTAACACCTCATTTCTAGTACTATATATACATTAAACTCCGACCATTATCATCTCTATTTTCACGTTAATTTGTGTTATTTATTATTTATTTCTGTATCATATGACATAACTTACATATATATAACTGTATATCAACAGTAATGTATCATTAACGAATCTCTTTATGCAAAATGGTACGTTATTGTCCAATATTTAGTTCTAACAACCCTAAAAATAACACCATATCGGATTCTAGTTACCTGGATGTGCGCGCGCCCGCGCGTCTGTGTGTGTGTGTATTATGTATGTATTAAACTTACAGCACTATTTATCAAAAGATCAAAGCGAAATCCATTAATGGCCAGAATGCTTCAAGCAAATGTGAGATTTTTGGCGAAGCTTCCATCAGTATCTTCCATCATCTCGGTAAGAGACCAAACACTTAGCTCGATAAACAATTTTTTGCTGCAGCAATATAAACAATACTTAAACCTTAAACCTAATCGCAATATAAAAATTACTATAACAAATTTTAGAAAGAATTGCAGCAAAATAGTAATTAATTTATTTATAAAGTAAATATATATATTTTTTTAGATTACATTTTAAAGTCATGCCTTCCCTTTCGGTACACAATTGTCTTGTCTTCTGGCTGAATTTTCTGTTATGTTTTATGTCATCGAGAAAACGGGAAAGATCAAAGTGATATAGAGCGAGAAAATACACACCTGAGGGTGTGAGGTTTGACGATTGAAGAGCCCCGCGGTGGCTGAGGAAATTGCGTCATTTCTAAAAGAGCGCAGTCTTCAGATTAACCCTTCTACTCTCTCTTTCTAGTTCTTTTTTATTTACTTACTGATATCAGTATTTTCTGTAGTACAGTATTCATTCTTTGATTACGATTTATTGCGATAAAATCAAATAACATGGAGCTGTCAATGGGGTCAATGTCGAGATGGGTGAGGTATTAATGGTCTAGTTTATTATGTAGTAGAGTGACAGTTGACTAGTGTGCGGCTGGACTGGGCTAATGGACAATTCGCCCTCTGGAAACTGCGACTTTCTGACAATCCATTTAAAGCTAACATTTTTGTCAAAATATAAGCACATGGCTAGCGGTGTTCTAACTAGGTCGTGTTTACAGAGAAACCCGAGCGCTAGAGTTATACGTATAATAGTGCATTTTTCAAATAGATTGCAATGAAGATGAATGATGATATAACTTATTTTGTATTATAGTTGTATGGTAAATAATACATTCTCTTAACAGAGAGAAAAAGAAGAAACACTTAGCATGCACATTAACACTGGCATCGTGTATGTTATGATGTATCTGTTGACAAACGATAGCAAACTACAGGAACTGGTTTAATAATTGTTGTTACGTCAGCATGTTGTAATATATAGGGCAGATGATTCCATAATGTTGGTCATGACTCACTGGAAGATTTATCTCTATAGCGAATTGTTTGGGTTTTTGTTTCAGTTTTGAGAATGTTTACCACTGATTTGTTTTCCGGTTGTTATGACCTCTTATGTTTATATTGCACTACTAACTGAACCATATTACTCGGCAACAGACTATGATGTGGTTTATATGTATAAAACAATGCCTAACATAGAGGGCACTTCTTCACAGGCAGCCAATATAATATCAGTAGTAATGGTGTTATGTATTACCGTTTTGGTGTTTGTATTTATGATCCCGAACTTTGTATTCTTCACACGTTGGTAAACACTGAGAGTGATATTCATAAGTCTATGTAACGGGACGTATCCATAACCCGGTGTAAATATCCCAAAGGCTTGGCTCGTGGTGTTATGTGCCTGCCGTCTCCGTTAAGTGTCCCCCGATCCAGATTATGTTCCTGAGATGATCATGAACAACCTTGAATACATAATTTACATGTGTCTGGATCCAAGGCGATTGAACAAAACTAGAACCCAGATTC
The DNA here is from genome assembly GCA_025642065.1 of Paralvinella palmiformis. Classification (NCBI taxonomy): domain Eukaryota; kingdom Metazoa; phylum Annelida; class Polychaeta; order Terebellida; family Alvinellidae; genus Paralvinella; species Paralvinella palmiformis. The sequence continues at coordinate 679,071 of JAODUP010000199.1, read as the reverse complement.
CTTACATCCATCTTGTGTATGATGTCAAGTAAAAAAAACAATGATTGTATTATATAGCAAAGCTATTTATTATGTACTTCAGCCAAAAACAAATAGACTGTTGGACAATTATAATGTGATCAACAATAATTGATAATTAGATAGCTGTAACTAACTGATGGAGTCTAAGTGATATATAGTTTAGTTGTCGTTTGTATCATTTTGTCTATTTATATAAGACACTATTCAGCGGATATCTACAGATCTTAATGTTTACTTTTCCAAACTTTTTAGATATAATATATACTACTGCTAACTACTTATTATACACAATTGATTATAATGGCTAATTGCTTTAAGAAAATTCGGAAAGTACACATCCCGTAATTCAGTTAATACTGCACTTCATTTCTAGCCTCTGTGGAATGTTCCATCTGTTAATCCCATTATCTAGGTATATTCTCTTCAATCATAAATCCAGGCTCTAACCAAATAAACATCATTCACTTTATGAAAACATAAAGTGTTTATTAAAACCTATTCCATATGACTTGCTGCGAGAAATTATAGTAATGGAATAGAGGATTCACTAATATGGTTACAGCTTGATGCACATTGTTATTTTCAATATTGGTTTCAATCTATTTATAACACCTAAAGTAACACCTAAAGTAACACCTGTAACACCTAAAGTACCCACTAGAGTATTTAGTTGATTTATGTGTTTATAAGGTATTTGATGATCCATTATAATATGCTCTGTTAAGAAATTGTGTTTTCTGCGTGTGTATTTTCGGCTACATACTTACTAAGAAAGGTATTAACAAGAGGATAGAAGTTATATACCTTAGTCAGGGTTTTGGATGGATGCCGTTTAAGTGATTGGACTGGGAATCCTGCATGTAAATGATTGAAGCTGACAAAGTATGTTATAAAAGGGTAATAAATATCCGTAATCCAGGAAACAGACTGCCGTTTGTCATCTAGAGAAGTGGCACAGGGCACACTTAGCTTGGGTTGTATGTTACAATATAACAACATTCGCCCGTAGGTAATACACTATAGTAATATGATGATGGAGTATAATTACCTTTCTCAGGTATAAGATATAACATTCAAGACTGGTTTTAATCTAATAGTCGTAAATAACATTAAAACACATTATTGAGTACGTCGTTTGTATAGAATACAATACCCTAATATGGCTAGGAAATGTTAATATATAGTTTTCATTAGTGTTGAGACTATTGTGACATGAAGCCGTTTAATTTTAATAATTTCCACTTCCTCTCAAGTACGATAAGTGTAGAATGTGATCAGATATTACACTTTTCAATATAAAACTCGTTTTGTGGGATTCAGTTCACTGCCGAATCGTCCAAAGAATTTATTAAAAAAAAGTATTTTCCGTGCCTCTGTCCTTTAACATACTTCTCAACACACACACACACACACACACACACACACACACACACACACACACACACACACACACACACACACACACACACACACACACACACACACACACACACACACACACACACACACACACACACACACACACAAAATATATATATATATATATATATATATATATATATACACATACATATATATATATCACACACACACACATGGCATTGGACACGGCTCGCGCGGTTGGTGTGTTTTATATAACAACTTTAGTTACATATAAAATTCACCTTGGTTATATGTGGGAATATAATTATCTTTCCTAGGTCCAGTTATGTCCAGTTTGTACTATGACATTCAAGATTAGCCCTAATCTGCTTGTCATAAATAACATATAAGAACTACAATAGCAGACGTTAGGTCAGGTTTGAAAATGATAGCATAGTTCAAACAGTACGGAAGCTATGACGCGCTATTACGGTCTGCTTCAACGCAGATGGCAGTCTTTTAATAGCAATTAAGCTAAACAGTTTTAATAGTAGCCGCTTCATGACGCCTGCCCGTTGTAAAAACTGATCTTTGAAGACAGTGACAATTGAGTTATATAGTTTAATTAGGTTTTCCTTGGAGAAAGATACAGCAATTGAAAAATAGCTATAAATAGGGCTGCTTAGATAATTAAGCTAAACATTCTCACTACTGCCGTGATCTGACTTGGGTGTTTTACACCCAAACTCCACGGCTGTAGGTGATTCGCATTTTGATTTTGCTTGGCGGCTTTAAAAAGGGGACTGGTGAGACATTACACATGTCTCAGCAAGAAAAGTCGCCACTCTGGATTCAGTCCCCTGAAGAAACGTCCAGAGTTTGAATTCACGGTTCGAGATTCTCTGTGCCTGTGCCTTATTATACACAGCTAAAACACACATTGCCCGTGCCAGAGATTGAGGTTCGTGTTTTCTTTTTACCAATTTTGTAATATTTGATATAAAGGGTTAGTGACGAGTAGGTCATAGAATTTATTGGATTTGTATGCTTATGAGGTATTTGAGCCTCCAGCAAATATCACAAGGCATATTATGCTGCGGTTAAGATGTTCCCTTTTTCTGTGCGTGGAGACTATGTTTCCAGGTCCATGCGTTCTAAGAAAAGTTGATCTAGAGCTGTATATTCCGTGCACTATTTGCGTCTTTGGAGGCACGCCGTTTAAGTGTTTGGCCTGGTTATCCAGCATTTAAATGACTGTAGCAGACACAGTACGCTCTTAAAGCATGTACTCCTGACTCAGGAATAGAAACACTGCATCGCATCTCGAGCGGTGGCATTGGACACAGCTCGTGTGGTTGGTGTGTTTTATATAACAAGTTTAGTTGTATATATAATTCACCTTAGTTGTTTGTGGGAATAGAATTATCTTTCCTAGGTCCAGTTATGTCCAGTCTGTACTATGACATTCAAGGCTAACTTAGTCTCCTTGTCATTAATAAAACCCTATATTATAATTATAGTTTGTATAGCAGACATTAGGTCTGATTTGAAAATGTTAATATATAGAACGGCAATTCCGCCATAACGGTCTGCTAAGGCGCCGATGTAATAGTGACGAGTAGGTCATAGTATTTGTTGGATTTGTATGTTTATGAGGTATTTGACCCTCCAGCAAATATCACAAGGCATATTATGCTGCGGTTGATAAAGTTCCGTTTTCTATGCGTGGAGACCATATTTCCCGGTCCCTGCATTCAAGAAAAGTTGATCTAGAGCTATATATTCCGTGCACTATTTGCGTCTTTGGAGGCACGCCGTTTAGATGTTTGGCCTGGTTATCCAGCATTTAAATGACTGTAGCAGACACAGTACGCTCTTAAAGCATGTACTCCTGACTCAGGAATAGAAACACTGCATCGCATCTCGAGCGGTGGCATTGGACACAGCTCGCGCGGTTGGTGGGTTTTATATAACAACTTATATAATTCACCCTGGTTGTATGTGGGAATAGAATTATCTTTCCTAGGTCCAGTTATGTCCAGTTTGTACTATGACATTCAAGATTAGCTCTAATCTGCTTGTCATAAATAACATTTAAGAACTACAATAGTTAGAAGAGCTTAAATTAGGTCAGGTTTGAAAATGATAACCTGGTCCAAACAGTACGGAAGCTATGACGCTATTACGGTCTGCTTCGTCGCATATTACGATCTTTTAATAGTAATTAAGATAAACAGTTTTAACGGTAGTCGCTTCGTACTGCCGTTGTAAAAACTGATCTTTGAAGACAGTGACAATTGATTTATATGGTTTATATAGTATTGCTTTGAAGAAAGATACATAGTAAATAGCTATAAATAGGGCTGCTTAGATAATTAATCTAAACATTCTCACTACTGCCGTGATCTGACTTGGGTGTTCTACTCCCAAACTCCACGGCTGTAGGTGATTCGCTTTTTGTTTTTGCTTGGCGGCTTAAAAAAAGGGACTGGTGAGACATTACACATGTCTCAGCAAGAGTCATCGCCACTCTGGATTCAGTCCCCTGAAGAAACGTCCAGAGTTTGAATTCACGGTTCGAGATTCTCTGTGCCTGTGCCTTATTATACACAGCTAAAACACACACACACACACACACACACATATATATATATATATACACACATACATATATATATATATATACACACACACACATGGCATTGGACACGGCTCGCGCGGTTGGTGTGTTTTATATAACAACTTTAGTTACATATAAAATTCACCTTGGTTATATGTGGGACTATAATTATCTTTCCTAGGTCCAGTTATGTCCAGTTTGTACTATGACATTCAAGATTAGCCCTAATCTGCTTGTCATAAATAACATATAAGAACTACAATAGCAGACGTTAGGTCAGGTTTGAAAATATTAAAACTAATTCAAACAGTACGGAAGCTATGACGCGCTATTACGGTCTGCTTCAACGCAGATGGCAGTCTTTTAATAGCAATTAAGTAACCGTTTTAATAGTAGCCGCTTCATGACGCCTGCCCGTTGTAAAAACTGATCTTTGAAGACAGTGACAATTGAGTTATATAGTTTAATTAGGTTTTCCTTGGAGAGAAAGATACAGCAATTGAAAAATAGCTATAAATGTACAGATAATTAAGCTAAACATTCTCACTACTGCCGTGATCTGACTTGGGTGTTTTACACCCAAACTCCACGGCTGTAGGTGATTCGCATTTTGATTTTGCTTGGCGGCTTTAAAAAGGGGACTGGTGAGACATTACACATGTCTCAGCAAGAAAAGTCGCCACTCTGGATTCAGTCCCCTGAAGAAACGTCCAGAGTTTGAATTCACGGTTCGAGATTCTCTGTGCCTTATTATACACAGCTAAAACTCACGTGCACGCACGCACACACACGCATGCATACACACACACACATGATCGCACACACACACACGCACATGATCGCACACACACACACATACATGCATACACACACACGCGCGCGCGCCCGTTGAAAAAATTTGAATGTGAAGAGACAGACAAACAAATCAGATCAATAAGAAGACTAGCTTAGCGAGTACTTCACTTTGTCCAATCTTCATTCTAGTGAAGCCATAAAGCTATCTTTGTGTACTAGGTGAGCCCCTCCTCTAATGATGAGCTAAAGGTCAAAGCAGTAACATCAGATGTTGACGTAAAGGACTTTTACTGGAAATAATCTTACCAATTCTTCTGATATACTGATATACAGATTGGAATTGTTAGCATTAATCATCCTTATCCTTTATTTAGTAAACTTAGGTAATCCTAGACGATGGAATGTAGAAAAATAACAATGCTTTGTTTTTATATATATATATATATATATATATATATATATATATATATATATATATATATATATATGATTGTTAGGACTGTTATGACAATTGCCACAGACTGATAATTGATAATATACGATCGGTATGTGTGTATGTAAGTGTGAAGGTTTTTGGGTGTATATGTGTGTGTGCGCGCGCGTGCGTGTGCGTTGTATTTGTTTGCAAGTAGACAAATGTATTTGTACATTTATACGATTATGAATTGTGTGTGTGTGTGTGTGTGTGTGTGTGTGTGTGTGTGTGTGTGTGTGTGTGTGTGTGTGTGTGTGTGTGTGTGTGTGTGGCGCGCGCGCGCGCGCTTGTACAGCAATTGTTCTGGTCTTTATCTTATTTACGTCTAATCATTGATCTGAAAGAACACGGCCGCCGATTTGATGGCAAACAGGTCACAACTTCCGGTCGTGGAAAAAGGAACGCAGACTGCAAAATCGGGTTTATAAACATGATGAATTATTGTTGTGTCGTTGGTTGCATAAGCTGTGGGAGTAAAAGTAATACAAAAGGAATATCTTTTCATCGGTAAGTATAAGGAACACATTTAAAATAACTGTTAAAGCGTTGTTTTATTTTGTCGGGAAATTAAGCTGAACTATTATTATATTCGACAACCCCCTTCTGTTTCTGGCGTGTGATCCGAACTAAACTAGATCTACGGAGTTACATAAAACGACATTTACACATTTCATGTCATATAATAGGATAGGAATAATACAGATTGTCTGCACACACAAAATTATAACGTACCCATCACAATAAATGTCTGTATTCATAGGTTGAAAACTCGAAGCGCAGCCACTTCGACTACCGGAAGTCAGCGCTGTTTAGTCATGGCTGCCCATTCAAACATCATTGACTGCTCGGTCTAGTTTTCTTTCAGGTCAATATCTTATATCTATCTATCTATCTATCTATATATATATATATATATATATATATATATATATATATATATATATATATATATATATATATGTGGGGTGTGATGTTGTAATAATAAGTTATATTTCACAAAAATATGTATTATAAAACTTTATAATTAACTTTACCATTTTCTCTTATATTAACAAAACATCAACCAATCTATGTACTCATCTAGTTGTACTCATCTAGTTATACTCATCTAGTTATAATCATCTAGTTGTACTCATCTAGTTGTACTCATCTAGTTATAATCATCTAGTTGTACTGAAGTTCGTCAATTAGTGTTATTGTCTCTCACTTCAGCTGTCAGTAAGACGATTTCCAAAGAATAAATCTTATCCCGGAGGCTAACATTAAAAATAATTTCAAATTCACGCCTCGATCCTCGCATTATTCGCACGCTAATACCAAAAATAAGAAGGTACTCTCCCTAGCCTCACACTTACCCCCTAGCGCTACACCCCCTCCCAACTCCCCTCCTCTTTGTTGTGAATGCTACCATTATTACATCTTAGCGCCACCAGGACAATGCCACGCCAGGAATCGTTCTCCAATTAGCAGAGAATGAACCCGAAGTGGTTTTTGCTACGACTCTCACGTACTCCAGTCATAGATAGCCCGGTAGTGTCAAACAACTTACTACCTGGTCTGGCTTCGGAATGCATTAATTACGGCACACTTTCATCGTAATTGACTTCTCGGCGGCGACAGAAATGCTTAACGGCCTCCAACGGCTATATATTCGCATTATCTGGCGCGACCGGTCGCATTAGCTAGGGTTAAGAAGGCGATTTATTTTCGCCGAGTCGCGGGCACGCCGCCTCACGATGGGTCGGGAAGACTATGGTACGAGTAGAAGATACTCGGGCAGGTCGTCTTCAGTGGCCGGTGTTTTTGACACTCTTTCCTTCTAGGATGAAAACGACTTAGACATTCAGCAGGTAAACTACGAACTAACCCATCCCCTACTCCCCAACAATGTCTTCCTGATAAAGACACCCCGCTAATTGAGATACGATTTACATCGGATAATAATATACCGACAACTTGAACTGCGAACGACAAATATAATAATATATTTTTAATATTTTTGTATCTCCATCCGTCAAGTTGATGCTGAAATCTTACTGACTAACCTCGGGTATTATGTTAAGATGGTGATCTTATTGGCTTCGTTAATACTTCAACTACAGGATTCATCTTTTATCTTCGCCAGCTACTCATCTCTGAGACAGATGAGTGATGAAAACGGTTCCTTCGCTCACTAATGACTGTTGCTGAGATCGGGATCGATGTGATGCTATTATCACTTCCAGATTGTGTATTTGGGGGCAGGGAATTACACATAGATGATCAATATTAATAATTGGCAAGTTAATAATCCATGATAATAATCTTGATTTTCGAAAATTAGATATATACTTAATTGAATCTTATCTTGGCACGTATCACTGATTAACTTACTTATGAAGAGATGTGTTTCTGGTCTTCTTCACTCTTTATATATCATGCCGACAAAAATGTCTATGTGCATCAATGTACATCTTGATATGGAACTGTGTCTCCGAGCATTGGCGTGTATGCCGTTATTCAAGGTCGTCGTGATTGATAAGTTGTTAACCGGAACCATCGCTAAAATCCAATTAGAGATGTGACAAAGGTGACAGACTATCGTAAACCTTTCCATCATATATATGACAGCTCCTGATATACAAAAGATAAGACTGGCATCTTTAAGCTAATCAAATGCGCATAAGTTGGGATTAAATCAGAAAAAGGCCAATTAAGTATGTCTTCTTTAGATGGAAAAGGGGGGTTTGTTGAACACAGTGACATGATTTCCGTAAGATTATCAATATAATATAATATAATTTGGTGTACCGTTTTATACAAACTATCAAAATACTAGTTGTATAAATATAATACAGTTATAATTCACCATATTTCAGCTTCGTATAATCTTTCGCTGGTCTGTCTATGCGATCAAACAGGTAGCGTGGTTGGTCATATACTCCTGGGATCCGGGTTTAATTCCAGGTAGGACCATATCAGTATTTGTCACACTGGCATCTCAAATAGCGTAGGATTATGGGGTACACAGGCTTTTAGGCACGACAGTTATTCCTCAAATATCTGTTACTAAACTAAGGTTTCTTTTTTAGATCAAAACATGAAGCGGCCCAAAAGCAGTAACTGATATATGTCTAACAGTGGCAAGTGGTCTTGAACACTAAACCCCTGAATACTTGCAAACTAACACCAAATGAGCTACTATCATAATACAATTTATATATGTCCAATAAACAGGAGGACGGTAACTGTGACATACTCGCGATAATGCGTTACATTTTAACTGAAAATCTTAGAATTTATTAGATAAACCATTAAATATACGATTTAGGCAACAATAATGTCATTTTTCAAATATTGTTTTTGTATACAATGTTGAGGAAGCTATGTTTTGATGATATTGAAAATGGGATGAAGGCGAAGATACGACATAGAACGTTCAGCTTAAGTGAGAAACACTGACCGAAAGGTAGCCTCTCGAGGCTATCACATAATGTCGAACGCCATTAAGTGATAGTTTATAGATTTCTCTTGAGGATATTCCACGTTTATGCGTAAAGTAGTTTTATGAATTGTTTACCCATATAAAGATTGGTACAGACATGTTATGACGCCATGTTGGGAGGCATTTTCCATAAAAACCAACGACACAGCAATAGGTGAATCTGGATGAGTTAGTGAGTGCGTTAGTGAGTATGATTTAAAAGCAGGTGGTCACAAAAGATTATTAATATGTCCTCGTTTTAGTCAACGATTGTGACATTTAGGAGGACAATTCCTATAATTCATATATGATGTAAGACTGACGGTAGATGATTGACTGTTGAGATTAATTGTTTTTATTAAATATTTATAGCTTTTATTAATATTGAAGAATGAAATAATGAAAATAACATAAATTGATGTTAAATTTAATTTATCAGACACCATAAATAGTCATCATCATCATCTTCATCATCGTCATCGCCGTGGTAATCACCATCATTATGATGATGATCATCATCGTAATCATCATCAATAGTGTTTTTCATTAATGATGTACATGTTATATAAAAGATGCACATAATGCACAAAGTGTATGAGGTAAAGTAGAATTAAGAGGCGGAATTCCCAAAGCACATACTAGCTCATATTATCTCATATGATCTCATCACATAAAAGCTTTAAAGATGCAAAATCACGTTGCTACAAATGGATGCCTTAATTAGGTTCAGATGTAGAAAATATCACTGGTAATTATTTGAAAGGTTCTATTTATAGCATGACATCCGCCCAAAACCTGACTTTGAATGACACCTAGTTCTCTCGTTGACATTAATTTTCTATAGCTTCTTCCGTTTTCCGTCATGGCTTTGTTAATAAACGTAATTATGATATATGATATGTGGTCTTTTTTTAGTAGAAATATCTAACAGCCATATTCGGTGATTTTTTTGTGAGTGATATGTCTTCGTCATTTTAGTGGGCGTCTACAAATAAATGATATGTTAATGACTATGTTTACAGCTCAATGTAAACAGTGGGTTGCAACTAAGATTTAGTATCCAACATGGAACCGTTAGTGGTGGTACTATTATTTACATTAAATAACTGAGTTCACAGTGACGATATAAGATTAGTTCAATAAATGTTTCAGAAGTGATTAGAATAAAATTTAACATAACTCCTTAAAACCGCAGATAAATTTATGCTAATTTCTATCGGGAGTTGCGGCTTTCACAGTATGCTATTTTTTAGATATAATAATAATAATAATAATAATAATAATAATAATAATAATAATAATAATAGGAACGTATTATAATATGTATATTTTACTGTGTGTAAAACACAACAAAAGTAGATAATCATAAAGATGATTACAATATTTGGATAATTTATCAACGGCCTAAATATAAAGCAGCTAATGTTACTACTATCACATGTAACATTATATCAGTGTAACAATCCCAGTCCAAACCATCATACGACGGCTCTCCAAAAATACAAAATGAGGCATGACGTATACAGATTCCTGTAAACCGTTTACATACAATACACAGAATTAGAGGCACACAGTGTCGGCTTCCATAAGATAATCAGCTATACTGGATTCATTCACAATATAATGTAGGTGATGTATGTATGTAATGTATATATGTATATATATATATAATATATATATATATATATATATATATATATATATATATATATATATATATATATATATATATATATATATCCCATGTCACCCCCATCTCACTCTCTGATATACGTATGGATGGTTAAACTTTACCTGTAGCAGCAGGCTACCTGTGTGGTTAATATCATAATATTCTGACATAAGAAGCATTAACTTCTAAGTAATAACTCTATTATTGATGGCTTACATGCTGAGTGGTGATAATAGTTAGACTCTATTTATAGGGCAACCATTATTATGAAATAAAGAAATGTCATATATTGGATGTTTAAGTGGAAGAAAAAATAAAAATAGAACTAATTCTTTCTCAGAAATCAGAATTATCTAACAGATTATTGTGTGAGATGTTTTCTTGTATTCTAGTATCATCATCATCACCACCATCATCATCATCATCATAGTCATCATCATCATCATCATCATCATTATCATCATATGTGCAGGTATTTTTCAATATTGCTTATCACTAACATTGCACATCACAGGATAATGTCTTATATGTAACTAACATGCGAGCAACTAAAATTGATAGAGTTGTTTAGAAACAAAGAGTAACAAGGAAAGAAGACACATATACACATTAAGAGGCAAGTATAGTGCATGTCACGCTGATCACTAACTATTACAAGGTAAATGCTAATAATAGCTACTAGTTACCGTATTATATATTATATTTCTTTCTTGTAGACATTTCAGGAGCACAATGCGTTTAAGAGGTTGAACTCAATAATTTTAATCAACCTCAACCTAACATTATGGCTATTTGATCATGATATAGCGAAGGATCTGTGCAGTGTTTCTTCCGCCTTATATACCAGCTACGAGCGGCGCCGAGCTTAAATCGAGCACTTACTCATTCACTCTCTCATCTGGTCACTCGATCTTTAATTGAATTATGTAGTATCTATCCCACTGAATGCAATTATCTTTAGAAATATGAGAGATTGTTGTTTTTTGTTTTCTTCATTTGAAGTAATCTTCCGTGTTGTTAAGTCTACTTCTTTTCGTCAACTCATTAGTTAGTTAATGCTCCCCAGACTTCTCAAACATTTTATATATAAATCTACAAACAAATTTCAGTTAATATTGTCTGATTAGATACTTAAAGATGGACGGGGGGGGGGATAAGTTCTCCAATTATCGTTTATATATCAATATAGATAAAGGGCATACTTAAGTATATTGAACTGTAAACAAGGTTAAGAAAATGGGTAGGCAGTTTAAAGGATCCTATCCCCTGAAATATAACATTATATGAAGCATACAGCTTTAAAAACTAACTATCTGCTTTCAATAGTGCAATAATCTTCTTGATATGCAATTCATACAATATGTTCGATATTATTTATATTGGATAGTACTATTTCAGCACCCTTAGTATCAGGTCAATTTTATTTGGTAAATAAGCGTAGTAAATGAAGACAAGATATTGTTAACAAACTAGATATTACTGTCAACCCATAAATTCTATGAATTGTCTTTATTATTATTATCATTATTATTATTATTAGTAGTAGTAGTAGTAGTAGTAATAGTAGTAGTAGTAGTAGCATATAAATACTATATAAATCCTCCTTAAATAATACCGAGAATATATCAAGAAGGATTTATATTTGGCTAATCCATAAGAAATCATTCCCGTAATATTTATGATGTTCATTATCAAGTGAAAGCTGTTATATGATATTGATACTAATAATAATATTATTAATAACAAACCTTATTAATATTTTGAAGCTCTTCTTCAAACAGACAAATTTTATTGACAAAGTTGTTGTATTTTATTTGATATAAGATATTATGCCGACATCGGTTATATTTAAGTATTCTATAACTCCTGTTCAGTTCCACTCTATGGGGCTAAGAATAAGAGAGAACTAAATCCAGGATTATAACATAACTTGAAGACCATTATAATACCATTATATATATGCCAACCCAACCTGGCCATTAAGCAGCCAGTAGCATTCAATGATTCACCAATAGTTGCCAATTAGTGACTGTTATAAGCCAATCTCTAAGGCATAATAGGTTTATAACATCATCAAGTGTAAACAATAGACAAATATTTAGCAATTAACTCCCTAATGACGACACCTTTGTTGGACTTCATAATACAAACGTTTGTTTGGAGCTTAACGGCTTTTCATTATTCGCATCTTCTTGATTCGCCTTAACTAGTAAGACAACTTAAAATAATTAAAGTTGATGATAAAATTTATGAATTGTGCATAAATAGAAGTAAATAATCATTCTTGTTTGACGATATTGTTTGTCAGTGTTAATGTGTAATTCCTTTGTATATTTTTATTACAGATCCTCCTAAATTCGCTGTATTAAAATAGTGCAGCAGGTATTGATCAGATTAATGTTAATAGAACATTTTGTCTATGCTATGTCAAATTAGTGAAGTAATATTCGCATATCAACTGAATATCAAAATATACTTTTCTGAGTAGCATATCCTCTATTATTTTGGCATGACGCAATGTTTGGTATTGCGGGTGTTATTTTGGAATATATTCTAGTATGTTAATCCTTCCGTTCAAGATACAATCATGTATGTACAAATGAATAAAATCATGGCATCAATACATAATAGCAGCACAATATTATGGATCTGTAATACCATTGTTACTTTTGAGTGCACATTCTGTCTGGTATGTATAAGATATGGTTTGCCTTCAGAAATGCCCACGCCGGGATTCGAACTCAGATGGTAGAGATCTGCGGTCCAACGCGCTATCAATTAGACCACGAAGGCACCTGAAACACAAGTGAGACGATATTATCATCGCATCTAAATACTTATTAAGCTGTTTTGTGTCGTTTCTGTTAATATTTGTGGAATTATATTTCATATCATGATATAAATTCTTCCTGGTGACTATTCACACAAAGGGTTGTTCGTGTTATTTAAGTATAAACCTTACTTCCACCTCCCCTTCACAATGCTAGCCTTATCAATATCCAAAATACGAAATGCTACTTTGGCACTATATAACCGTCCTGAATTAAGAATACTTGAATATTATTGTTAAGATAACAATAAAGGTTTGATCTAGTTATCTGACATAGAAGAATAAAATAATATTTCTTATTACCTGTATATAATGGTACAATATAGGAACAAAAAAAGAAACAGTCATATAATAATCCAAAAAATGTCTTGTTTCATTTAGTCGTAGTCATCGGCGCATCATCATCATCATCATCATCTATATCATCATTACAGTCATTACACCCAATCTTCCCAAAGGTTACGGACAACAGCTAGTCAATGTTCCCTCTTCTTGACCATCATCTTTAATTGTATCCAAGCGTACTCACTTTTTCTTCTATCTCTTTGGAAATCTCTTTACCAGTTGTCCTTCGGGCTCTCTCTCTCTCAATAATGATGATGATGATGATTGATGTTTTACGGCCACTTTTGTGCACAAGATAGGCTAAATGGGCCGAGAGACTTCCAAAGGTAAAGAGACGAAGTGAAAGACGAAACAATTTCAGATATGCCCACGCCGGGATTCGAACACGGTGGTAATGATCTGTGGTCCAGCACGCTACCGCTAGACCACGGAGGCGCTCTCTCAATATATATATATATATATATATATATATATATATATATATATATATATTGTGTGTTATCGTTAGCGGAGAGTTGTCCATCCGTTAATGTTGTCAATGGTGTCTGCCCAATGTATCTGGAGGATTATTCTTAGTGGCTCGGCGGGTTTCCTATTCGTGCGCGATTCATTATACACATAAATTACAGAATTTCACAAAAGTATACACAAGATGAGATAATATTATGGGATGTACTAACATCGGTTTCAAAGTTATTGCAGATGCTAACTTAGAAATTGATAGACAGAATACTCGGTTCGTTTATATTTCACTAAATGTACCCATGATAGTAATACGTTACGGTCTTAGTTTCACATTAATACGATAGTTTCTTACGTAATCAGCTGATGAACGTTGTTATTTAGAGTTAAGACACGCCCCCATCTTAGATTCATATTGTCCATTAGTGTTTTTAAATATATGGATTAATCCTTCAAATGTTAAATGCGTACACTGGGTCGGAGCAGTGTTATGTACTTTAAGATGAACAAATTACGCAGAACATTAATTGCTTATTGCGTGGCTACAAATGTCAACAAGTACAACACGCCCTTCAATGACCGCGACAATGTCAATAGTACCAACTGGTACAATTCATCTTCTACGATAGCGACGATGGCAACACTTCCAACAGGTACAGGGTGCCTTCGGTGTGTCATGTGATGTAATATAACAACCGTAACATACACTCAAAGTATTAAAACTAACTGAGTTACGTAAAATATACAATTTATTTTGCAAATCGATATTTAAACAAACAACAATCGTGACCATTTTGGCTTAATAATGGATGAAAGTCTCCTATAAACAAATGCAAATAAAACGGAGAGCCAACAATGTCCTCCAATGATGATTGCGATTCAACAAGAAGTTCTCAATACGAGTCGATATTGTGTCCAATGAACGGCGCCTTATAATTTCACAATTCATAAACGGCAAAATAAACGAGTTCACTCCGAAGTCATCAGACACACACTCACGCGTGCAAAAAGCGAATTGGCTGGACCCCACAGGCTAATGAGTCACCCAGACGTATAGAACATTTTATATTTAGATTGGCGTGTGTATAGTTGCATTTAGATTTAGATTTATGGAGCTAGAGCTCTCAAAGGATGTTTAGATAGGTTGATATTCTGTGCCCGTGCCTCTCTATATGTATCCTAACACACACACATACACACACACACGCACACACACATACATACATACATACACCCAGCATTCGGCTTGTAGGTGCTTGTTCAATAATTCAGATGTAATTCATAAGTTATTAATCTTACATTTGAAGTCAGATGTTTATCTAGAGAACTTGTAAACAACCACATGATCCCTGTTTGGAGTTTTCACTTTTTTCACATTAACTTAAATATTTGTCAGCGAATATATACGTATATATTTCTAATTAACTTAATTAGTAAGTGATTGAGTGACAGACTGACTGACTGAGTGGCTGGTTAATTGATTGACTGATTGAGTGATCGAGTCAGTCAGTCAGTCAGTCAGTCAGTCAGTCAGTCAGTCAGTCACCAGCCAGGCAGCCAGCCAGGCAGCCAGCCATTCATTCATTCAATCATTCATTCATTCATTCAGTCAGTCAGTCATCCAGCCAGTCATTCATTCATTCATTCATTCAGTCAGTCAGTCAGAAAGTCAGTCAGTCAGTCAGTCAGTCAGTCAGTCAGTCACATTTAGTATATATGGCCAATTGGCGAATCTCAGAGAAACGTCCCAGAAACAGATAACAGCTGGATTCTAACCCTAATCTGGAAATGTTACTATATCCATTGATTATCAGAAATATATAATAAAGTTATATTAGAACATCATAACAATAAATTGATAATTAAAATGTTGAAGAGAATTATGAAAATAATAATAATAATAATAATATTAATAATTATTACTATTATTATTATTATCATCATCATCATCATCATCATCATCATCATCATCATCATCATCATCATCATCATCATCATCATCATCATCATCATCATTATTATTATTATTATTATTATTATTATTATTATTATTATTATTATTATTATTGCTGTTATTGTCTTTACTGTTAATATTATTATTATTGTTGTTGTTGTTGTTGTTATTGTTATATCTACAAAATATCATACTGTGAAACTCCCGATAGAAATATAGTATTAAGTTATCTGCGGTTTTAAGGAGGCATATTAAATTTGATTTTCATCACTTTTCAAACATTTATTGAACCAATTTCATAATAGGTATATTAACTTAGTTATTTATAAATTGTAAGCTTATCTTGAATCAAGCACCTTTGTAAAATAACTTTTCAGGTACTCAATAGATTCCCTGCGAATTGTTACATGACATCCTCCAGCAACAGTCACATATGGCGACCCTCAACGAATAGCCTACGAAATTTGTCTCACTCTCTTACTAACCCACCCCCTCACTCACTATCTCCCTCATTCGCTTATTCAGTCAGTAACTCATTTAATTACTAAGCCAAAGTAATGCCTGGTTACATGGGGTTATCCATTCCCTTTTTGTATAACAGAGAGATTAGTGTTGAATGAACGGTGCCAGATAAAAGAAGAATTAGAAAGGGTACTTCAGTTTGGAATGGATTACACTGGTTACTTAATCAGGTTTAGATCCTAGTACACAACATTACACCTCGTTTAATCTCATTAGGAATAGATGGTAGCATGACTACTGTAATCAAAGTAATCAGTAATAGCACCATCACTAACGGCTCCCTGTAGGGTAATAAATAGTTGTAGCTAACCAACTCTTTGTTGTGCAACGTTTAATGCGGTATACCTTCATATACATATTTTCCGGTTTATTTTGAGCTTTTCAAAATATTATCCCAAATTAAACATCATGTGTATGGAAGGCAGTATCCTATTTCTATGTATTAGTCAATTGTCAACGGTTATCAAGATACTGAATGGCTTTCTCTATAAAAACCTTATCTATGTTCAGATGACTGCTGGTTCTCTACGACTTCTGTAATTGTTCGATGTTATAATTTCATCGAATTCGATCTCTGTTCAAATTAATCTCGTTTCTTCTGTTGAACCATGATTAAGACTCAGATCCCACTGGAACCTGGACAATGTTAAGAAGTTCAACTAACCAGGATACATACTAACAGCCTTATGAATCGGAAAGATCTCACTGCAATTCCACAGAATTCACACTGTGCTGTTAAATTGCCAAATACCTATCCTTTAGAACTTTATTGGAACCTAATATCCAAACTGGCTATTTTGACAACATTCTGTTTTAACGTATGTTTTGACCAATGCGAGATAATGTAGATATAGGAATATTTATAGAAAAAAAGGTTAAACCAGTTTAGTCATAAATCACAGACAATAAAACAATTCACACAAAATTGCTAAAGAAACATTATGCATTGATTGTGTTGAACATTTCGGATATCAGGCATTATTAACTATTACTTATTTTTTGTAGATTGACCTAAAAGGTCATGGTCATCTCCAGCACCATTATCATCATCACCATTTTAACCATTTTTAAATTTGTGAACGATGTGGAAAAGACATTTCAACATATTCTGTACTATATAGCGGAATGAAAAGAATTATTTTTCAAGCTTTTAGATAATATGTGAGATAATATGTGCTTTGGGAACCCGCTTCTTCAATCTGATTTACATCCTACTATTTATGCATTATGTGCAGCATTTATACAATATGTAAATCAACAATGAAAAACATTGATTATATATATATATATATATATATATATATATATATATATATATATATATATATATATATATATATATTACACAATATTCTATGTGTAGTTATCCTCTGTGTAAATTATTTTGGTATCGCAGTGATAAGTTGTTTCTTTTAAATGTGATTTTGTGTATAATGACCACTGTCTGGTGTTGTACATGATCTAATCTGGAATGTGGTAATTTGGTAATTGTATTACTATGGACTAAGAGTCTGAAATAAAGATTTATTATATTTATGTAATGGCAGCCTGTTTGAATGTAAATGAAGAAATGTTCTTAAAGCTCAGTTTAAAAAACTTGTAAGGTCCTTAATGTTACGTTAAGTGAACATTTGATAATTCAAGATGACGGTCACTTTATAATGAAATGGCGATAAAGTTTTGTACTTTTACATAACTTTTCATGTAATCATTCGATTTGAGTAATCGTGGTATCTATTTGTATATTTCCAAGCATACTGAAGCCATTTGTGCTATCGTAAATCCTCTCCAGCATACTATTACTTTAGTTTTAGCCATTTTAAACACAATTCTGAAGATGACGGTAATTATGTCTGCGGATACATGTAGATCAGGTAACACATCACCAACACACATCCTGCTCCGCACAGTGTTTTCAACTTAAACTACAAACAAAGGATACTCACAGGCTATGTGTCAGTGAAGTTTTGTATGTTCTACATATACCCAAAGACATACATATTTCAATTACTAGGCATATCTATTATTTGAAACATACCAACCTGTTTGAGCAATACATCCTACTGAAGAACTAACCCTGTGTCCATCATCAAACATAAGAGACCGCCGACCGACTCGGATAAGCCATGTTATTTCATCTGTCGCAGCAAAACAGGCAAACTCCGCACATCATCAGCAGCTGGAAAGGCCAGGTTAAAGGTTGTTGGTGATTAACGCAGAGCAATTTGTGATACTTCATGTCTGGACGTTCAGGAAAGACTTCACACCCTTACAGAATAGAACATGAACGCAAATGACATCAAATAGTACAACGGATGCTAGGCTACCTTTACTTCTCAAACCATGCTAGAGATAATGAGAAAATTACAACAGGTATCAACTTAGGCATCGATCAGTGGGACTGCACCCGTATCATTCTCAGGTATTCATTCAAGAACTACAAGACGCAGTTCACAACCACGAATTGAATGGTCGCTCTGCATGTTCTGGCAAGTTCAGAGCAAAAGAAAGGTTCACAGAGAATAAATATTTGAAATGTCTAAAGACATACAAAGACGAACAGACAGGGGTAATTCGGGAATCCACAGATCGAAACAGATGTCCATGAGTGCACGAAACAGAACTGTCCCGTTGTCAATGCCACTGATGCAAGGTCAACCAGAAGATATTAAACCAAGCTTTCAGTAAACGACGAATAAGCGGACACAAGGTTAATTCTGCATGCGTATCAAGAAGCTGACACAGGATATGAACAAATACTGGAAAACTGTAGAGACAAAGATGTCTGGACAAGAACCCCCCCCCCCTCCCCCATACCAGATGTGGAAACGGTGACATGCATCTGCAAGCCAAAGTGCAAGACTGCCCGATGTTCATGCTTCAAGAAGAACATGCAGTCTACTACAGCATCTTGATGTGATGTAGTCGGTTGCTGCTGCCCAGCTGGACAATAGACATATTTATACTTTGCCCTTTACTGTACCCTAGTTATATGTGAATAGACAATTGTGTTAAAATAGCTTCAATTGTGATAATTATATATTTAAACGGACTAAAAAGAGCATAAATGGTTTCCTAAAGTGCAAATCTGGCTGTCATCTTCGAAAAGTGGCCGCCATTTTGGATTTTCAAAAGGTCACTTATTTGGACTTAACTAATGTCTGTGTTTGTGAAAACGGCGTCTTTGTTTACCTTGGTGACCTTAATTACCTTGAAAATTACCTTCAGACTCAAAATCGACAATGATATCAACCCACATAATTTTTGTCATCCTGGGCAGGATTGATTCCACATGGATATCTGCTATTAACAAACAATGCCGTTACAATTTATTTTTGAGGGTTTGGCCTCCTGCCTATGTACTCCACAGTCCAAAATTCGTCGATCAAAATCATACGAGTGTGTATGTGTGTGTGTGCGCGCGTGTGTGTGTGTGTGTGTTGCATGTGTGTATGTATGTGTTTTAGGATACATATAGAGAAGCACAGGCGCAGAAAATCAATAAATCTAAACATCTTTTGATACCTCTACCTCCAAAAATCTAAATCTAAATAAACTATACATACATCAATCTAAATTTAATATTTCTACACCTCCATATATCGATACACATATGCGTATACCTATGCATCTGTCTGGGCTACTCATCAGCCTGTGGGAATCAGCTAATTCTCTTTTCGTACGTGACAAATATGTCGCGCCCACAGGAAAGTGGATACATGCAGGCTACGTACAAAAGCGGAAGCACGTAAAACATACCATTTGATATCACAGCTCGCAGTAAACAACACGCGCGTGTGGTTCAATGGCGAGTTACTACATACATATGATAACTACTTTGACACCACAGTTTACATTCAACGGCAATTTTCTGCTGTCCAAGAGAAACACACACACACACACACACACATATATATATATATATATATATATATATATATATATATATAACCATTACAGTTTGTTGACCATGTGAGATAATGTACACCAGCTCCATATGGAAGCAGTGAAGTGATTTAGCTCCAAAATCCAATAGATTATTACTGGACTAGTACGAAATATCGTCTCAAACCTGAGTGTTATAAGGATGATAACTAAATGTTATGACCATAATGGTGATATGAACGTAAAGTATAACGTGATTATGTTAGCTCACCAATGACGTAATGAGTTAATAAGGAGATACTCTACCTTCAATTACTCATTCGTTGACTGGTCATATATAAATAGCTAATATTGGGTGTATAGTTGTGTGTTGTCATATATATATATATATATATATATATATATATAATATATATATATATATATATATATATATATATATATATATATATATATATATATATATATATATATATATATATATATACATATATATATATATATAACTCTTCAATTTTATTCAACTAATATATGTGTGTATGTGTGTTTGCATATTTGTATGTGCGCGCGCTCTCTCGCGCATGCAATGTATTTAGAGCTAGTCTGGACGATAAAACATTCTAAGCGTATTATGTCAACATACTGTATGTGGACAATAACTTCTTAATGTCGTATCTTCTCTCTCTCTCTCTCTCTCTATATATATATATATATATATATATATATATATATATATATATATATATATATATATATATACCATCTTGAGATGTGCATTAATGTGATTTACACTTGTCTACATCCACCCACTCTCGTCTGACTTCTAATCTTACGTTATCAATTACGTTTCACCTAACATGGCAGTTCCTTGCCCTTTTGTTGAACCTTGGTTATTGCAGCAAACGACCACAAGCTGAGTAGAGCCATTATAAAGGGTTCCATGTATAGATGTTGCAGTTTTCTCTATTCAGCCTCCACGTGGCCAGTCCAATCAGGCTATAACTGACTGATATTGATTACAGTATATCAGGGAGATGCGCTTCCTTTAAGAAGCGGCATCTTAGATAGTCAAATGGCAGCTGCTAAAGACGACTATACTATAGAAATAATGTCACGCCGTTTACAAATAGTCATGGAACATAAATATAATAAGAAATGGTCTTTTAAGACTTTCTCGTATAAATCATATTGCTACGTTCTCGGTGTGTGTATGTGGGCGTTGGGGTAAATATATCAAATTTATTAGATCGTTATTAACTCTTAAGAAATATGTTATTAATTGATCTTGTTTGATGACTGATGAAAGATAAATGCCGCAGATTTTGATCACATTCAGAGAATAATATTCGCTCATAAATAACACTGCCATGGAAAGTAATCGTTTTGATAGATTGGATCAAGCAAGTAGTCTGTGCGCGCGCGTGTGCGTGTGCGTGCATGAAAAAGTGTGTGAATGGGAGAACACACACAGATGCACACACATATGAACAGACAGACAAACACAGACATACATACTCAAACAGACAGACAGACGGACAGACGCACACACACACACACACACACATATATATATATATATATATATATATAAACGCACATACACACACACATACACCACACGCACACATACACTAACTGACTGAAGACAGTTACCTTTGTCTGAGACAATGCTGAAACATGGGATTATATATATTTTATAATGTAGCCTTACTCTAAGATATATATCGATAATATTTGATATTGTACTGCCTCGGTGTTGTAGTCGTAACCTCTTATCTTCATCATCAGGATGTCATTCTGAGACTTATATTATTCAAGCACATTCTAATCAACAGTCGAGGGAACCAAAGCCATAAAGATGCTGCCCTGTTAGAGAAATCAAAGCCATCAGAAAAAACGTAAGTAAATCCAGAAATAAAACACTCGTTGTTCAAATGTTATATTCGCCTTAGCTACAATGTCAATTTGTCAACTGGCCTTTCTCTAATGATGAAGCAGAGCAGATTTTTAAAGAGCAATGCGATAAAATTAATCAAAACTTATATAAAACTACAATTCTGTATTCATCTCCGTTTTGGTTGGTAACCATGCTGTGCAATCGTATTATCTAATCTATAAGTCACGGGTATTAATAACAATTAATATTATTATGACATTGTACGTAACTAGGCATCCATCTCGGCTTATACCTTTGTCGCCAGGCTTTCTTAATTCAAAAAGTGCAAACTAAGCTTAAGGCCAGGATGACATCAACACATTATTTCGGTAATCAATATTTTGACTTATACAATTTAAATGTACTACGCTACTTTGTAACACTTTACAGATGTATCATTTAATAAACACGCTACAAAAATTCTACGGTAACTAGTCTTTAGTATGCTAATTCTCCTTTAAACAGTGTTATTCTCCAGAGCCACATACTAATTTATAACTGAGTAGACGAGCTTGCCGAAATATACTGGAAATAAACTGTTATCTTAAGTGCTGTGATAACAATCAGAATAATAATAAATGATTATGTTACGTATTTATATTTTTGTAGAATAATAAATATGTAGAGTAAGCATTACATACTTTTGAATGAAAAATCGCTATTTTTGGTTTCTGTGTATTGCTGAATTATACGTGTGACGTAAAACTTTACACACAAACACCTGCACACACTCAGACACACACACACAAACAGCGCGCGCGCACACACACACACACTCACACATGCACACCCACTTTGCGACACGAACGCACACGCGTTCACGCGAACACACAACAAGAATAGGATTTTTATATACGAAAAATGTACAATGAAATGACATTTCTAAATCCATTCAGTGGACGCACCAAGACAAAAGTAGTCCTTTAAGCGAATTAGAAATAAAGTATTCTGTTCTGCAAAAGGACAAGAAAGTTGCGTTTTGAATCCTTGCCATCGTATAAAACCATACATTGAAGCTTTAGTGGATTTTGTTCCAATACAAAATACCTCACCAACCAGAAAAAAGGTAAGTGTCACATCAGTTTATAGAAAGCTTTTGCAAAGTACTTACGGTTTCGAGATTATATTGTGTCAGTCTATTTTCTCTTCATCTTTCTTCACCTAGCAATTCACTTTTCAGGATCTCTTCATCATACCTTTCTATACTAATTATTTCCACCAATATCAGTGTATGTGCGTACGTATGTGTGTTTGTGCCTTAGCTGTGTATAATAAGGCACAGGCACAGAGAATCTTGAACCTTGAATTCAGTGTGTAATGTCTCACCAGTTCTTTTTTGTCAATTGGTGGGTGGGTGGATGGGTGGAACAGTGAGTGAGTGAGTGAGTGAGTGAGTGAGTGAGTGAGTGAGTGAGTGAGTGAGTGAGTGAGTGAGTGAGTGAGTGAGTGAGTGAGTGAGTGAGTGAGTGAGTGAGTGAGTGAGTGGTGGTGGTGGTGAGTGGTGGTGGTGGTGGTGGGTGAGTGGTGAGTGGTGGGAGTGAGTGGTGAGTGAGTGGTGAGTGGTGGTGGTGAGTGGTGGTGAGTGGTGGTGAGTGGTGAGTGAGGGTAGAGTGAGTGAGTGGTGAGTGGTGAGTGGTGGTGGTGAGTGGTGGTGGTGGTGGTGGTGGTGAGTGGTGGTGATGAGTGAGTAGTGAGTGAGTGAGTGAGTGAGTGAGTGAGTGAGTGAGTGAGTGAGTGAGTGAGTGAGTGAGTGAGTGAGTGAGTGAGTGAGTGAGTGAGTGAGTGAGTGAGTGAGTGAGTGAGTGAGTGAGTGAGTGAGTGAGTGAGTGAGTGTTATTTCGATTTTTTGTTTTGTTAACGTGACCACTCTTTATCGGTATTTTTTGTGTGTAAATGAATTTACTCGGCGTACTGCAATTGATTGGATCCAATTCATTATATAGAATTACGACATCCACACTGTCTATAGGATGTTTCAGTAATCATCCCATTTCAATCGAGAGCACACTCTTAATCACGCCTTCTAAATATGACCAACGCCGTGTATAAACAAACCGACCGTTGTTCATTCGCTCGACGTCATGTTGGCAGTGATAAAGAAACATGGCGGCAAATGTGTTTTTCTCTTTCAAATTACATTCTCGAGCCAATCACCAAAACAAATCAGCACAATTTCGTCGCAGCTATATAGCAATCTTTAAATTAGCCCTAATATACAATAAAATGTCATCACTCCAGCCACCTCAACATAGCAAAACACATGTTCAGGCTCTTGTACCACTTTCCAGTGAAGCGCTTCAGTAATTGCTTGCTTTATTAAGATGTACAGAGGAAGCGAAATGGGCGAAAGCAATTATCTCTGGGACCTTCACGGTGTCGAGGTCGGTACAATTCGAGGAGTGCACATGGTAATTTATTGACTTCTGGCGTTCGTTTATTACAGTTCACTTTTTCTTTGTCTGCTAAAACATTATTTGTTGGCATAAATTGGGATGGAGCAGAACAGGAAATAGCCTGGAACTGTGCTGTTTCGGAGAGCATGCGTCTATTCACATTTTAAATAAGTACTCACCTGTAGCGCCTTTTCTCAAACACAAGATGATTAGAGTTTGTAAAGAATAACTTACCTTTTACAAATATCTCTACAGGAAATAAACAAGAAAGCTAAATTATAAATAAAGTTATCCACACCCTTCAATGACCATTCGTCCATTGTATTACTAAGTACAAACAGTAAGTAATATACATGGTTAATATTCCCAGTATTATTTTTAAAAACTTAACAATAGTAGCAGATGTAGCAGCAGCAGCAACAATAATAGTAGTAGTAGTAGTAATAATAGTAATGGTAGTAGTTGTTGTTGTTGTTAGACATTTACCATTTACTATAAATGGTATACACAAACTTTTATTTAAATTTAAATCCGGGTTATGGTATGACTAAAGGGGGTTTAATATTTGATTTTATTCCATTGTCATCTGATATTGTATGATCCATTTAGCCTCCGCCCTGCATACACAAACTATTGTGAGATAACATTTGTCATGTCCATTTATCGGCAAAACATCTTAAAATATCTCAAAATATGTTTAAAAATATTTACTTTGATCAGTTTAATTATTTGCATCTTATAAACACAAAAGAAGACCCTTAACCACATCTTTAACGGAGCACTTTGAAATATACGGGGATCTCTGTGGAAAAAAATCGATACTCTTCGAGGAGAAGAAGTGTTTCTATTCCACAACAATAGAGGATTGAGTCAAAGATCAGAAGAAGCTCTTCAAAATAACTAAGAACTTGACGGGAAGTAACTCAAATATCAATATTCCACATTTTGCCTCTGCTGAACTCCTGACGGACAAGTTCGACAATTTATTCATGTGGAAAACAACAATTATCATGAATACTATTATTTCTGATTCCCCAAATAATACTTGCAATAACTCCATGGATGTGGATATTATGTTTAACGGGAAAATGTTGGAACATTTCTACAAACTGCTGAACTTGAGGTCAAGCAGATAATCAGCAAGTATCCGAAAAAAAATATGGGTCAACTTCTGCCACTGATAACAGCCATTATCCACAGATCAATGGCTGAGTCAGTAATGCCGCTGTGTTTGTAACAAGCTACCATAATCCCGCTAGTAAAGAGATCTGGGTTTGAAAAGGAAGATAAGTAGAATAATAGTCCTATTTCTAACCTTCCTTTCATCTCCAAACCTATTGAAAAGGTAGTAGCAAAGCGTATAGAAGAACAATTAGGGCACAATGACTGCTTATTGTAGAGGTTATTCAACAGAAACTTCGTCTCCTGATTAAGGATCCATGAATGCATTAATTAGACTTGATTTATCCGCCTCTTTTCATGCAACCGGTCATCTGATGCTACTTAAGTGTTTAAAGGTTTCCTTTGGCATCAAGGAAAGGGTCTTAACTTGGTTAAAGTCTAACCTCGCTGACAGAACTCAGTGTGTCTCAGTCGCGGATAAAACATCACCAGATGTAGATCTTAATTTTGGTATACCAAAGGGATCCGTTTTAGGACCAAGGAATTACTCTATGTATAATAAATCAGTTACTCAAATTATTAAAGCAACATCTAATATAAGTTTTGTTCCAGCTACACTGGCTTCCTGTAAGTTTCAGATCACTGTACAATATCCTGTTTCGCACATTCAAAGCACTGAGTGAGGAACATCAACAGTGTATCTAAGTGATCTAACCCATAAATATATATCACTGAGAATGCTCAGATGTGAGTCAAGTTCAAGGCACAGATCAATATACGGAGAGAAATCGTTCCGAACATTAGCACTCTTGACTAGCAATAATCCTGTTCCAGTGATCATGAATATTTTGAATTCATTCTTATCAGTGCAATCTGTTTCGGAATCTGTGAAGTTGATAATCAAACATTTACTGCTGAGGAAGCCATCTTACACCTCTGAGAAAATGTCAAATTAACAGCCTTTAGGCAATCTCTCATTTCTATCGAAACCTACATTACTTACACTACTATCAGCTACACGGTATCCGGACAAAAACCCCGAGGACAAAACCTGCTACGCGCAAAACCCCTAAACAAAGGAATTAGTGAACACATGAATAGTTTATTACTAATAATAAATCTTTATGCATATGTCATTTTCATTAACTATTTGAGAAAGATATCAGAAGTGATTTTTCGTCTATGTGTATTACACAGACATTTCTAATGCGTACACCTTATTATCATTATTTATTTACATATATCTAATGCAGTATCCGAGACCCTTGAGTGTGAATTCACTGGGTTTTGACCCGTAATTGAGACCTTTGCAAAGATTGAACAGAGTTGGCTACAGGGACTTAACATGTCGCCGCTGTCGCTTTTAATGCGGTTGCCCACAGGATTCCAACAGGATGTCAGTGTTTACAGTGTTCAGATCCTTACGAATGCTGCCAATAGGTCTCCATAAAGTTGGATAAGAATGTCAATCTAGAGATCGGAAGCAGTAGTTCCAGACCCCACAAATGTTGTTAGTTCTGGATCCATCGTACATAGTTGTCACGTGAACATTCCATAGCTTATAAATGTGAACAACATTAAAATGTATCATTTACAACAGTCAGAGAAGTAATGATGAAGACAGAATGAGTTCAGTTTTATAGGGAAAATAATTGTAAACATGATTTGCAATCATAATAAGATGAGTTTCCCTGTTTATATTGCAATTAAAATTGGGCTTCTTAGATTAAAGTATTACTGCCATTTAAATTTAGTTCAAATTGCAATTATAAGTTGACTTCAAAGCATCACACACAAGATAATCTTCTACTTCATATTGATCTATTTATCTTCTTTTAACTAGTGACAAGTCAATTGATAGTAATAAACACACATACAAATGATTGTTTGAATATGGCTCTGCATTTGGAAATTAATATTTTTTAGAAAAGAATACATTACCATCCACATATAAAACATCATTTTTCAAAACAACCACAGGAATTCAGGGGATTATATCCAAGATGTGCTTTTGTCAAGATGTGCTTTTACACAACCCTCTGTAGTCACCTTATAAAGCTTAATAATACATTAACAAATTTACATGATGAACCTTTCTCTAGTATTTACAAACATGGTGTAACCATACTTATTCTTCTGGATCCAAGTCCCGCTTTCGATACGATTGACCTGGAACTGTTATTGGCTAGAATTAGGTCACCGCTGAGGATCGATGGTGTCGTATTGAGCTGGTTCAGATCATAACTATCTCGACGATTGAATTATGTTCAGATAATGAAAGCCGCATCATTCATTCTGCAGCTGGTATCCGGGATGCTACAGGTGTCAGTCTTCCACTTCATCATGCCATCAAATCTCATGAGCTCGAGATACATGGATATGCTGATGATACACAGCTGTATCTATCATTTATTAGACTAAAACATGTTTTAATTATGGTTTAAATGTAAAATGCCTTAGAGCAATCCAGGTTGAATAATATATATATATTGTTTTTGAACTGAAGTGTACCTAATTGTTACTTTATCAATTTGAGTGTTTGGCTTGATTTAGTTTGGTTATATATTTGCTGGTCAGTCTACAACATCTATAATTGACGACCAAGGCTTCATCTGGCCACACAAAAACAAACAGTATTATATACTGCCTGATTATAGAAATCCTTTGACATTTACATGGTGTGCGAAATAGTTCCCTTGTCATGGCTAGTCGTAATTTATTCCTAACAAGTCGTAAGGTTTATGCTTAAATGTTAGCAGGGTCGCAGAAGCGAGTGTTATTGTCACGCCAGCTCGCTAATAATTATGCTGTCATTTTAACTCGAACCTTCATAGGTACGTATTTAACATGTCTATCAATGTTTCTATTAACCTACACGACCTGTCATCCTTCACGACATGTCATGTTTCACGACCTGTCGTGTTTTACAACCTGTTATGGTTCACTTAGCAATAGAAATATTATTTGGCATCTTGGAAGGACAGAACTATAAAATTCAATTTACTTTTGAGTTATGTGGCAGCTTTATATTTGTGATAAAACTGAAATCAGCTATCTCCTGTGATTAAGATTTGACTTATCTTACAGTCTTCCTATCGTTACTTCATTGTTAGATATTGTAGACTGTATTTAAATGTCCCGTTTCCAAGAAACGCAATCACTATTACTGCTTTCATTCCTATTGTAATCCTATTGTCGAAATTTATTTATATATTGTATTATTTTCCTATAATTTCTCATAACACACATACACACACACACACACACACACACACATATGGCGCCTCCGTAGTCTAACTGGTAGTGCGTTGGACCACAGATCACTACCATCCGAATTCGGGTCTCGACGTGGGTATATCTGAAGGGTATCTCATCTTTTACTGCGCTTCATTACCTTTGGATGTCGCTCTGCCCAATTCGTCTACCATGTGCACAAAAGTGGCCGTAAAACATCAATCGTAATCATTATCACAGACACACACACATACACACACACACACACACAATGGCACTATTACAAACCTCGGGTCATGTTTGACTCATAACCTTTGATGACAGCCTCAATGAACAAAATGGTCAAACCTTCAAACTTTTAATTTCGTCAACGACTAACAGAAAACATTATCAAACAATTTGGTCAATCGCTGATAATAATAATAATAATAATAATAATAATGTATATTTAATGAAGCGCCCTTACTAGCAAGAGCCATTCAAAGGCGCTATACAAATAATATGTAATATAATAATACCTTAAATAAAATATCTATAAGAGATATGTTTTACGGGATTCCGCTTTAGTACGTAGCCTGCATGTAGCCGCTTTCCTATGGGTGTGACATATTTGTGCGTAGGAAAAGCGAATTACTGAGCTCCACAGGCTGATGAGTTGCCCAAACACATGTATAGGTATACGTATATATGTATCGATATATGGAGGTATGGAATATTTTATATTTAGATTGATGTATGTATAGTTTTATTTAGATTTAGATTTATGGAGGTAGAGGTCTCAAAGGATGTTTAGAGATGTTGATGATCTGCGCCAGTGCCGCTATGTATGTATCCTAAAACATACATTGCTCGTGTCAGACATCCGATCTATGTCGATCGAGATTCCTTATTACACCAATGTAAGAGCGTTATATCATTATTACACCATGCTTTGCTATTTATCATTAATTCATACAATGCTGCTTGATGGATTTATACTCCTGGAGTCGTTTGTTACTCCGGCAGGCATCTCCATGGGTATTAAGCTGCGGACAGAGTTTTTTCCCATATTATGAGTAATTAGATTACACTGATATAGGAAATTTGTTAAATGTATAGCTATTATAATCCCGACGTGTCATTCGCAGTATCGGAGATCTGCCTGAAATCCGCTGTTCTCGACCATGGGTCAAATAGATCAAGTGGATAGGCGCTTTAATTTAGATCCCACCACACCTAACTGCATATACTTAGGGACGCTAAATTAAGCGTGAATGAACGTTCCCTTAGTGATGAACGGAAACGTATGAGGGTTAGCTGTTAGGTTCGAGTAAATCATAGTATTTACTCAGGTTTGAGACGATATTTCGTTCTAGTCCAGTAATAATCCATTGTGCAGTATTGCTACTTTGTTTTTATTTTAGTTAAATCACTTCAGTGAGTCCATACTGATTGAGTGTACATTCTATTGTGGTGAACAAACTGCAATGTTTGTTAACACGCTGAGTGTATATAAAAGGCTTAACTTTTCACCGAGGTTGGAGAAGAACTTCGACGCCAGACTAGTCGGAGTATGATACATGATTCATATAGCTAGGATTTATTCAATTATTCGAACCCAGAATAAAGCTGAGGTCAGCATCTGAGGTGTCGAAATGTTTTATATACAGGTTTCTTTTGGACCACAGAAAATTACTGTTGAATGTAAACTGTGGTGTCAAAATAGTTTATGATATGTATGTAGCAAGTCACCATTGAACCACACGCACGTGTTGTTTGTTGCGAGCTGTGGTATCAAATGGTATGTTTTTACGTGCTTCCGCTTTTTGTACGTAGCCTGCATGTAGCCGCTTTCCTGTGGGCGTGACATATTTGTCGCGTACGAAAAGCGAATTAGCTGGTTCCCACAGGCTGATGAGTAGGCCAGACACATGCTTAGGTATACGCACACATTTATCACTATGTGGAGGTATGGAACATTTTATTTTTAGATTAATGTATGTATAGTTGTATTTAGATTTATGGAGGTAGGTTTCGAAGGATGTTTAGATATGTTGATGCTCTGTGCCTGTTGCCTCTTACTATGTACCCTAAAACACACACACACCAGCCACTCACAGTTTGCTTACTGTGTGTGGGTGGATGTGTGTGTGTAGGTGTGTATACACGTTACACGTTTAAAGTATTAATTTGTTGAAGAAAG
This sequence comes from Paralvinella palmiformis, assembly GCA_025642065.1. Lineage (NCBI taxonomy): Eukaryota > Metazoa > Annelida > Polychaeta > Terebellida > Alvinellidae > Paralvinella > Paralvinella palmiformis. Next base: position 647,798 of record JAODUP010000199.1, on the reverse strand, counting down.
AATAAAGTATATTCATATATATAGAGAGAGGGGGGGGCTCCGCTGTGCAGATCACACTTAAACCTCCATATATACCCGCAATATGCACTAGTCATAATTAAAACAACGTTACTTAAATCACTTGTTTGAACTATATCCATCTAAACGCTGAAGCTCACGTTCAGTATAATTGATTGTCCTATACATATTAGTTCCAGTTGATTTTAGACAGCCTCCCGCTGCCAGTGTGCGCTTCCGGCTGTCAGTAACACTGGCTAATACAATCAGTGGCAGCAGCTGTCAGACGATCTATTTAGGGAAGAAAGGTTCGTGTAAAATATATTTGTCTTTAAGGCATGACATAATGTCGAATTAAGCATGCAAGTGTGTGGGAGGTGCGTGCGTGTGTGTGTGCCTTTGTGTATGTGTGCGTGAGTGAGTGTAATTAAATCAGCATATATATACAAATATTATGTATCTGTTCGGTTGCTTTCTAGACTGTTTATATTTCATGTAAAATATAAAGCAATATTAAATAATCAAGTTTGGTGTGATTAAGCAGACTGACAGGGAGGAGCGTATAACGCGATTCAAATCCCGACCCAGATAATTTTGAAGGATATTTCATGGGTGAATTGGCTTGCCGTATTCGACCCACAGTGTGCTCAAAAGTATCACTAACATGGGAACATTTAACATTTCTGGTGTCAACATTAAGTATTCATGATTTAGCTTTTTAATTTGCGTTCAAAACGCCCAAAAAAATTGCTACACGACCCCTCCCCCACCAACACCCCCCACCCCCCGGGTAAGTGATGATGTCGTTGGATTGTGCAATGCCGACGAGATATAAAAAATAATAATATTATCTCTAGTGATAACATAATCTTCTTATAATAGTTGCGTTGAACTTAAACAAAGAATCAGCAATTAATAAGTAAATCACACATCTACCAATAGGTTCTAGATTCGGTTCTGGACAGATCCAGAACATACAGCAGATGGTCTAGTACCTAAAGCAATGAGATATTCAGATGAAACACATTGAACAGATCTAGGTAAGGCCGGGATTTGATCCGTGAGGTGAGTTATACTGGTCAGTGCTCTACCTATTGGCACACCTCGTTTGTCAGTATGGGACAGAAATAGAACTAAAATAGTATATTTAAGGAACCGAGAAAATTAATGGCTTTAGTTAAAACAAGACAACGTTATCGTTAATGTAGTGGTTATCGTCTGGCCTTTACCCAGCCATCTGTGTGATAAGGTTCGGCTATCTACATCGATCAGATTCCGCGGTCTCGTTTCTAGGTAGCGCGTCTATCTGCTGTCATCCGACGTCTTAGACCGACACAAAGATGGCTGAACATAGCGCAGCACGGTGACGTCCCATACGTTATCGCTGACGTAATAGCGTTATACATCACATGGAAGCAATCACGTCAAACTCTGCGCTTTGAGGTAAGCGTTCGTTACACACCAACAAATCTTTTATATTTTGACACTAAGATGGATCCTACGCACTAAAGGTGTCCTCCTTTACCAGTATTTTGGTTTATTTCCCCCAACGCTAACAGCTCTGACATTAACGGCTGTTCGTAGGCCATAGTTTCTCTGTATAGCTTCATGAATTTTATATTACCCCAAATATGCGGTACTTTACCCGTTGTCTGTGTTATTTCATGAACGCCAACAGAAATCTTTCTGTCCCTATCATTTTCATCAAATTATTGATTCAAAGCAGATAATAATAATAATAATAATAATAATAATAATAAAGTCAATAAAACAATTCCCCATGCGATGGAATCATCGTTGTTGCAGAGCAAAAGTAATATCCCAAACACCGTATTCGACGAATAATACTTTTCTTACTGAATCGAACGAAGTAATTACTAAGAACACTAATTAGATTATGGTTATTAAATAATCGTTAAATATAGAATTATAATATTCGTGCATTATGCCTCTATAATGATCGCTGATTGTGTCATCAATCAAGTTTCAGTCGATTAAACCGATAACCCTTAAGGATGATTGTGTTTTAAATGCCTAATCAACAAATGTTTATCTTTGTCACATCTGACTATGGCTTGAACTAGATTTATGTTGCTATTTTCTTCATTACACTGGTTATACTTGTACTTAGTTGGTGTTCTAATGGGGTTACTGTACTGCAATACAATGTATGTTTCAAACAGCAATCCATGGTCCCTTTGAGACTAATATATGATGCGGCTTTGGTAGAAGATGATGATTGAAATCTTATTATCAGAACCATGCTAATTCCACACGATATAATTGTAGGATCCCCAAATTGCGATCAATTTAACGTTTGTTGTGTTAACTTAAAACGGTACAAAATATCCGATGCGTTTTCATTTACTTTATCTGATGTTATATGACCATAATTATGTATTATCCAACCAATAAACACTCCCATCTGTTCCCCCCCCTAATTTTATAACTCCAATTATAAGGCCAAACACTCATCCAACCCTTTTAAAACAGAACTAAATAAAAAATATATACTCTCTCCCACTGTCATCCACAGTTGATGGACATTTGTGATGACTGAAACTACCAAGTTTATTGTGGCTGCAGATTGCTTTTCTTTTGAGATTATTGAACGGCAATATCCGTTAAATATTAATTGAATGCTGATAACGTGCAGCTATATATATATATTCACACTGAATTCTGACAAAGAATACAATTTCTCCGTCATATTGCGAAGGCTTTCCGAAGATACGATGATAAGAGTATTCCGTATCAAACCTCCAAAAAGTGAATCACCTGTAGCCGTGGAGTTTGAGGATAAAACACCCAAGTTAGATCACGGCAGTAATGAGAATGTTTAGGTTAATAATGTTTGTTTTGTTTTGTTGTTCGGGGAGAATCCTCAGACTGTCGCTTATTCGGCACAGCCTCTATGTTGGAGTGGTTGAGAAACCTCCTCCCCCACCACTCACAGGGGAGCAGTACGGAAATATGGAGCCGAAATACCCCGAGGGTGGTCACTGCCAGAGTGTTTTTACGTCCACCTTTATTTTAAATAATTCAGTGGAGACGGCAGCGCCATTTAACGTGGTCAGCCACCCACGATGTTGTGAGCCGAGAAATTAATATCTGTAAAGGTTTCGACCTCTTGTTGGGTTCGAACCCGTGACCATTGGCACCAAGTGCTGGGTGCTTAACCGCTAGGCCACCGGAGCTCACTGAAGGTTAATTATCTAAGCAGCCCTATTTATAGCTACTTTTCAATTGCTGTATCTTTGTCTTGTCTTATTGAAGTTTGAGGTAGAGACCCCTGGCTGTCGCCTATCGGACACAGCCATCCTGTATCTTTCTTCAAAGCAATCCTATATAAACTATATAACCCAATTGTCACTGTCTTCAAAGGTCAGTTTGAACAACGGGCAGGCGTCATGAATCTACGACTATTAAAACTGATACCTTAATTGCTATTAAAAGACTGACATCTGTGCTGAAGCAGACCGTAATAAAACGTCGTAGCTTCGGTATTGTTAAAACTGGGTGTGGCAAATAATGCCACTGGAAAAAAGGCAACGAAAAAATGGCACCTGAAACAAAGGCACCTGGATAAAAGTTGCTTAAAAAACCTAAAAGTACTTTTGAAAATAACTAACTTGGATCATCATTAACCAAGGTTGTGGTAAGGGTTGCCTTGCAATCAGTAGTACAGTGAGAATAAACTTCTGACCATCTTTATTATTAGTTGTAATTTTTTCCATGAACAGAGTCAAACGTTTTAATGAATGTTAATGATACTTTCATTGGTATTTACAAGAAATACATTTGCTTGCAATAAAACTGCTCAGTTTTTCAAAGAAGATGCCGTGACACCAAAGGATTATGTCTGGCAGTTAATCCAAGGATGTAGGAATCCACTTCTTAAGATCTGCAATTATGAATTGTTTTTGTATGCAAGACTTCACCTACTACCAATAACTAAATGTCAGTAAGCAATAACATTTTTTTTCTGGTGCCAATTATTCCAAATTTGCATAGTGCCATTTCTTCCAGGTGTCATTTGTTTCCGTACAATTTTTTCCGGTGCTATTCTTTTTCAGTGCCATTATATTCGTACCCCCCCCCCCATTAAAACTATATGTTAATATTTTCAAACCAGATCTAATGCTGTTATTGCCCGTTGTGTGAGTGCACGCGCGCGTGCGTGCTTGCGTTAACTACATACATTTACATTGGGTGGCTTGGCCTCAGAAAACCTAATGAGTGAATCATTGATTTTAGTTTGTGACAAAATGCTGATAACGCTACATCAGGCATTATACATCACAATAACTGCCAAAACACCGTTGTTGACGATCAACTAAAGTGTAAAATATGCCATCGTAACACCAAGATATTTCCTCACAAAGAGTCAAGATATTGGGTCTATCTGCGAGTATAACAGACTAATCCCTTCACATGATGGCGTTGTCACCTGTACCTACGTCAGGATTAGATAACACGATGATAGGGTAATGGTGTAGTGCTGATATCTGATAACAGAGGTGTTCGCCAAGTGTGAAAATCCTCACCTTATCAAATAACATCAGGCGTAAAGAGAGACTAAAGACATTCTCTCTATAACCTATATCTAAGTCTAGTACTGACGGCATAGCAGTATCAAACACACATAGACACACACACACGCGCGCGCATGCACAGGCACAGGCACATGCACATGCACATGGACATTCTATGCAACCTGATGAAGACTTGAATAGGTCGAAACCGGTCGTTGCTATTGGGTTGAATCGTGTTGTATCGCTGCTACTAGTATAGATCTGAATTTATTCTGATTTATGCTTATATTTCTTGTTCATATTTAGATTATCTTCTGGATTATTTTACAAATTGGGTATATTCTTTCATTATATATATATATATATATATATATATATATATATATATATATATATATATATATATATAGCAAATAATGGTGTTATATACTTCATTGTTAAAGGCTTTCTCAAACAATATATTTCTTGTAGTAGTGATAACTCTGGCGTCAAGTTGTCAGCAGACCTTAGATTATTGCTATTATATTACAGAGTAGCTAGTCCTTTTGGTAATAGGAAGCAAACATATCAAGGTTGTTTTCTGTTACTGCTGGGAACCTCTCGGAGATGCACCAATTTAATGGCAGTGTTATTGTTATTATATACTAAATCATCATCATTAGAAACTTTAACTGCCCCGTGTTCTAGTTATCGTGTAGCCGTTAATCCACGCCAAAAAATGACAATCTTCATGATTCATGTCTATTTTCTGTTAGATTAATTTCTCTTCGAAACCTGACCTCGATCACAAACCAGCGCCTCTTGTAGGGTTTTATTACATACTTATTTACGACGATGAAGACTTAGCACATTTGTCGTCTGGTCCTTGCTTGAGCCATCCGAGCTTCAATAAATCACACAGAAAGACTTGTCTGTGGTGGCGACGTTTATTGTCAGTTGTACACTCCTACAAAACACGGTCCACAGCCACCCGTGATCTCTGGGCTGTCGGCAAACATCGTCTATTGTCGTCTATTGTCGACTCCCTTCGTCCGTTTTCGACAAACATCGGGCTCTGTTTGCCATCATAGATATTTAGTCGGCAATCGTCGTCGTCTTTGGCTTGGATTACTATCATAAAACGCAGTGTGACACACCAACATCCCTGAACCATCACAGAGAAGAAAGGAAAAATTTTAGGCAATGGCAGGACGCGTTTATTTAGACACTGAAGCATCCCCAAACGAGACTAATTCATGATATATTTCCACACTAGATGTCGTTATTGTTTAACACCATACTTGCCGATTTAATGGCATTAACGAGATCAATAAATCTCCTGAATAAATAGTGAAGAAGAATGGAAACAAGTTTCTTTTTGGTCCATTCTCTTTTATCATTATTGCGCTTATCATAACCAATTGGAAGAGCGAGCACCAAATAGCAAAGTTTGAAATATAATTATGAAACGTTGATATTTCTTTGTATTAAAATGTTTACTTTATATGAATATAAACGCCGATGATACTCCAAAGATTTAGTAAAACCGATTTCGTTACTATTCTATACGTTGAGAGTTGGAGAAATATATTTATTTTTATCTACTCACATACAACAATTATTGGCGGTTGTTACTGGAGAGGACATAATACCGCTAAATTCTGCAACGGTTTACCTCCTTTAATTTTGCTGTTATTGATAATTATTTTATTTAAGGGGGGTAGGGGATTCAGAAAAGAAATCCCATTTCCAGGACAATAAATTTACTTAACACTTAACATACATGTCATATTTAGATGTGGTCAGTCAGAAAAACCCCGCAGATATTCGGTTTTGTGAGACTTCCTATAACTTTAGTTTGCTAACTTTAACATGGTTCATGAGTGGGTGGCCTAAATAATAACTTGGTATGCTCACCTCACGGGACATCGAGCCAAAAGGACATTACGCCTTGGAAATGACATATTTTATTAAATTATATCTGGCCTTTCCTAAGTGATGATCGTTTTATGTTTGACGCTGTACTCCTGTGGGTGGAATGTGTTTCGTTGAACTAAAGATAGCAGAAAATGTCTCGGTAATAAAATTAGTCGAAATGAATACTATGTCCCTCTATCCCTTTTATCTATCCATCGATTCATCCAGCCACGCATCCATCAATACGTCAATTCATCCTTCCATGCATCAGTATAAACAAATACACACACACACACACACACACACACACACACGCACACATATTTCTGGCAGCATGACCTGACGTCTATTCAAACGATCATTTATATTCCAGTAACCACTTAAGTCGGCAGTGATCAGTAATTTATGTTCGTTGGGTTATCTTGGTCATCATTATCGTATGAGTGAAGTACATATAACTCACAGACTGGAGGAGTATGTTCAGGATTGCTTTATGGCTGAGACGGTAATGTCGTTCATTGTGAACTATGATGAAGCAGCCTCCTGGGAGTGACACTCTAGCGTCTATTGTACGAGTATCAGCTTAGATTTTCAACGATATCTAGATAGAGTAAAAGCGGTCTTCGCTGTCAGATTAAGCTGATTTTCGCAGATGAAACACCCAAAGGGCTTCGCTAAGTGGTGAATTATCCAAGAATATATATTCTTCGCGCAGAACAGCTCAGTTGATGAAATCTGAATTGAGGTGGAAACCTTTCCCTGTTCGTCTTTCTTATTTTATCAAACTAACCGTAATAAACCGAAAAATTGCCTTCAGAAAATGACGCTGCACTGGAGGTCTATGGCCTAATGTATCTACGTGTAATGTAATCATATGGCGTGTCTGATTACATAGACTATGTATTTCTATCGTTTTATATACTTCTTAGATATTAATATCAACTATGTATTGCCATGTTAACTATTATATCGAAGTGTCTAATGAATTAGGTGCCATAAATGATGTTCTACCATAATAAACTGTGTTAAACTAATATAATTGCTACTAGTGATAAGGACAATTAGCGCAGTGAAGAAATAAAGTAAGTTGTTTTTAGAGAGAGCATTTCGGTTATCATTATATTTTCAATAATAATTTAGTGCTTACTTATTTGTATGTTTATGAGTTTCTTTTATTTGGTATACATTTAACTTAAATATATGTTTATGAATAAAATTTATAATAAAATAAAAGAGACCAACTTATGTATTTCTTTATTGATTATGTTACTTGTTCATGATTAATTGATTTCCTTGTAGTCCCTCATTAAAATTATTATCTTCATCGTGACTTTATAAACAGATATTATAGTGCATCCATGAGCCAACTGGTAGCTTGATTGGTCAGAGATCTCCACCACCTGAGTTCAAATCTCGGCGTGGGGCATGTCTGAATGGTGTTTCATCTTTCACTTCACCTCATTATCTTTGGAGGTCACTCGGACCATTTAGCCTACTTTGTGCACAAAGATGACCGTACAACATCAAAGCGTCACATAAAAAGTTAATTTTAATAATTGCTAATAACTTATGATATGTGTATAAAATCACGCAAAGTAACAGTTTATCATTATTACTGACTTGTTTTTAATAGGTTAAAAGAAACACGTAGAGAGGTTAGCTAAATGAATGTAAATATATATTTTACAATTAGCAAATTGCTATTCTTACGCAGAAAACAATATTAACTAGCTACCCTTCAATTTATATTTATATTTAAATTATCATATTGATTGTTAGTACAGTACAATGATCTGAAGTAGAAAGATCAGGGGATATATTTACATGAACTAACATTGTAATATGCTTTCTAACCCGCCATCATGACTGAACTTTTACATAATTATTCCTATTCTTCTTATTATCATATAATCTTGTATATCTTTTTGTTGATAAGGTTTAGGGTTGTGAGTCATTTCAGTCTGACTCGGGTCAAAGATAAGTAGGCTAACGTAGATTTCAAACCAAGAATCTCTCAGTATCCAGTTAAATTTAGAGTCAAAGTTTTATTGACTTTGGCCTTCTCTAAATGTAGAAGGGGACTGATACACTTATTAAAATTCTCCGCATACTGGCATACATACAATAATTGCAATTAGTATACGAAACCTCCCCTTTTTAATCACTGGCATGCCAACAAGCCATTATAAACAACTTAATATCACATATTGCACATTGAGTGATTAAAGAAAATTAGTTTGGTTATCAATGATAAACCATTCGTATCACATGCTTTTAATATCTCATGATAATTTATTCAAATCAGTGTTAACACGGCGGTTGTTATTATTGACCAAGAACAATTCTCATTCGCTTGCTTATCAATAATTGGGCTGCAATACGCTAACTCGGACACAATACATGATATTTGATAACACTCTGTTACAGTATTAATATACAGTATGTTATGATCAGTGTATATCGGAGTTTGACCGAAAATAGAAACAAGAATCTCGCAATTATTTAAACAAATATTCGTGCAAGTATATAATATTACAAATCTCACATATAAGTTTGTCCCATTATACTGAGTAAGTTGACGAAATACCAGCACTCAGATCCAAAGTTCTGACAGAGACCTCCACTTATTATTATTCATACTAGAGAATGATGCAGTAGTTGTGTGATTACTAACTAGAGTATACCAAACTTTCCTAACCTGACTTCTGAAAGTTCAATATGATCAGGTAAATTAATTTCAAAGCCGGGGTTGATCTGATACTCATAATCTTTCCCTCCGTATATTACTGTGTGGTAAGTTTCAGAACTTTATGTACCAGAGTAGAGCATGTGTGTGTCTGTGAATCAACTCTGACATGCATGGAAATAGAACTCTATCAATATATCAATAAATAAACCGAATACATTCTTAGGTCTTCAATATCTTACTTCCGGTTATGTGTGTATGAAAATTTAATTTTTGGCTTGAATAAACATTGCATTTTTACAATAATCAAAGTGTGAGCACGTGTTGTTCAAGGTTATTCAGAGTGTTATTTAAAATATTTAGTGAAGTGATACGAGAAATATTTAAACATTCGTCTCACACACCCGTTGGCTCACAAGCATGAACAAATGCGAACGCCCGTTACACAATATGTATTGAACAATGTTTTCATAACTCTTTCACTATATCAGTACACCTGTATATGGTATCTGGACCAGATTGTGATAAAGGAGTTGAAAACATTCAAAATCGATGTCTAGAAGATATTAATTGGCATTACTGGGTAGAGAATTATTATTGTTTTTCAGGGAAATTGCTCCTATTATCTTCATCATTATATTAATATAAAAATTATCAGTGAATAAACACACATATACATTGGTGATCTAATTTATTTCTAAAAATATAGCCTGAGATCCTTCCTGCATAACTTTTCACCATCTGACCTATAGACCACCAACACCCCCGACTCCCTATTCTGACCATCACACTGCCTTGGCACCAAAATTGGTCCTGATTGGTCAGATCCAGACATAGTAACTTGTCAGTCTTCCCGCCCAGACAACCTCTAGTGAATAAAACAATTGCCGCTCGTCTCTCCAACACACATAATACTGCACTACTCCTGCTGGCTATATTTAAGGATCATACAGCACATAATAAACTCCTATATTAATTACATATATTGTACTATTTTTAGTACAGATTTTAACACAAATATATATATACCATACACTAATTATAGTAGTACAGAATTTAATACTAAACGGAAATTTAGATCATGATGCAGCTCCATCAAAGTAACATAGAAAGGAAAGATTTAGCCATCTAATAAACAAGATAAAATTGACTTGATAAAATGATCCAGAACGTACGAGTGGCTTGCTAAATGGTAACTATCTCCTCACTCTGACAATAAATTGAATCTAATGAAGAGCAACCCATCTATATCAATAATACATTGCTCTTGTTACCCAAATCAAAGTATAATTACATAGAAATTCGTAGACTTCTCAAACAGAAAATAATAAGACGTTATTTCGTAACTTGATTATATGACAACAGAAGTGATGCCGATATATATACACACGCATATATATATATATATATATATATATATATATATATAAGTGCGCATACGTTGCTATGACACACCTGAGAACTTTCATTCATTTTTATTCACATATACTCGCTGATACAGAATATGAGTCAAGCGGACAGAACGACATACAGACAACAAAGCAAAACATACAGAAAGATATATAGACAGATAAAAAATAAAATAAACAAACAAACAAATTTGTATACACACGTTCAATTTTCAATCCTTCAATAAGTTGTAGGTAAATATAAATGTCGGTGTTGCTATTTTAGGGCCACCTTTATACACATGATAAGTTCAATTGGATGAGTAACCTCCAAAGGTAACAAAGTGAAGTGAGAGATGAAACACGCTTCTGACATAGCCCAGGCAAGGTTTGAAACCAGGTGCTACAGGTCTAAGGCCAACCGCGCTACCAACTAAACCAGCTAAAGGCAGTAAAAGTCTATCGAAAACGATCTACATATAATGTTTGTTTTCCAGTTAGTGTCATCGCAGAAAAGTTTAATTATTTAACTTTTGTCTAATATCAAATTGTTTACCTGTTAATGTTGAGTATTGGAGAGTGGAATGGGTCGGGTTTAAGTAATAAAAGGTGGGAAAACTGATTAATTCCAATACTGATTTCTTACCACCATCATTTAAAAAGAAAAGGGGAATTTCAGCATTGCTCTATTCAATCAAATACACTGATCAGTAGATTGTCGAACTACCCAATACAGTATAAACAGCTAGACACCACCTTCTCATACTGGATATAAACCTCTACAAACGATGTTATAATATAGGATTTCATTCCTCCGCCAGAACTCAGCCGAGTAATTAAAGTGTTGCTGGCTCTTGTAATTTTAAGGTTTTAAGGTCTAGGCTACCGCAAAGTTCCGAAGAAATGGAATAACAATAACATAGTTCAGTATCTCATCTCCTCATCTTTATTAATTCCGATTTCCATTAATCATCACAAGTTTGGTTCATTTCATCAGAGATATACCCCGCGATAATATCACACTATCAACGCCATTAGTAGTCACCTCATCAACATAACAGTCAGCGTAATGTTCACCTTATTGGTACCATCTACGTTATCACTACCTTTATTCATCAATGACCAAAGCTTCAAATCTACATCATGCTGGTTGACATCTGCTTTAAGTTGCACAACGTCAATAACAGAAAACGTGGCATATCAATGATTTTTATTTGGGATTATCGTAATTAGTTACCAAAGATCACCATACATTTATTTGTCCACAAGATTTGAAACCGAAAATATCGACCAATGGTAGGTTTTGACACATTTCACGACCTAACAACACCTCAGTCACAGGATGATTTCTCAGCTCGCAGACATTTGATGACAATGATATTGGTATCAAACGAAATATTGATCATCTTATTTTGCTGTGATATCAACATTTATTCTACTATGGCTATATTTGTAGGGGGAAAATGTGCTAACAAACGTCGTGTACTTTGTTAAAAAGTTTATCAACAACTAAACTGGAATAGTTCACGTTTACTAAGAAGGATAATATTCGTCGGTGCTATCTCTGAATTGTGTGTCTTTTTTTACTTCGCCTCATTACTATGCGCTGTGGCAGCCCATTTAGTTTACCCTATAGCAACAAATTATTGGAAAACAATATTACCTTTTTAAAAACATTAAATATAAATATTTCCTAATGAGATTATATCCTATGGGAGAAGATAATGTCCTGAAACCAATTGTCTTTGTAACCAAAATATTTATCTGCTGTTATCCACTATACTGATTACAACAATACTGCATATTTGAAAAGTAAATCTGATTACCTGATTATATCTCTACAAACTCTGGTTCATTCCGTCTTTCGTGAGTGTGCTGTACGATAACCCGTATTTATGAGTGATTACATTCATTTCACTAATTCGTCTTGATTTTTGGTGAACTCATCTTTATTCCAATACAAATAACACACGTTTGTAATATTTAGTGTAGAAAGAATAGGACATTATTGATCAATAAATGATGTAATTGGTAGAGATTCTTATTTCGGACCAGTGCAAAAGGGAAACACTTTCCGACGTCTTAATAAAGAGGTTGTTATATGAGCTATCAATAGTGAGAGTGGTGTAGGATACCGTGGGTTATTCACCTATATTTAACTTCTCTGTTATTTTATAGAATTCTATACTAATCAAAAGTGGCATTTTATAGATCATCGGAAGACATAATACAGCATGGATATTTATTAGATCGAATGTCTGGGTTTCTGTAAAGTGATCAGATTTTTCGTAATTCACATCTCTGTTTGAAGATTTAGCCATTGTATGCGTAAGACACCCAAACATTCACGGTAAAAGAAGAAATCAAGGACAATCACTGCCATGTTACTCTGGTGAAGGGACAAATCAGATCAAGGACAATTACTGCCATGTTACTCTGGTAAAGGGACAAATCAGATCAAGGACAATCACTGCCATGTTACTCAGGTTTAGGGACAAATCAGATCAAGGACAATCACTGCCATGTTACTCTGGTAAAGGGACAAATCAGATCAAGGACAATTACTGCCATGTTACTCTGGTAAAGGGACAAATCAGATCAAGGACAATCACTGCCATGCTACTCAGGTATAGGCACAAATCAGATCAAGGACAATCATTGCCATGTTACTCAGGTATAGGCACAAATCAGATCAAGGACAATCATTGCCATGTTACTCAGGTATAGGCACAAATCAGATCAAGGACAATCACTGCCATGTTACTCAGGTATAGGCACAAATCAGATCAAGGACAATCATTGCCATGTTACTCAGGTTTAGGGACAAATGAGATCAAGGAAAATCACTGCCATGTTACTCAGGTATAGGGACAACCCAGTTCAAGGACAATCACTGCCATGTTACCCAGGTTTAGGGACAAATCAGATCCAGGACAATCACTGCCATGTTACTCTGGTAAAGGGACAAATCAGATCAAGGACAATTACTGCCATGCTACTCTGGTAAAGGGACAAATCAGATCAAGGACAATCACTGCCATGTTACTCAGGTTTAGAGACAAATCAGATCAAGGACAATTACTGCCATGTTACTCAGGTTTAGGGACAAATCAGATCAAGGACAATCACTGCCATGTTACTCTGGTAGGGACAAATCAGATCAAGGACAATTACTGCCATGTTACTCTGGTAAAGGGACAAACAGTCAAGGACAATCACTGCCATGTTACTCAGGTTTAGGACAAATCAGATCAGGACAATCACTGCCATGTTACTCTGGTAAAGGGACAAATCAGATCAAGGACAATTACTGCCATGTTACTCTGGTAAAGGGACAAATCAGATCAAGGACAATCACTGCCATGTTACTCAGGTTTAGGGACAAATCAGATCAAGGACAATCACTGCCATGTTACTCTGGTAAAGGGACAAATCAGATCAAGGACAATTACTGCCATGTTACTCTGGTAAAGGGACAAATCAGATCAAGGACAATAACTGCCATGTTACTCAGGTTTAGGGACAAATCAGATCAAGGACAATTACTGCCATGTTACTCAGGTATAGAGACAAATCAGTAAGTTTAACATTCCTCTAAGGAAGAGGTCATGTGGTTAGGTGTTATAACACAACTCCAAATTCAAAGTTAAGAGCCTTTGTCTGATGAAGCTGATTTACTGAAGCTAAAATTCTCCGACCACAATACTTCACCGATGTTTGTTGAGATTTGATGTATGGATAATGCTTATTAGGTATCTGTTTCGAAAGTGTTTAATGATAGGGAAATCATGGATATGTATTAGGATATCGTTATAAGAATATATTATTATCATAAGTGATTTTTTTCTTTAAACTTTAACTACTGGTTACATATACCAAGTGGGATAAACGACGAATTTAAACAAAGCACTCTCTCACTCACATTATTATTATTATTATTATTATTATTATTATTATTATTATTATTATTATTATTATTATTATTTTCTTCATCATCATCATCGTCATCATCATCATCGTCATCATATTATTATAGAACTACTACATGAATCCACAGGTCTCAGCTAGGTAAAGATTTTGATTGGTCGATTATATTTAGTGTATATCTTAACATTACTATATTAAGCGAGATTCAAGTAACACCAATAGTTAATCTGATACGAACGTATCCCTGTCTATTTTTAATAAACAAGCTATCTATTGTGTCAGCAACAGGTGTGTGTTTATAATTACGATTGACAGAGGAATTCCATTGTTTGCTTTCAATTTACTAAATTATGATTCACCTGTAAAAGATATCACAAACAATTTGCATTCAATGCCATACGATGCCATCATATATTCAATTTATTTCATCATGTTATTCATGTTTAAGACAATGGTCCCCAGAGGTTTGGGGAACGCATTCAAAACCACCACAATTACTGAAGTCAAATATGTTGTCTGTACAAATCCCTATAAGAGATTTAAAATATAATTATTATTTATCTGTAACAGCGACCTTAAATAGGTGTGTTTTTATAACAGATTTTAAAAAAATTAAGAGACGACACATTCCTAATATCTGCCGGCAACCTATTCCACAAAGTGGGGGCTGCAACACTAAACGGACAATCACCATGTGACTTGAGCCGAGACACTGGCACCTGCAATAGTATCTAACTGAATGGTCTGAGTTTTCGGGATGACTTTCTAATGGATACCAGTTAATATATTTATGAGTTATTAATACAATCTTGAAATGGATACGCTGTCTAATATGTTCGATTATTTGTCACTCTGCGAGCTTCACTGTTCTGAATTCGCTGAAGTCAATTGATGTTATAATCACATATGCCATATAACATGGGAGTTACAATAGTCTATACGAGATGTAACAAAGGCATGAACTACAGTTACAAGTGCTTCTTGTGTCTAGAATGTTTTTAAACAGTGCATGTTCTTAAGATGGTAGTAGGCAGCTCGGCATACTGATGTGACATGTTTTAATCGATATATTAACTTTTGATATAATTTTTGTGTTGTATGTTCAGATTTGGTTTATTTACCATAATGTCAAATTATAAATTTAGCTTCATCGATATTATATTAGGGTCTAGGATGATATATGACTGTTTTGTGACAACCTGTAGATCTATTTAATCTAATGTCACAGTTTTGTACTGATCAAACGATATTTATTCATCACAGAATCGAATAAAAATCAACTAACTAAGCGATCAGCTTGCTTCATTTACACAATTCAACATCTCTTAAAACACAATATAGAGCCACTCTAATTACAGTTATGAGTAACAAGTTCCATAATTATTAAATATGCTCCATTATGATTAGGACTTCTTCTTCAAATGGCATTATCAGGGAACACACAACATTTGTATTACATAATTAGCATATTTAAACCTATTTAAAAACAACCTACTGACTAGAGATCTTCTTGACTGAGAAGTATGAATTATTCCGTGCTGCACTAAATATAAGAACAACATTTTGCAAAATAATTTATAATCGCGATTAACTTTCAGCAATAAATTCTTTTGTTCAGGTTCGTATGTACTAATAAATTATGTGCTGATGTATGACAACATAATGTATATTATCATAATCCAACATTACCCTTTCAGAAGTTTTATACGGATACATTTTCTGTTAGATAGACTTCTCTCCAAAACCTAATTTCGACCCGAAGCCAGCGCGTCCTGTACCTTGTACGGTTTTATTGTACACTTATTTACAGCAATGAAGACTCAGTATATTTGTATAAGGTCGGCCTTATTTGAACTTGTCTTGTTGAAGTGTGAAGTTTGGGATATAGATCCCTGACTGTCGACTATTGGGCACAGCCACCTGGTGTTGATTTATGTTATTCTGATGATGGCAGTTGTTTAACGTGGTGGCACCTCAGTTTACTATATATACCATGTTTGGGGGAGAAAAACCTTGCCAGTTGCCTGATTGGATGAAAAACTCCTATTATAATGTCACGGCCGGGATTCGAACCTCCTCTGGTCTGTCCTTATTGTTGTTGGTGGTGTGTGTAATGGTCTTTCTGGAGAAGTGGGGTTATGATGTCTGATAGGAATGTTGATTTTCTTATGATCAATGCTGCTAGGTAGTGGTCTGGCATTTTGTAGTCTTCCGGGCGGAGATGAACTTTAAGTATTCTTCGGTGTTTCGGGTAGGTTGGGCAGTTGAGCAGATAATGTACCGGGTCGTACACTTGTTGACAATGTCGGCATAGTGTTAGGGGTGACGGGCCGGTGAGGTTCCTTGTGTAAGTCCAGAAACGCAGTCTTCTGAGTTGGGTGTCGACCAATCGCCTTATTTGAACCATCTCAGCTTCAATAAATCACACAGTAAAATATCTCCATATTATGGTGTTTATCTTCCAAACTACATTATCATGGTCACACTCCACAGCCAATCATAATCTTCCGGCTGTCACTAAACATGTCTTTGGTCTTCTATTTTCGACTCTCTTCGGATATTTTCGACAAACATGTTCATTCATTGACTATCATAGACATTTTTCAGCTATTGTCGTATTCGACTTGAATTATTGCCATAAATCGAATGACACCCCCATGATCGCTGAACCATTACTAAGAAAAATATTCCTTTAATACTTTCTTTACTACTTTAAATTCACAGGTGATGTCGTTTAAAAACTAAGGTCTCTCCAGATAAGGATGCTTCGTGGTATGTTTCGTTACCATTCCAACTAATGTTTAACGCCATACTTTCTTACCTTTTTTTTGATGATATTAATTAGATTAATAAATCTTCTTCAATGTGACTATATCAAATAATAGATAAAAGAAATATAAGGAAGTTTTATTTGAGATAATTTTTATTATCCTTATTAGGCTTGCCCTAACTAACTGGAAATGTAGCGTATGACAAAGATATTGGTAATACGCGGTATTAAGAGTTTTACTTGGTGCGAATATAAACACCAAAGAAATCCTGAAGTTTCAGTGAATCCAATTTCATTAGCAATATCCTTAATGTGAGAAATGTATTTTCTGTAACTCGCATCCAAATACTGGAATTGCTGGTAAAAGTTGCTGGAAAGGATATGATCATAAATCTTACTTTAAATCTATATATACTTCAACATTGAGGTGTTCACTTCCTCCATTACTGAGTGTGATAATTAATTGTCATGTTTAAGTGAACATGATAATTAATTATCAAACTCAATAATGGAGGAAGTGAAAACAGTCATTGGTAAATAAGGGTAATTATTGTGTCTAATACTGGAACATATAGTATATATTGTTGAAACTAATTGACCTAGTTCCGTCCTAATGTACTGAGTTTACTTATAGGAAAGAATGTCTCCCCGTGTGCATTAAATGTTGAGCATATGTGCTTTATATGATTCTTTTGAAAACACACAGCCACAAGACAACATTATAGTAATAACTGAAAATATATAGGAAATTGTTTTATTGTTTCATTGTTAATCTACTGTGATGTGGTAATAAAATTAGTATTAGTTACTGTATCATATTAGGTTGGTATTAATATTACACTCCTTTTAGGTAAGTTAAAGTTATTAATTGGTCAACAGAGAAAACTGATTGCTACTGTAACATTCATTAACTCTATTTCGTACTTTATTTGCTTTTAGTGTGATATATAAAAACAACTCATTTAAATTTCCAGAATATAAACTCTTTGAAGTAATCCACCCAGCCTGACCTGACCTTTCGTCAAACGATCATTTATATTCCAGTAACCACTTAAGTCGGCAGCGATCAATAATTCATGTTCGTTGGGTTATCTTGGTCATCATTATCGTATGAGTGAAGTACATATAACTCACAGACTGGAGGAGTATGTTCAGGATTGCTTTATGGCTGAGACGGTAATGTCGTTCATTGTGAACTATGATGAAGCAGCCTCCTGGGAGTGACACTCTAGCGTCTATTGTACGAGGTATCAGCTTAGATTTTCAACGATATCTAGATAAAGTAAAAGCGGTCTTCGCTGTCAGATTAAGCTGATTTTCGCAGATGAAACACCCAAAGGGCTTCGCTAAATAGTGAATTATCCAGGAATATATATTCTTCGCGCAGAACAGCTCAGTTGATGAAATCTGAATTGAGGTGGAAACCTTTCCCTGTTCGTCTTTCTTATTTTATCAAACTAACCGTAATAAACCGAAAAATTGCCTTCAGAAAATGACGCTGCACTGGAGGTCTATGGCCTAATGTATCTACGTGTAATGTAATCATATGGCGTGTCTGATTACATAGACTATGTATTTCTATCGTTTTATATACTTCTTAGATATTAATATCAACTATGTATTGCCATGTTAACTATTATATCGAAGTGTCTAATGAATTAGGTGCCATAAGTTGTTTTTTTAGAGAGAGCAGTATTGTTATTATCTTATTTTCAATAAGGTGTTTTTGTTGTTAATTGTTTGTTAGTAAATAAAAAGGAGCAATTTACTTAATTGTTTATTGATTCTGTTACTTGTTAGTGATTACCTGATTTCTTTGTAGGCCGTCTTTGAAATCATTTATCTTTATCGTGACTTTATCCAATAAAAAGATAACTTTCATACACATATCTGTGCCTGAAATCATGCATAGAAACAATTAATCGTTATTACTGTATTGTCTTTAAAAGGCTAAAAGAAAAATGCAAAGTTTAGCTAAAAGTCTTAAAAAATATATTATAATAATAATGTATATTTAATAAAGCGCTCTTACTAGCAGGAGCCATTCAAAGGCGCTTTACAAATAAATGTAATATAATAATACCCCAAATAATGTCTGTAAAAACCCTGTAATGTAAATAGAAGAGTCCTGCATGTCCATGATGGATACATTCGAGCATTTTTCCGAGAGGTTGATATCATAGAGTTGCTGAAAAAGTAATCTAATGCTTTCTGTGCAGTTGACCCTCTGCCTACATGGCTTGTGAAAGATTGTCTGGGTGTTCTGATAAGTCCAATTATCTCTGGGTGTTTTCCCAAGATCCACCATAGCTGCCTTTGTAAAAGCATTCCCCCCAGTTTCCATCTAAACAAATATTTAATCAATGATAACCTTTATGAATCACTACAGTCTGCCTATATAAGTGGTCACAGCACTGAAACAACTTTGGTTCGGATGAAAAATGATATTATGAGGTAAATTGATCAAGGTAAACCAGTATTACTTGTTCTTCTCGACCTGTCTGCTGTATTTGATGGAGTTGATCATAATGTACTTTACCATAGATTCAAACACGTGGTTATGTCAGGTAAAGGACTTGAATTATTTCGATACTATCTGGACCGATGCTCCCAGAGAGTGTCTGTTAAGGGTATTTTATCTGACGTTCAGTGTTTGTTATTTCGTGTACCACAGAATTCAGTTCTTGGTCCTCTGGTTTTCACAATGTATTCACATCCTCTTGAGATCATTACGCAGCGATATGGGGTTAACTATCACTTGTATGCTAATGACACACAGATGGATACATCACTGGATCCTGACAATGAGTTAAATTTCTCCTCTTCCTTGAAGAATTTAGAACATTGTGTTGCCGATATTCGGCTATAGATGACTCAAAATCTTCTAAAACTAAATGATAATAAAACAAATATTTTATATTTGGCATCACCACATTGTGTTAAATACCTAGAGACACTAGCATTGCAGATGGGTGTAACTTCGATTACCCCTAATGGGTCAGTAAAAAATCTAAGGGTTATTTTTGACCAATGTATTAACCTGTATGAACATGTCACATCAGTATGCTGAGCTGCCTACTACCATCTTAAGAACATCCACTGTTTAAAAGCATTCTTGACACAAGAATCACTTGTAACTATAGTTCATGCCTTTGTTACATCTCGTATATACTATTGTAACTCCCTGTTATATGGCATATGTGATTATAACATCAATTGACTTCAGCGAATTAAGAATAATGCAGCTCGCATATTGACAAATACTCGAAAATATGATCATATCACTGCAATTCTTCAAAAACTACATTGGCTACCTCAGCCTACC
Organism: Paralvinella palmiformis; assembly: GCA_025642065.1. Taxonomy (NCBI): domain Eukaryota; kingdom Metazoa; phylum Annelida; class Polychaeta; order Terebellida; family Alvinellidae; genus Paralvinella; species Paralvinella palmiformis. The sequence goes on along the minus strand of JAODUP010000199.1, from coordinate 627,274 downwards.
TGTTAGACAGCGTATCCATTTCAATATTTTATTAATAACTCATAAATCTATTAATGATATGGCACCAGAATACCTGTGTGAACTGGTTTCGATTAGAAAGTCATCCCGAAAACTCAGGTCATCCAGTTAAATACTATTGCAGGTGATGTGTCTCGGCTCAAGTCATATGGTGATTGCGCGTTTAGTGTTGCAGCCCCCACTTTGTGGAATAGGTTGCCGACAGATATTAGAGATGCGTTGTCTCTTGAAAATTTTAAATCTCTTCTAAAAATACACCTGTTCAAGGTCGGTTTTACAGATAAATAATTATTATCTTTTAAATCACTTACAGACATATTATTTGGGGTATTATTATATTACCTATTATTTATACAGCACCTTTGAATAGCTCCTGCTAGTAAGGGCGCTTTATTAAATATACAATTATTATTATTATTATTATTAATTATTATTATTATTATTATTATAACACATGTTATATAGAATTATACAGAAACTGAAATTTGAAAAATATTATAAATATGATAATTAAAATCAATGGATTTTAAACATCTGACCTAATATTTCCTGACCTGACTTATGAAAATTCCATATGATCAGGTAATTTAATTTCACAGCCTGTGACTTGATGCTCAGTAATATTTATCTCCGTAAATTAGTGTGTTCTACCCTCCAAGGGTAACCAGACTAAGATCCTGTCTAAGGCATACTCCGTCAGATATTCCATGTCATAGCGGACCTTTATCCCTATCCTATTTCCTGCATAGCTATTATCTGTATGATATCGAATTATGAGTTCACCTTTATAATCGCCTTCCCTGCTGATTATATAACCCTCAGACACAGTTCTTTTCGATGTCTTTAATCTGTAAGAACTGCTCAGTATAGACGAGAAGAAATTCCTTTGTAAAGGGGTCATACGTCTAGAGGATTGACTTACTAAACCTTTGTGTGAAAAGTTCTTTGTAATAAATAGTTCTTAAATTTTCTCGAATGCTAATTTTTTCTGTGTAACACTGGGAAGATGATTGAAATCTTATACCAATAACTGATTTGTATATAATATAAAATTAAATAAATGTACAATTGTTTCTCCGTTTTCATTCACGGTGAGCCCTTTTGCCTTGTGAGCTTATATGGTGGAATACTGGCAGTTAAGACCTTTATGTATCAGGGTTAACAACGCTGTATATACGTGAATCAACTTCGAGCATACACATAAATCACGCTCTATCCAACAAATCATAAACTTAGAATTTCAAGCATTGGTATGTTTGAAAAAGTATTTTCTGCTCTAAGTAAACGATGCATGTTTACACTAGTGAAAGTGTGAGTACGTGTTGTTCAGATTGATTCAGAGGGTTATTTAAATTAGTGAAGTGATACGAGAAATATTTAAACATTATCTTCTGACACTGACAGATTGTAATAAATTATTTAAAAAAACTATAAATGATAAGAAACTTAATTTTAATTATTACATACTAGTCATACATATTTCATTATAAGGATGGTTGCGTCTATTAATATTATATTATTTTCTTTTATTTCAAATACACCGCAAAACTAAGAGATACTTGGTCACTTGTTACTCATTTTGTGTATTATATATATATATATATATATATATATATATATATATATATATATATATATATATATATATATATATATAATACCATAGCTTAGTCATTATCAATTATTACGTAAATGTATATTAAATGCAATAGTTAACATAATTTGTTAAACATAATTTGTGCAGATTTTAGTATTAAACAGACATTTAAATCATGATGCAGCAATATTGCAGAAACAAAGACAGGAAAGGTTTAGCCATCTAATAAACAAGATGCGATTGGTTTGATAAAATGATCCAGAACGTACGTTCTTAACAAATAAATATGTTCAAATGGTTTGTTAAATGGTAACTATCTCCTTATTCTGAGATTAAATTGGATCTAATGAACGATACTCATCCATTTCAATAATACGTTGCTCTTGTTACTACACAACATAAACTCTGTTTACTCAACACAAACTCTGCTAACACAGCACAAACCTCTGTTTACATCACAAAACTCTGTTTACATCACACAAACTCTGTTTACATCACACAAACTCTGTTTACATTACACAAACTCTGTTTACATCAAACAAACTCTGTTTACGTCACACAAACTCTGTTTACGTCACACAAACTCCGTTTGCATCATACAAACTCTGTTTACATTACACAAACTCTGTTTACATCAAACAAACTCTGTTTACATCACACAAACTCTGTTTACATCACACAAACTCTGTTTACATTACACAAACTAAAACCAAATAGAAATACATGGACTTTTAACACCGATGATAATATTATTCCGTTGTCTGAATGATCAGATTTAAAATCCCGGTCTTCATTTGACTGGCAGCAAATAATCATAATTGTACATATTACCATTAGAGGAATACGTTTAGCTTCATTAATGTCTATTGTGTTAACATCTGGGAGACAATGGGCCGCTACACAACTCTATAATATTATAACAGAAGTGATGCTGATATGAGAGCCAGCAAATAGCAAATTAGTTGTACAACGAACCTTTATAATATGTAGTTTGTAGGATTATTTAATTCTCCGGTGACACACAGCACGCATATGTGAATTTTTCCCGGTGATGTATAGTTAATTGTTGCCTACTAGTTCTCAGTGGAATGACCTTACTCAAGTCAGATTGTATTTGAACCGTTATTGTACCACAGTGACGAGCTTCTGTTCTTTAGGATGCACACTTTAAAATGGCATTATGCCCAGTATGTTGATATTTCTTTACTATTCGTCTAAAAAAACCAAATTTTAAAATTTTTAAATTTTTTTTGGGAATATATATATATATATATATATATATATATATATATATATATTTTTATTATATATATATATATATATATATATATATATATATATATATATATATATATATATATATATATATATTTTTTTTTTTTTTTTTTTTTTTTTTTTTTTTTTTTTTTTTTTTTTTTTTTTTTTTTTTTTTTTTTTTTTTTTTTTTTTTTTTGTATTAATGAAAGGTAAATAGTATGCCGATATGCTGATGTTTTGCTAATATTAGAAGAGTATTCGTTCCTGTAACCGTTATTGTCAATATGTGTTTTAAAAACATTATATATTAATACAAATGCACTTAGTCACATATTCTCTCTCTGCCTGTCTCTCCGTCACTCTCCATATTTCGAATTTTCCTGCTGTCTCTCTTTAAACACACACGCGCACATGCACACACACACACACATGCACACACGTACGCACACCCACACACACGGATACACACAGGTGGACATATGTTGCTACGATGCACCTGAGAACACTCATTGAGATTCAAACACATTTTCTAGCTAATACAGAATATGAGTCAAGCGGACAGGACGACATACAGACAACAAACAAAACATAGATATAGAGAGACCAAAAAATAAAAATTAAACAAATAAATAAATTTGCATACACGCATTCAATGTTCAGTCCTCCAATAAGTTGTAGCTAAATATAAATGTCGGTGTTGCTATTTAACACCAGCTTTATACACATGGTATGGTAAATAGGCCGAGCATGTACGTGGGGTGTGTGTGTGTGTGTGTGTGTGTGTGTGTGTGTGTGTGTGTGTGTGTGTGTGTGTGTGTGTGTGTGTGTGTGTGTGTGTGTGTGTGTGTGTGTTTTAGCTGTGTATAATAAGGCACAGGCACAGAGAATCTCGATCCGTTAATTCAAACTCTGGACGTTTCTTCAGGGGACTGAATCCAGAGTGGCGACTTTTCTTGCTGAGACATGTGTAATGTCTCACCAGTCCCTAAGCCGCCAAGCAAAAAAAAAAAGCGAACCCCAAAATTATTTGGGAAAAACCCCCCAAGAGATCACCAGGGGAAATTTTTGATTTTTTAAAGCGTATTTTCTACTTTTTAATTTTTATCTTTCTTCAAAGCAATACTATTAAACCATAAACCCAAATTGCCCTTTCTTAAAAGATCATTTTTTACAACGGGCGGGGGTCATGAAGCGACTATATTAAAACTGTTTATCTAATGTCTGCTTACAAACTATAATTATAATATAGGGTTTTATTAATGAAAGGAGACAAAGTTGCCTTAATGTCATAGTACAGACTGGACATAACTGGACCTGGGAAAAGATAATTCTATTCCCCAAACAACTAAGGTGAATTATATATACAACTAAATTTTTATATAAAACCACCAACCCAAGCTGTGTCCAATGCCACCGCTCGAGATGCGATGCAGTGTTTCTATTCCTGAGTCAGGAGTACATGCTTTAAGAGCGTACTGTGTCTGCTACAGTCATTTAAATGCTGGATAACCAGGCCAAACACTTAAACGGCGTGCCTCCAAAGACGCAAATAGTGCACGGAATATACAGCTCTATATCAACTTTTCTTAGAACGCGTGTGTATGTGTGTGTGTGTGTGTGTGTGTGTGTGTGTGTGTGTGTGTGTGTGTGTGTGTGTGTGTGTGTGTGTTTTTTTTTTTTTTTAGCTGTGTATAATAAGGCACAGGAACAGAGAATCTCGAACCGTGAATTCAAACTCTGGACGTTTCTTCAGGGGACTGAATCCAGAGTGGCGACTTTTCTTGCTGAGACATGTGTAATGTCTCACCAGTCCCTAAGCCGCCAAGCAAAATCAAAATACGAATCACCTACAGCCGTGGAGTTTGGGTGTAAACACCCATGTCAGATCACGGCAGTAGTGAGAATGTTTAGCTTAATTATCTAAGCAGCCCTATTTATAGCTATTTTTCAATTGCTGTATCTTTCTTCAAAGCAATACTATATAAACTATATAACCCAATTGTTACCGTCTTCAAAGATCAGTTTTTACAACGGGCAGGCGTCATGAAGCGATTACTATTAAAACTGTTTATCTTAATTACTATTAAAAGACTGACATCTGCGCTGAAGCAGACCGTAATAGCGCGTCATAGCTTCCGTACTGTTTGAACTATGCTATCATTTTCAAACCTGACCTAATTTATGCTATTCTAACTATTGTAGTTCTTAAATGTTATTTATGACAAGCAGATTAGAGCTAATCTTGAATGTCATAGTACAAACTGGACATAACTGGACCTAGGAAAGACAAATCTATTCCCACATACAACCAAGGTGAATTATATATACAAGTAAACTTGTTATGAAAAACACACCAACCGCGCGAACTGTGTCCAATGCCACCGCTCGAGATGCGATGCAGTGTTTCTATTCCTGAGTCAGGAGTACTTATAATGCTTTAAGAGCGTACTGTGCCTGCTACAGTCATTTAAATGCTGGATAACCAGGCCAGACACCTAAACGGCGTACCTCCAAAGACGCAAATAGTACATGGATTATACAGCTCTAGATCAACTTTTCTTGAATGCAGGGACCGGGAAATATGGTCTCCACGCATAGAAAACGGAACTTTCTCAACCGCAGCATAATATGCTTTGTGATATTTGCTGGAGGGTCAAATACCTCATAAACATACAAATCCAATAAATACTATGACCTACTCGTCACTATTATAACAATTTACATCGGCGCTTTAGCATACCGTTATGGCGGAATTGCCCTTCTATATATTAACATTTTCAAATCAGACCTAATGTCTGCTATACAAACTATAATTATAATATAGGGTTTTATTAATGAGAAGGAGACTAAAGTTAGCCTTGAATGTCATAGTACAGACTGGACATAACTGGACCTAGGAAAGATAATTATATTCCCACAAACAACTAAGGTGAATTATATATACAACTAAACTTGTTATATAAAACACACCAACCACACGAGCTGTGTCCAATGCCACCGCTCGAGATGCGATGCAGTGTTTCTATTCCTGAGTCAGGAGTACATGCTTTAAGAGCGTACTGTGTCTGCTACAGTCATTTAAATGCTGGATAACCAGGCCAAACACTTAAACGGCGTGCCTCCAAAGACGCAAATAGTGCACGGAATATATAGCTCTATATCAACTTTTCTTAGAACGCGTGTGTATGTGTGTGTGTGTGTGTGTGTGTGTGTGTGTGTGTGTGTGTGTGTGTGTGTGTGTGTGTGTGTGTGTGTGAGCGCGTGTCTGTATATAGATAGATAGATAGATAGATAGATAGATAGATAGATAGATAGATAGATAGATAGATAGATAGATAGATAGATTGTTGATAATGCATTCTTTGAGTTGTTCTAGATTATTAGTCGTCTATAAATAAGGTGTTTGACCCATTCCCTATCTGGTTCAATATTCCTTCTTCTTGGCTAATTACTCGAGGAGAACAGGAAACTACCATAAAATGTTAACACAAACAAAAACTTCAATACAATTGTATGTATACATTGTATTTGTAGGTGATTACATCATCCTCACCAGAAAATTCTGGCTATGTGTTCAGCGTTAAATATTGTCATTACTAAGATGGAATAAAGGACAAAGAACAATTAACTCTTCTTTGTCTTCATTTCATCATTAGCTCTATGTTTTTATAAACTCCTTTTTATTGTAATCTGAATGCTGTACATTGGTAATACTTAGTACGAGGATGACACGACATTATTAGTATACGTTGTGTAGACTGTAGAACATTTAGCATTAAGCATATTTGAATACTGGCCACGATAGCTACATTCTTATTTGAGATCGGTTTAAAATGAAATTAACCTTCTCCACGTCCTAATAAAAAAGACTAATATATCAGCTCTTAATATTGAGAGTGGTATGCCTCTACGTGAATTGCTCAATTTGTTAAATCATTCTACTATCTGACTCAATTATATACTAATTAAAGACCAATCGAAGACAGAAAACATTCTACAAACCTCCAAATTAGTCAGATTTGTTTCACAGATGTTCTTGTGTATTTGGGATATTTCCTAGTGAGTTGGCCTTCGGCCGTAAGTGCCAGATATGAACAAAGTCGGGACTAAACAAAACCCTCCCAATGACACATTCCCACATCTCGTTCTGCATGCTGTAAACTCGGAGACAAAATGAGCAAGTCCGGCGTTATCCACTTTAGTCACGTTATCATTGTATAAAACGTTATTGTTCATTAGTCAGCTAGCCCCTTGCAATACCAAAAGAAAGCGACTGAACATAGATGAATAGCTACATCTGACAGTCAAAACCTTTTATAGTCAACATATATCACTTGGTCATGACAGTTGTCAACACTCGAATTGGCCTTAAAGGAAGCCTTCATTAATTTATTGTACGACGAATCTTAAAGAAATACAATATATTAGCGTATCATTACAATGTCCAACCATGGCTTCTGTTACAATCATCGGACATACGTGTCTCGATATAGAATTCGTTGATCTAATGTCAGAGACCATTAGATTAATAACAAAGCCCTCTTTTTGCTTCTTTTCGAGGGTTTCTATGGCACATTTTCACACCTAAAGGCACTTGAACAATCCACTTCTGGTTGATAGTTGCGTGTGACAGAAAAATGGTGTTGTGGTAAGGCGTGTTCTGATAATTGCTCCTCACACAGAACTATTCTTTTTGTTAACATCTCTTGATTTTGTAACATTTTTCAGCAACATGTGAATACCAATAGGTAAATATTCCTATGTATCATATACACAACCTCACATACCATCCCCTCTTAAACCCTATTCCTTGATGAATGTGTATGTGGTAATCGATTTCCTAGTTATAATACACGATGATTAAAAGTTAACATATTCGTCCATCTATGTCACGGTAACTTGTGTCAACAAATATGCATTACTAATTGAAAGAAACTTAACATGAAAACGGATTATATGTAAGATCAACGTTATACATGTATGTCTTGTCTACGTGATCCTAAGATTTCATATTTAATTTGGTACGTATTAGTTACTAATATGAATCCGCCTCACCTCCGTAGGGATACTCGTTCTTGGGATCACTGTACTCTGATATGGAGTTAAATATCACTTGTATACCGATCACACAAAGACGCATATAAATTTCCTCTTTTTTTGAAGTATCGCAAATATTTAGCAATAACAGGCAATAACGTTAGTACGTTTATAAACAAATCAATACACTTTTATAGCTATTTGAAACCTCAGTAACTGCCTCATAAACGTCGTGCGTTTATACCTTAACTGCCAACAAATCATCTACAGAACACCATTATGGCAGCATTAATTTTATTATGTACTAAATCAACACCACCATTCACCACCATGTAATTGTTATCAGTTAGGCTTCGTGAAACACAAATGTATCCCCTAAAAATGACAGTCCTTCATGACTGATGTCTATCAGTGAAGTCAGTCCACAGCCATCCGTGATCTGTCGACGAACATCGTTCACGATCGTCTACTGTCGGTTCTCTTCGTCTGTATTCGGCAAATATCGGCTTTCGTTGGTCATCATAGACATTTTGTCGGCAGTTATCGTATTGACTTCGATTACTACCGTTAAACCTACAGATACCCGATGACTGTTGAACTACTACTGAGAAAATGTTATGGTTGGCGGTGTTCCGCCCTTCTTCAATCATAGGTGGCGCTGTTTAAAAGCTGGGCGTCTCCAGATAAGGCCGATTCATTATAATATAACGCCATGTTTGCACATTTGATGGCATGTTTTGGATAGATAAATATTCTTTAGAATGACTATATCAATGAATAGGGAAGATACATTTAAGCAAATTCCATTTTGGACCATTCTCTCTCTTTTATCACTTTTGTGCTTGTCACAAGTACATGGAAACGAAGCGAATGACAAAGATAAAACATAATAATCACATGCTGGTTATTCTTTGTATGGAAATGTTGACTTTATTCGAATATAAACACCAGGCACATGGTGAAGGTTTAGTAAAACCGATTTCATTACGTATATGCTAATAGTAGAAGAAATGTTTTTCAGCCACTAATATCCAAGTACAGCATTTGTTTGTGCTTATAAATTAAATACATGCTTAATTTCAATACTATGTTTTGTCACTTTGTTTTTGCTCCACATTTTCACCAAATGGCTCTTTTTTGAGATTTCCACAGTTAGTAAAAACACAGATAATTTGTTAAATGAGACTTCTTGTAACTTTATTTTGCTAACTGTAACAATATAGTGTGTTGACGGGCTACACAGTGCCATGGTAAGCTCACATCATCGGATATTGACTTACACAATTATTACACCTAAGAATTGGTTTATTTGATTCAATTACATATGGGCTTTGAAGTTAACGAGGATTTTATTACCTATGTATGACGCCGTATTGCTGACAATACATAATGTTTTTTTGAACCAAGGATAGCAGCAAATATCGGAGAAATAACATTAGTGAGAAGGATTATAAAGAGTACCTAGGAAATAGACAACATTTCTTCCAAACTCTTTCTAACATTAACGTTAATCGTCCATCCATCCACCAATAAATCCATGTATGCATGGCTAGATGAATCCACCGATCATTCTATCCATTACGTCATGCATCGGTATAAGAATATATATATACATACACGCACATATATAATATGCATGAACACACTTGAATAATTATAAGAGCATAAAAGTGTGAACATCCATTTTCAACCCTCCCAATTAAAGAAGTGATGGGCAGCTAAGTAACGTTCTTGCTAGAATATGTCAGAAACACCATTACTAATTGTAATATCAAAAAACATCCGCTTTAAGTGAAATACATTTCAGCATAAAAAAAACTACCTACAAATCACTTTGAGTCCAAATGTTGCAAAATAGACGCTTTCATTTGTATATGTTGCCTTCAGAATATCACCACATAGATCAGATCTGATTAGTTTATTTAGATGTTTTCGCAGTACTTCATTGGGAACCAGCAAAATACATTATCGCTGTCCATTATCATGAATAAAAATAAAATAAACATAGTCACAAAGCAGAGCTCATATAAGCCATGATTGTCAAATGTATATTAACTAGTTCAGCCAAATTAATTTTTATTCTTTAAATCTACTTTGTATTATATATATATATATATATATATATATATATATATATATATATATATATATATATATATATATATATAAGCATTAAACACTGAGTCACATACTTTTCTGGTAAATTCACTCAGTAATATTGTGGTATATGTCATTTTGTTTCAACAATATATATGTTACAGTTAATCTGTATAATAAGGTAATATGTATATTACCTAACATTTTCAGGTAAAATTTTAGAAGATTTTGTATACAGCTGTGTGTCATTAGCATACAAGTGCTGCGTAATGATCTCAAGAGGATGTGTATACATTGTGAAAACCAGAGGACCAAGAACTGAATTCTGTGGTACACGAAATAACAAACACTGAACGTCAGATAAAATACCCTTAACAGACACTCTCTGGGAGCATCGGTCCAGATAGTATCGAAATATTTCAAGTCCTTTACCTGACATAACCACGTGTTTGAATCTATGGAAAAGTACATTATGATCAACTCCATCAAATACAGCAGACAGGTCGAGAAGAACAAGCAATACTGGTTTACCTTGATCAATTTACCTCATAATATCATTTTTCATCCGAACCAAAGTTGTTTCAGTGCTGTGACCACTTTCATAGGCAACTGTAGTGATTCATAGAGGTTATCATTGATTAAACATTTGTTTAGATGGAAAGCTATTGCCCTTTCTATAACTTTGGATAAAATATAATATTAGAAACAGGTCTTTAATTGTTTAGATTATTACAGTCCAAACTGGAGGAGGGGGGATAGAATGGTTTTACAAAGGCAGCTTTCATAGATCTTGGGAAAGCACCCAGAGATAATGATTTATTAACTATATTTGTAATTGGGTTTATCAGAACATCCAGACAATCTTACACAAGCCATGTAGGCATAGGGTCAACTGCACAGAAAGCATTAGATGACCTTTTCAGCAATTGTCTGATATCAACTTCTCGGGAAAGGGCTCGAATGTATCGATCATGGACATGCCGTACTCTTCTACCAATGGCATAACCTGTGATAAGGTGCTGGAAGGGAACCCATCATTTATATTTAATATCGTTTGACAGAAGAATTTATTTAAACAATGGACCATATCTTTATCTGAGTTGGTATTATTTGGAAGGACAGTCTGACTTTTATGTAATACTTTATTCACAACACTGAAAACAGTTCTTTGACTTCCTTGGATGCTTTAATGTTTGTATTATAATATTCTGATTTGGCAGAGGTAAGCATATTTTTAAGTTGAATGTTACTGACCTTGAATATTTCATAATGAACACACAAACCGGTCCTGATCCACAGTTACTGACAATACCCTATGTCTCTCTTTGCAGCTTGTATGTTCTTATTGTACCATGGAAACATTTGTCATCTTGGCATTTTCTTCGTCAGTAAAGGTGGATGCTCATCTACCAGGTCCATGAATATACTACTATAGGGATACACCAGATGATATTGATCATCTCGTGGATCCAATATCAGAGAAGATACCCACAGATCAGCAAGAAAAGCCTCCTTGTCAATCGACTTATATTTTCCGTATGAAATAACTTTAGCTGAAATGCATTGTTTCTATAAAGATATAACAATGTAAATAAGGAAATGATCAGACAGCCTGGAAGACACATACACACCCTCATCAGGGGATATGACAAGTTCTAAGATGTGGCTATGTCTGTGTGTCCTTTCTTGTACATGCCGCATGAGATTGATAGGTCTAAGAATACCAGCCAATTGTTTAGTATCTGGATTCCTCTGCCAATGCCGATGTATATTGAAATTAACTAAGACTTGGTAACATTGAGTATTGAAATCAAATGGCATCTAGCTTTTCTATAGAAAATAAAAGGTGATCTCCTAAACCGACATTCTTCTGTTACAGAGCGGACTGCCTCTCCCGACCTCTGGTTGAGCGACCACTTTCATTCTAGTAACCGCCTAAACCGACGGTTGTCAACCGTTTATCGTCTGCTGGCTTATCTTGGTCGTGACTGTCTATGGCTGAAGTGTATCGACCTATGAGGTCATGGTGCTGAGATATAATCATTTTAAGTTTTTGGACGATCGTTGTAAATTGAAATGATAACACTAAGGCAAACCAAGTAAACAAATATAAGTATGTTTCCTAGTACTGTTGGCCTATAAACGTTGACAGGTCCACTATTTCAAATAAATTAATTATGGCGTGTTTTGTGAGATAGTACCTAGCAAAAGCTACTATCTTCAGATGACACTTTTTGGCAGGCACATTTATGTAATAGAAAATCAACTAGACACTTCAAAAAAGTATTATCTACACAATGGAATCTTTTGGCAGGCACAATCTGGAATTAAATGTAAAAAAATGGACTATTTTACAAATAATGCTTTTCATGGTTCAATGATTATACGCCATAGTGACAGATAAATGTTAGATTATAATTTATTGATGCTCACTATGCCTTTACATAATTATAATAAAATGGAGAAAAAAACATCATTCTTACTGAGTATCACCATTATTATACTTTAAAAATAATTATCTTTGTAGCAGAAAAGATTGATACACGATCAGAAGAAAAAAAAACGTCATTGTAAAAGCATTCATTGTTATTGTTGGACACCATAAGATGTTCAATGCCAGTCGCAGTAGCACACTAATTGCATTGCAACACCATCCTACACTAGATAGAATAGAACCTACTTCATAATTCCATTTCATTTTACATCCTTTAGTCCTCATCAGTGTCCATGTACTCCTCTGTTGCATCTGGGAGAGGTAATTTATCTACAAGCTTGTGGTTAGATGTTAGATGTTCGTAAAAGCTAAATTCGGATGGGATTATTCCGGCATTACACAAAGCCAGGAGGTCGTTTTTTTAGCTGTGGTAAGTGGAATTTTACTCGATTACATTCTTTCAAGTTTGGGTGTTTTTTTTTGGGGGGGGGCTTGCCTCTTGCTTCATTCTTCCAGGCACGTACTCTATCAAAATCTGGTTGATCGTAGCTCTCTTTCACTAAAATGCTGTTCTTGTTTTTCTTGTCGAAACGCAGGTATTGTATATTCAACCAGTATTTCTTCGCTGATGTTATTGTAACTTTGACATTATGACATAACTATTTTGCCAGCTTCTTTAGATTCCAGAAATTATCGTATTTCAAGGGCACAACAATGTATGGATTCTTCCGACGTGCCATAGTTATAACTGTGTCCCACATACTAGAGATGAAAATGGAAGTACTTTTCTTTACATGCTCTATTGCTGCATGCATCGAGTCACATTTCATTTGTGTGTGGCCAGGTTCAAGAAATTTCTGCTCGATGATTTCTATGTTGGGCATTGTGTTCATGGCATACAGCAGAGTAGAAGCGATGCACTTATTCCTATTTTGGCCGGTGCAAGTATCAGAGAATAGGATGACATGTTTAATTGATGGTGGCAGTGATCGCAAATACGTAATGAGGCACGTTCCTATTTCACAAGCACCACCACCTCCTTCCAATTCATCCCATACATAGCATGTACCCCGTTTGGAACGTAGGGAGTACACTGATAGATTGTAGCTACTGAGTTTTCTCTTGTAATATATTTGGTTTTAATTGAACAATGGGGTACTTAATACTGCCTCCAAGTCGAATGTCACCACATGGACTTATATATGCCATGGCTGCTTTTCTTCATGGCAACATCAACTCCCTTTCTTCCAATGCTTAATGTATCCAAATAAAATTTCTTGCAGACTCTTACAACCCGTCCTTCTACATGCAACATGTACGTACTCACTACATGCTTTCTTTTCTTTTTTGATATTATATATATATATATATATATATATATATATATATATATATATATATATATATATATATATATATATATATATATTGAAGTGTGTCCAACCAAAATATACTATATTCGAGGTAGCACCTTTTAGCAGGACGAGTTCCAGAGATAGCACCTTCTGGCTGGAAAATATAACAATTTATTGATATAATATTTTTTTCAATTTAATGTTTTATTATTCAATCTTTAGAATTTTGTCCGAGGCTGAGGCTGGATTTATGTTCAGTTAAAATCGATCAAGCGGCATACTGGGATGATTCAGACTAGGGCCTATATTGTATGAAGGCCAATTTAGATGTTCACCGGAGCCGGATTTGGCGCCGGAGGGGGGGGGGGTTATTATTTATGTAACGCAGCCCTGTTGATCAAATGTGAAATGAAGTTCGTGGTAATTTCTTTCAGGTAATGAATATGTACTGTAGCTCTACAGATTAATGTCTCTTGTCATGTGACATATCTGTTTATGTGGACTATGTATTTCTGTCCTAACATATACATCTATAGATAACAAATATCAACTATTTACTCTTATGGTAACTAGTCTATCGAAGTGTCCGATGAATTAGGTGTCATAACGTGTGTTCTTCGCTAATAAACTGTGTTCATTTTGTATTGAGTGTAACATAAATGGATCACCCTGAGGTAACTGTTACTAGTAGTAAGGACAACATGAATGAAAAAGTAGAAAAGTAATTTAAAAAAAGGATAATTAATATACAGAAGAAAAATGAATTTTGTTTTAGAGATGGTATTTCACTTATTATCTGACATAGATCTCATTCGTGTGCTTATCAGCAACATATATATATATATATATATATATATATATATATATATATATTTCCTGAAGTGCTATACGTAAGATCGAATACAATACGTGAGGTTCTAATAAAAGTTAATGTGGGTCGGTTTAGGTGTGTAGACAAAAGCTCACAAGATAAAGGCCATAAGACAAAGGTTGGCGTCCTTAATGGAAAACAAAAATTGTTTCATGTAAAAATACATACGTTTTACATTAGAAATATTACACACGGCAGTTCGTGTATATCAGAGGTGCTGTGACTCATTGTACTGAGAAATTCGGCCAAATGCCTGCGCTAAGCTCCGAGGTCTGGCGGAGACCTTCTCACTTAGTATTGTTATTCGTACTCTGGTGTGCTGCAGTAGTTGTGTGATTACTGAGAATAGATGGATGTTGATGTTCATTTTGATAAGAAAATCAACTATTCGAACCCTCAAAGTCATTGAATGTCGAAACCCGTCCCACGTAAGAGACACGTCGTGGAAGAGGAACTAGAAACTCTACTTGTCCTAAATTAAGTAATTGGAACATTTTGTTTACACATACAAAATAAAATTAGTCTATCAGAATATTAAAACAACACCACCACCAATAATAATAATAATAATAATAATAATAATAATAATAATGATGTATATACATGTAGTGCCTTAACGAACATGGGTTGAGATAAGGGGCTCTACACTGAAATCACAACAAAAACAAGATCTGACTCGTATAGCACAACATATTTAAAGTACACAGAAGTTCAATATGATAAAGGTAACTCATTTCTATAGCCAGGGAGCTGATCTCACGTTTATTGCCTATGTGTTACTATAACAAGCTAACTAAACTAAGATTACGGCAGTCGCACCGGGATATTCTTTTAGAATAGAAAATTATTCCGTCTGATGCCTACTTGTTCCGATGTTCCATGTCATCCTGTACTCTGTTTCCTGTTCTGCTTCCTACATGGCTACGGTCCTCTATGAGATCACCATGTCTCATAACATGGAAGAACTGCTCAATATAGGTTAGAAGAATTTCCTTTGTAAAAAGTTAATACCTCTAAAGGACCTATGTCTCATTCTGGTGTGATAAATGTGAAATATTAATGTGATCAAAATTTCGAAATTAAGTCAGTATTGAGTGTTATACTTATTATTTAAGTAATAAATCGTTCTAACATCTTCTAGAATACTAATTGTTTTGCTTATTGTTATTATGCTAGCCACATATCAGATGACTGGAATCTTATACCAGTAAGTGATTTATATAAAACAAACAATTAAGTAACTGTAAACTTTCGTCTTTCTTCGATTAATTATGTTTATGTTTTATCGTGCCGTGTTATATAATGCACATCCTGTACCCAGGTTAGATCAAATGGCATCCGTCATTTACTCTATCATGAACTGGGACAACATCGCATGTCTTTCACAATTAATATTTCCCTTTTACTATGAATCTCCTGTCACAGATCCAACACAAATCTTGTCATTGTGACAGGATCTACCCACAGAGAACAAACTAAAGATGATACGATAACTGTCTTAGATAGTACTAATATAGATTTAAAATATCCCATAAAACTAATAGACATTTGGCTATTAGTTACTCGTTTTATGGATTACATCATTCGTCATCTTATCTGTAACATGACATACAGTCATACTGTTTGATTGATATGACTTCGATGGGCCTACCATTAATTTAAACATTGTCATTTAATTAATTGGTTCATTATTCATCTAAGAGAAAAAATTAAGTCACAACAACAACAATAATTACAGTAACTCGTTCAGAAAGTAAATATTTGTCAAATAAAACCTGATATATATATATATATATATATATATATATATATATATATATATATATATATATATATATATATATATATATATATATATACTATTAGATTGTTCATTGCATCAACACCTAAATGGACATTAACTCGCCAACAATAGAATATATTTAGAAGTTCGGGTTAGGTTATTCTGAATGAAAACAAATTCTACAAAAAAATATTAGTATTAATTAAAGGTAAATGTAATGCATCCAGTATGTTGATATTTCTTTACTATTCGTCTCTAACCAATATTATTTTAACATGAATATATATATATATATATATATATATATATATATATATATATATATATATTACAATGACAAAATAGTTCAGTGTGATGGTGACCAGCGTACCATTTTCAAGGTAGTGGATAGTGTCTTACATCGTAGATTGGTTGTTTTTCCCACTTGTGCTTCGAATCATGAAATGGCACAGAATTTTGGCGAATTCTTTCGTGACAAGATAGCCAAAATTAGAAATGGACTACAGTCAGTATCACACGATAATCCACAATTCTCTGTTACTGACACGGATAAAATCATAGATTTTGTTTTCAATTGATTCCAGCCTGTTACAGAGGAACAGATATGCAAGGTAGTAGTTAAGCTTTCGAGTGCTGCATGTGTGCTAGATCCAATACCAACACAAATGCTTAAAATGTGCATCAGCTCTTTAAGTCCCGTATTAACTAAGATTACCAACATCTCATTAAGTAATGGGGTTTTCCCGACAAGTCTGAAAGTTGCGAGGGTTAAACCTCTCATAAAGAAATCCAATCTGGATCCGGGACAGCTGTAAAACTATCGACCTGTATCGAACTTACCCAAGCCGTCAATAATCATTGAAAAACTGGTAGTCACGCAAATAAAAAACCATATGCTAGTACATCGACTTGACGAAAAGATGCAGTCAGCATACAAAAGTGGGCATAGCCCTGAGACAGCACTTCTGCGTTTGAAAAACGACATTTTGATGGCAATCGATGGACGGAAGGCTGTGGTTCTGGTCCTACTAGATTTATCGGCGGCGTTCGACACAATTGACCATGAAATCATATGTAGTAGTCTGGAGAGACTCCTAGGGCTCAGCGGAAAACCTTTGGCCTGGTTTCGCTCGTATCTCGCTGCTCGGACTCAATGTGTATCTGTTGAAGAGGCTTTATCCGAAGTTCTGTGTTTGCTGTTCGGGGTGCCACAGGGATCAGTCCTGTGACCGATACTGTTCATCATCTAGACTATGCCTTTATCCAGGATAATACAAAGATATAGAATACAGATACATATGTATGCAGATGATATTCAACTATATGTGTCGTATGGTGTCATTGACATGGAACAGAGACAAGAAGTTACTGAGCGTCTAGAAAATTTCAATAGTGACATACAGTCCTGGATGGTCACAAATAAACTACAACTAAACAGCAACAAAACCGAGTTTCTTGTATTAGCCTCATCCTATTTCAGCAAACACTCTGGTGACTTTCAACTTTCAGCAAATTAATAATAATTGGATCGCACCTAGTGACTCTGCCAAAAATCTTGGTATACTCTTCGACCATTATCTGAACATGGAGACTCATGTGACTGGTATCTGCAAGGCGTCCTATTTTCACATAAGGAACATTAGGAGCTTAATGTCCATACTTACCCATGATGCACTTATTTCTGTAGTCCATGCCTTTATTACATCACGGTTAGATTAATGTAATTCCCTTCTTCTCGGCTTGTCTGATAAATTGCTTCAAAGGTTGCAACAGGTTCAAAACATCGCAGCTAGGATAGTCACAGGATGTCGGAAATATGATCACATCACTCCGATATTGATGGAGCTTCACTGGTTTCCAGTAATTAAACGGATTCAATTCAAGACACTTATGATCACATACAAGGCGTTAAATGGTCTAGCACCGATATATTTGACAGAACTTCTTCATGAGAAGGCTAACACTCGAACACTAAGATCATCTGGTGAACTGATCCTTGCCGTTCCTAAATACAAACTCCAAACTTATGGACTGAATGCTTTTAGTGTTGCTGCGCCAACATTGTGGAATAAGTTGCCTACTCATATTAGAAATTCTAAGTCACTAAATGTTTTTAAAAATATGCTAAAACAATATTTAATTGTTAATGTACTCATTATATTTAGTGATTTTGTTAAACATCTCTTTCTTTATTGTACAGCTCCTCAGAACAGGGTTACCTGGTTTTCCTTATATAAATATATATATATATATATATATATAATATATATATATATATATATATTATATATATATATATATACACACAACGAATGCGCGACACACACCAACACACACGCGTGCGCACATAAATACATACACACACATACTCACGCGCGGACACACACATACATACATACATTCACACACCCAACCTTCCAAGAATTTATTTTAAAAGAACAGAAAACCTTCTGCTAACTACCACAAAATGGCAGAAGATATTGTGCTTAAAAATAAATGTCCAGTTTCAGAACTTCCAATATTTTAATAATAAAATATAGCTGGGGCTCTTATACGTATAGCGCACTCACGCAGATGGTATACAAACTTAAAACAGATACCGGTCCAGAGGGGGAGTACTTCAGCTCCTCTCAAATAGCTCTGGTCATTGACCTGAAAGAAAACTATTCATAGATTCAAAGCTCGAAGTGGAGCCGCTTCAACGTTGCTTTTTGCCCCTACCGGAAGTCAGCACTGTTTGGTGGTGATGAAGATGATGACGATGATTTATTTTTACGGCCACTTTTGTGCACATGAAGCGAATTCAAAGATGAAACACCTTTCAGGTATGCCCATCCCGAGATACGAACTAAGGTGGTAGTGATCTGTGGTCCAACGCGTTACCTGTTACACCGCGGAGGCGCCCGGTCATGGCGGACCAATCAAACACCACTGAGTGCTCGGTCTAGTTTTCTTTCAGGTCAATGGCTCTGGTGCTACTTTCAACTATATTTTAATCTATTTTTTGACGTCGGGTGGCACTGCGACCACAGGCCAAGTCCGTAAAAAGCGGAATATTTTCAAAATAAAGGGGCAAAGCGCAAGGACTTCTAGAAAAAAACACAGAAAAAGCTGAAGATTTTCTGCTTTATCGGAAGACTTGAAATATCTGCACACACACAACTATAAGTATTCTCGCGTGCGCTACTATGACACACCTGAGAATCTTCATTCACCCAGACAGACAGACAGACAGTCAGACAAACAACTAAACGAACAAACAAATGCGCACAATTTCACTTTAGCTGTAGGTGACACAACAAAAACTGTCAAAAACATTCTCCGGTTATTATAATAACAGGAAAGGTTGTTTATTGTTCAATTTTGTTCAATAATAATTGATAAATACTAAACATTTACAAAACTTAACAAATTCAATATTGATTTCTTACCACCATCATTTAAAAATGCCAAATAATGTTCAACATGGCTTATTCAATAACAAGCAGTCATCAGTACCATGTCGAACTGCCAGATGACGTATAAACAGTTTGGTACTGGTACACTTGTTGGCTAGAGGTATTTGGACGTTCATTTCTAGAGCTGCCATTGACGTCACCAGTTTCCTTAAAGTTTTCCACACGTCTAAACTCTGACACCAAAACATCGGGGTTAAGTGGGTTGGTGGATGCTTGCTTCAAATTTCCCATTGTCAGAGATATCATAATGCAGAGAAGATGTGGTATATTAATTATTTTCAATGAAGAATGTCATTATTATTTACCAATTAAACTGGATATTTATGCTTTTAATGTTTTCACAAAATTTGAAACCAATTACGCGGACAAATGTTTTTTTGGAAATTTTTTACTACATAACAAGACCTCATTCCCGGCGATAAATATCGGCTCACAGACACCTGATGACAATAACAATGATATCAAACGAAATGTGAATGTTCGGAATTTCTAATATTTGCGAGCATATTTGAGGACTAAACTTCGTTGGGAGGTTAATAAAAACTAAAATATAACAATTCGCGATTACAATGATGCATATTTTTTATTTTATTTAACTTTATGATCATTAGTTCTAGAATTCATTTATAAATGTCTTTGTGATCTAATTGATATCTTAATAAATCTCGTTCCTACAACAAATGGCTTGGGTATAATGTCCGGAGCATTGACCTGAAAGAAAACTAGACCGAGCAGTCAGTGATGTTTGAATGGGCCGCGATGACCAGACAGCGCTGACTTCCAGTAATGGCAAAAAGCAACGTTGAAGCGGCTGCGTTTCGAGTTTTGAACCTATGAATACGGACATACGGTTGTCGAACAGGCTAAATATAATAATAGTTAAGCTTAATTTTCCAGCAAAAAAACAACGCTTTAACAGTTATTTTAAATGTGTTC
Source organism: Paralvinella palmiformis (assembly GCA_025642065.1). NCBI lineage: Eukaryota > Metazoa > Annelida > Polychaeta > Terebellida > Alvinellidae > Paralvinella > Paralvinella palmiformis. The sequence goes on along the minus strand of JAODUP010000199.1, from coordinate 606,431 downwards.
CTTATACTTAACGATGAAAATATATTCCTTTTGTATTACTTTTACTCCCACAGCTTATGCAACCAACGACACAACAATAATTCATCATGTTTATAAACCCGATTTTTCAACCTGCGTTCCTTTTTTCCACGACTGGAAGTTGTGACCTGTTTGCCATCAAATCGGCGGCCGTGTTCGGTCTAGTTTTCTTTCAGGTCAATGGTCCGGAGGTACTCCGTCTAAGGTCCGGAGGAACCATGTTTCTTCTTTCACTTCAGTTCATTACCTTTGAATGTTGTAAAACTTATTCAGCCTACCCCATTACAAAACGTGACCACAAAACAACAACAATTACTTTTTTCTAAGTATTAATTACTCACGTATATCCTCAGTTTCCTGAAAACATGAGTCGAAACATATAATTAAACCTGCAAGTATTTTGAGTATTTTGAGTATTTTGTGTACTATAAGTAACTGTATATCTGATACATGGTGAACTTAAGGTGAAGTTTATATCTTAGGTTATGAGTTCGACCTATAAAAACAAACTGCTGTATATTAGATAAAATGTCTGGGCTTCTGTAAAGTGATAAGATTTTGGTAATACTTGAGTAACATACCCAAACATCTACAGTACAGAAAGATATATTGAAATAATTCATTGGGATTCATTGTCAAATTACTCGGGTATACTTTGGATCAATCATTGCGTTCAACGTTCCTCGAAGAGCAATGAAACGTAATTAGTATCTTTTGTAAAACTCCCGACCGTAGATTACATAAAATAGTGACAGTGTCAGTCATGGTCCAAATTAGGCGAAATATAATCCCAATAACAATCGAGCTAACACTAAGTAAGCCGCATAAACGGATTTCTTCCCGCCAAATCCCATTTATGACAAGTGACCAAACGTGATATAAACAATGACTCATCAAGAAGATCTCAGTGGGAGTTTTAAGGACTCGAGTTTTCCGCTGAGATACTTTGTTATACCAAATTAAGCCATGAACCTTCCGTTTGGTGAAATTGATTTACCGAAGCTAATATTAGCGGTCCACTATATTTCTGTGATATTTCCTAGTGTTGTTTAATGTGCGGATAATGCATGGTATTGTAGGACTCGTGGTAGAGTCCTCTGATACACCGTTAATTCCATATACGGCTATTAATTAGGTTGTTATTATAATAGTGTACAGAATAGTTTTATTCATTTTAGTCCAGATATAATTATTAATATTATTTGTTGTTGTCGTTGTGGTCGTTGTTGTCGTTGTTGTCGTTATTGTTGTTGTTGTTGTTGACAAGCTTCATCTCAAACCACAGAAACATTCAATGATCAGTATAAGGGTATAGTCCGGAAATATTATAATCCCATATTTACATACATAATCTGATAACATTTATAGACAAATTGAAGAAGTGTTTTAAATCCTACTAGAGTTATTAGTAATATTTATTTGATCATACTTTATATGTATCGTTTATTATGTTTAGTATACTGATGTTTATCAGCAATAAATATCATTTTGCTGTTGTTATTATTCCTGATGCTGTTATAGGTTTTTAAACAAAACATTCCCTTACCATTTAACAAAACAAAAATGTATTATTAATACCAAATAATAAATATTTATCAACGTTCAGTTATAATTCATTATCTTCAGTTAGCTGGAATATTATTTAAGTTGATTAAATGATACACTTAACCGGATTGTTGCAAATACATAACGGCTCTACTACAATATAGTGACAATTATAGCTCAATTCTTAAAACCCTACATCAATCGAGCAGGTTCTACCCATCCCAAGATTTTACTAATTGCCTCTAAATATATTAATGGAAGGGCACTTTAATATGAGTTTGAATGCATGTACATCCTAAAATTTCATTTCATCTCGTTATATACAATTGCAGATGCCTCTGTCTCAGCTAAGGTTATATAACGATTGCAGCAGCCTCCCTCCCTTTAGATGTATCCTGCTACTATTTTAAGAAAGATTGAAGTAATAATGACAGTTAATCTGACAGAAATGGACCAATATCTATTTTTACCGAACTTGTGTCTTGAGTCAGAAAATTATTAGCGATCATTATTAAAATTGACAGAGAAATCCTATAGTTTTCTTTCAGCTTATGGAATTCTGAATAACCAATAACAACTAACATAATTCCGTAAGATACCATAAAATATGCACATTGATCCTGTTAGACTATGCTTAAGACAACCATCCTCAGATGTTTGGAGAACACTGACACACTCACCACAATTACTCAAGTCGAGTATGTTATGGATATTTTTTCAAGTTGTCAAATTAAATCTACAATTCTTCTACGATCTTCTAATTAGTCTATGTTGTATATCGAAGATTCAGTTTGATATGTTAATATTTGTATTGTATGTTCAGATTTTATTTATTTACCATAATCTTAATACCAACATTTACTTTCATCGATTTTATAGGATGGTCTACTGTGATATGTGACCATTCTGAATCGTCACATATTTCATTTAATTCGAGAATATCAAATTAACAAATATTATATTTTACAATATTGAGTAAGCATTAGCATTTAATATGGAGGTATTATAATTAACATGATTTGCCTGTTTCTAGTATCCCCCTCCCCCTATCAATATTTGATGAACTGAACTGAACTTTATTTTCAATTTCCAACAAATAGTTGCACAAAAATAATATTAATACATAAAATATATGAAAGCTTTCACGAGGTCAGCGAAAAAGGAAATTGAAGGACCAATGTAGCCTGAGCTGTCTTCCCATTGGCCCCCTAAATAGCTTTTTTTCCTCCACAATTCAGTCAGTTTGATTAAATAAGAACCCATTGGTGGGTTAGTACGACAACGACAATCATTGTTGTTTTGTCTGGATAACGGCTAGCATCTGTGCTGGTCCTCATGAAATCGGTGCTAGCCTCAATCCCAGTAGGCCGCTTGATCGTAGTTCACTACGAGCGACATTATAATCTCAGCCAACCAAGCCATACCAAACACATGTATGCAGTCACTGACTTATATGTACTTCAGTCATAAGACAGTGACGACCAAGGCAAGTCTGCGAACAATAAATGATCGTTCGTCGGAGAATTAAGCGGTTACTGGAATGGAAGTGGTCGTTTGGTCAGACGTCAGACCAGACTACCCGGATTGCACCAAGGAATTTATATTTAGCAGATTACCTTTCTTTTACTGTACAATAGCTAGAAACGATGGAAGGCGAAAAGATTTATTCTATCGTATTCAAATGAAGAATCTATTGATATCGTTTCCAGAGATTCTGGATACACTTCCATTAATGCTGATCTTCATGGCGGGAAAGATTAATTTAAATCGGCCAATTAAAATGAATTGGTTTTAAATCACACTAAAAAGCGAATAAATTATGGAATATTATTAAAGAATGTTAACAAGAAGGGGGGGGGGCAACTGGTTTTCTCTGGTGACCAAATAATTATGTGCTGAATATCTATAATCTTTATAATCGGATTATTATATTAATGGAGATGAACTTAGATACAATAACTAATATTAATTTGGTTACCACCTCACAATAGACTAACCAATCAGAAATTTCACTAATAATAATAATATTATTATTATTAATTCTCACACTTGGAACACGTAGCCACTATCCAATCAGAACACTCAAATAATAATTATAATTATAATTATATCGATTTAATAAATTGCCTGTACTAGTAGAAGACATTTAAATGTGCCGTTGAGTGATAACTTAATAATAATAGTATTTACGTTGTGCCTTATTCAACTTGTATGCCCTAAGCCGCCTTAATTTAAAACATAATTAAAATAGGTTTTGGCGCCCATAGCAAAAACACATTTCACAAATAAATCCACTGGTTTCTAGATATTATAAAGAGGCTAATTTAAATAAGTTGGTTTTGAGAACCCTCCAATATGTGTCTTTACTTACCGAAAATTTAGTATGGATAGGAACTGTTGCTGGTAAATGAGACGTGAGTCAGAAGTGAACAAGACTCAGATCGCATCAGTCTCACTGGTATATACTTTTGGATCAGATTACTTAGATATGTGCTGCTCAATGCTTTGAATGTGTGAAACAGGTTCTGAAACGTGCAGGAAGCTGGAACAAACTGGCGTTATGTGTTCCCCTTTGCGAGTGCGTGTTACCAAACGTGCATCATGGTGAATCTTTTCCGTTTTATATGTGTTAGAAAATAAAAGAACAATAATTAAAATAACATTCAGTAAAACTATTATAAAGTAAAAAATTGAATTGGGATTTAGAAATTTTGAATCGGAATTGAGAAATTTGGAATTGGAATTGAAGTTGCCTACAAAAAAATTAATCCAAAAATGTATTTACCATTCTTACAATGCGAACACTTCCATGTGATGTTACCAATATACTGGAAGCATAATGATACAGAAATTTGAATATATATATATATATATATATATATATATATATATATATATATATATATATATATATATATATATATATATATATATAGACTCTAACCAGAACATTAATTTCATTCTCTGCTTTCTGACCAAGCTTGAGTATATGCATATCAAAAATTAATTCACTATCTAAGTTCCATCCCAGAATCTTGACAAAATTCTCTCCAGATATATCATATTTTTCTATATTAAAACTAAAAGATTTTTATTTCTACCAAAGACAATACATTGAAACTTGTCAAGATTAACATAATCATAATCATAGCTAGAACAGACAAATGAGTTATCATCAGCATAATTGTATACATCAACATCATCTTCTAATACAAATAACATATCATTAGTAAACATATTATAAGACTGGGGACCCTAAAGCGATCCCTGATCAACACCTTTGTAAACATCTTCCTATTTACTTTTAAAACTATTGCTACCTAATTTTACTCGTCATTTACGATCTTGATAGTAACTGAGAAATAATTTATATGCAAATTGTGATAAGCCATAGATAAGCCATAGTTTAGATATAAATAATTGATAGGGTATACAATCAAAATAACAAGATTTAAGTGTTTAGATTAATTTATTATTATTATTATTATGAAATATTATTAATTAGTGAAAAGCTGATACTCTAAGTTCTCTAATGAACAATGATGTTTTATAATGATGCTAATTATTGCAATCACGTAGTGATGATGATGATGATGATGATTGGTGTTTTACGGCCAATTTGGTCCACATGGTAGGCTAAATGGGCCAAGCGACCTCCAAATGTAATGAAGTGAAGTCAAAGATGAAACAACCTTTAGATATGCCCACGCCGAGATTCGAACTCGGGTGGTAGAGATATGTAGTCCAACACGCTACCGCTAGACCACGGAGGCGCCCACGCCATCACGTAGTCATTGGAATAGACTAAAGATGGGTTAAGTAAAACATGGGCGAATTGGTGAAATGAAGACGTGGAAGAGATCATTGTTATTTGTCCTTTGTTCCTTTCAATTCTTATTCACACTGAATAATTATCCCGGAAATGTTAATGAAACCTAACAATGATTGAAACAAATAATTAATGGATCAGTTACTTCATTTGATGACAACAACAATACACACACACACGCGCGCACACACACATACGCACACATATATATATATATATATATATATATATATATATATATATAACACTATGCGCGCCACCTAAGATCCCGCATAGGTGTTCACACATATACTCGTTTATACGGTCAGAAAGACAAATAGACAGAAAGACAGGGATATATGTCTTAACAATGATCTGATCTAAAAATACACACCAGTGTGACTGCTGAGATCTTAGTCTAATTAACTCTGAGGAGCCCAACACGGCAATGTACAGAGAGAAAGCTTTCCAAGCATCAGCTACAAAGCTACCAAATAAGTTACTTAATCATGTTGACTGATCGATTTTCTTTCGTTTCATGATCTGATCATGAAATAGGGATAGCACACGAAAGCGTAAGCACTTATTTCCAGCGTGGTCCCTTTTTATTGACTGGTTGTTCAAAGCTCCTCTCCCCACCACTCGCAGGGTATAGGTACGGAGGGGTGGAACCGAAATACCCCGAGGGTGGCCACTGCCAGAATGTATTACTTCCTCAAGTGGTCTTTAACGTCCCCCTTTAATTTAACCAATTCAGTAAAGACGGCAGGGCCATTTAACGTGGTCCCCCAGCCACAATGTTGTGAGCCGAGAAATTAACCCTGGAAAAGGTGGGATCGAACCTATGACCCTTGGCACAAAGTGCCAAGTGATTAACCGCTAGACCACCGGAGCTCACTTAAACTTAGAGCAGGTCAGGAAATATTTGATAAGATTCTTAAAACATACTTATTTCAATTAGCTTAATTTATAATATTTATAGATTAGTCTCTTTGGTACATCTATAACAAATGTGTCGTGTTATATGAGCAAGAGAATTCTTAATTATATTCACAGCCTTTCAGAAACCCACATTGATTAAGGAGCTATGGAAATTATTATTATTATTATTATTATTATTTATTATTATTATTATTATTATTATTATTATTATTATTATTATTATTATTATTATTATTATTATGTTTGAAAACAAATTGGGATGAGTTCAGCAAAGAAAACATATAGTTAACCAGTCCTGTAGTATAATTACGAGTCACGTTGAATCAGCCAGGTATCGGGTTGGACGAACAACGTCTGTAAGAGCTGAAATGCTTCTTTTCCTCAACTCATTTGACTTTAACACGATCACTCTCATGTGCTGCAGTAAGTGTGCTCTGTCATGACTACGACTCAGTCGGGACGCAGCTCTTGCATCACACAGAAGTGTTTTGGGGCCACCTGCTACAACAATGGAATTGTGTGCAGACCTTTAGCCGACTTCCTCAGTATTGTGGGTATAACATCTGATTGGGGAAATATACGAAATCTTATACGCGGTATTTCTAATGTGATATGCATATAATGGCGTATGAAACAAACTAATTGTGCGATTATGTCTCTTTTTCATTAAGGATGTGAGTTATGTCTAGTGAGCTTTTGTCTTGTGAGCTTTTATCTGCACGCCAACTCAGATGTACATTTACAATAACACAGTGAATGTTTCAAATGTAATGATATATCCATAAAATGGCATCATCAATGTAATCATATTTTATGGGAGTTTTGTCAAACTCTCAATGCTTTTGATTGTCCTTGGTTAATAACAATCTCAGATTTACACTGAGTGTCAACACAGACAAATCGTAGAAGATTTTGGCGTGCGATAGTGTTGATCCCTAACATGCCAGTAATTAGGTGAGGCTAAGTAAACTAATTTAAACTGGATATGTCAGCCTGAAAATAAATATTGCTGATATTAAGCCTCGCCGTGTAGATAAATATGATGCATAACATGTTGTCTACAAAAAAAGGAAATATTTCGTATATCCTTGAGTAGCGCAAGTTGACCTTACATCAATCACTTTAAATAAAACTGTTTTGATGGTAGTGAAGGTCAACAGTCAGTTACAATACACATTCATTCTAATCCTAGCTAAAGTGTTACTATCGTAATAGACGACTGTTCCAGGTCTTCAACAGTCAAACATCTGTATCAAAGTCAGATGAAATACAACAAAAAATAAAACAATTATTCAGGTCCATGCTTTATAAGCTTTTTATAAACTAGTATGTGTAATATAATGTGTACATATAATAAGCTGTACTTGTGACAATTATAGTACATCTTTTACTGGTTATATTCGTCGTGGTCATATTATCACTTCTTCTCTGTATGTTAAAAGATTCCGGCTTAGAGCATCGCTATAGGCAAGTCTATTAGCGGACGAGTCCAGTGTTAGAATCTCGTTTGTTGGTTTCGGTCCAATAGTATTCCAGAATTTAATACAGCACGTTTCCACTGAGCTCCGAATGTCTACGTTTAACGCTTAACCTGGAACATATCGAGGCAAAGTTGAATTATGTATTGTGGTAATGAAAGGAACCATTTTAGTTTCAGGATCAATTCTGTAGTATCTGACGGCATTCGTCGCCCGTTTAGTTCGTAATTAAGAAAGATAATCCGATCAGAAATGACAACGAAGCCGAACCATTATAATTCTGATTATAACACGTGATTATACTATTGATCTTTGACGTGAGTAACATGGAAATGGGTCGGACTCTTAAACCTCTAAAATAAACAAAATATATATACATACAAGGTTATATGGTTATAAGAAGATTAGAGAAAAGCTGGGATTTCGGTTATAAATACTTCATCATCATCGTCATCATCAACAACAACAACAACAACTACCATAGCAAATAAAACAGAATCAGAAGCAACAACAAACATTTAGTTCTTAATATCAAGTCGTTTGTATACCAGATGGATGCACAACTCCGTAAATATAGTATCAGTTAGTGGAAGTTATTAAAATGATTTTTATAATAAAGTTCTGATAAACTTGAACCATTTTGAATCACTGACTATTCACAAGGAAATCAAGTAATCATGAATTAGTAATAGAGTCAATATAAAATGAGAAATTCTTTTTCAGTTTTTAAAGTTATTTTACAAACTCTCTTCACAAACGCATAATTAATTTAAATATATATGAACATAAGACAAACTCATAAAGTACTCGCGTTTTAACATGGGACGCCAATTTAAATTCATGGAGCGCCAGGGCCCTAGCGACCGAAGGTAGATTGTCACGGACAGCTCCCTTCGTTAACATGGCGCTTAATGGCACAGGTTCATTCTGAGCCGCTTTCGGATGCAGTAACAGAAAAAGTATGCACAAATAAAGACATTACCGAAAGGAAATGAAAGCTAGTGTAAAAATTTAATATGATCTGGCTTTTTTAAATAAAGGATATTTTAAAAATAAACATAACAATTTGAAGTAGACACGCCCCTATTTGACATGATCCAAGCAGTAGGTCCAAGCAAGATCTATTTAGATCTATATTTGTTTTAGACAAAATCTGATTACATTTTATTGAACAATATCAACCTATTAATCACAAAATGGGTATGTAAGATATACATAAGCTTACAGTTACATGCACTGGAGCCACTGAAGATGTTATGGGCGGGAGGTATATTTTACTTTATTATTGTTAGTAATATAATTGAACTTCTAAAATTACATTACTATAATCAGATAATTATTCCCTAATTACAATAATTATAAGGAGCTGAGTATTTACATGATCACCTACATCCATATTTATTTTTAAACGTAAGCAATTGGTACTTATTGATCCATATGGACTTCTATTTATAATTTAAATGTTATCAAATTAATTATTAAATACCTCAACTAGTGGTAGAAACATTCATTTTGTTATTTTTTTCTATTGACAGAAGTAAAAGATGGGTTATTAATTGTTGTTGGGCAGATATATGATGAGGAAAGATTTAAATTACTTGAATACTAATTGTAGAATGTATATGATATGCATTTCACTGAAACGGAATTCATGAACCAGACAATTTATCTAGAATGCTATTCCAACTATTTTTGATGTACCAAATCCACCGCATGCATCCACTGAAATCAAAGAGCAATGTATTAACAGATAGGATACCTATACAGGAGACATGTCCAGCTGTGATGGTAATTAATATTTATAAATATTAATGGTGAAAATTGATATTATATAATTAATTAAATAAGAAACAAGGCATCAAACCCATGAAATTTTGTCAGCCCATTTCATATCTTAATACAAAAAAAGGATTACCAGCACCTGAATTAGTACTTGAATGTTCAGCTCATGTGCTTTAATTGGTATACTTCTCTTCATAACTTAAATGCATATCAAATCAAATTCTTTAACCAACTTGGAAAAAAGGAAAACATGTGTTTACACATTGTGTATGCACTTGGTTCAAGTCATTATTTTACAAAGTATTGTTCTGTTTCAGTCCTTGAAGTTCTATGATGACGCGATACCATGTAAACAGGCCAATCTCTTGGTTACAGATTTACTGGTGTTATCTGTTACAATAGTCAATGCATGTGTCTATTACATCTCTGGGTATATTCTGTCTAACTTTAAACAGTTCACTGATCTGGACTAAATGTCATATTTTTGTAGTAGTGGTTGTTTAGAGCTGGAAGCAATTTGGGTTATTCTGTCCATTTGATAACAATTAAATGACTGATTGTAACTATAGATGAACCTGTGGCACAAGAGATTTGATGCCACTTATTGTATGATAGTACTAATTTCTCTATCTCTAATATGTTAACGCAAACATAAACATTGTTAATATTCCATGTATATTCTTTGTTCTCAGCTATTGAGGTGTAGACTTTAAATGAACTTATAATTTGTTTAGTCAACATATGATAAACGGACATGATGAATATATGGTGAATTGTGTTATGGTTGCGTTATAATAGCTGTATATATCATTATATGTATATATCCAAATAAATAAAAATGTATGGACTATGATAAACTGACATGATGAAAGTATGTTTATATGCATTTACCTCATATATACCTAATTGTTTTCATTAAAAAACCGTGGTGAAAATTACGCCTTCCACACACAAAGCTGTGAAATAACCTAAACCACGTTCAATTATTTTCTGATCAGCTGTCAAGTGATCGCAAATTGTAGGCTATGAATTAATTGACTGGGCTGTGAAATCACTTGATTCGTGTCCTTCGATATCATATGTGCACAATTAAAGTGTTAATTAATAAAAGAGTATGTGATCATGTAACATATAGTACTAGTATTGGCAATTCATTTCAACCATGCGCACACATGTACACGATCACATGTGGACAACCAGAGAGCTTTGGTTTATCTGAGAAATACCTCCGATCGCTGGAGGCGCCACTGGTTCAAAATTCAACATGGCGCGGAAAGAGTAACGCTTCTCTATATATAATCTCTCTGGTAATACATAATCCATGTAATCAGGCAATCCATATGATTACATTACGCGATGTGACTGAAAGCAATATTTCGGCGCACTCCGATCAGTTTGATTTAATAAGGAAGACGAACATGACAAGGCTTCGACCTCAATAAGCCTGAAGCATGATGACGTCAAAACCCAAACAAACCAGCCACGCTTTGCATTGTGGGAAATAATAGGGGGGGGATCATCTGAGCGATAATACCGTGATGATCCCACCATTTTAACCGTAAACGTCAATGTTCCGGATCTGTTATAATCATGCCAAAAACTAATTCCTGCGTTCCGTATTGTCATGCCACTAGTAAGCAATATAAGCATTTAAATTGGCATGTGTTGGCCGCGGGATGAAATGCTGGGAAAGCGTTAGGTAGTTTTAATTCGAAATGACAATCTGCGAGTCAAATTTTTATAATTAGTGTCAGTGTAAGGATTGACTGAAACAGTGAAAAATACAATGGTTTGTTTTGTTTTTTGACGTCATCATGCAATGGGTCTATTCACATTTCATCAGCTGAGCTGCGCTGCATGAAGAATATATAGCTCCCTGGTGATTACGTCATTTAGTGAACCCTTCTGCGATCTTCATCCGCAAAAATCAGGTAATACGACATCTACTCACACACACACACACACACACATACTCTCTCTCTCTCTCTCACTCACTCTCTCTCTATCTCCCTCTCTCTCTCTCTGGATATCGCTGAACATCTACGCTGATCCTCGTATAATAGGCCCTATAGTGTCAATCCCGGGAGACCGGTTGATCGCATTTCACTTCGAGCGATGCCATAATATCAGGCATTAAGCCATTCTGGACACATGAATCCAGCCTCTGACCTATATGTACTTCAAATATAAGGCAGTGACAACTAAGGTAAGTGTGCGAACAATAGATGATAGTTCGCCGTCGAATTAAGCGGTTACTAGAATGAAAGTGGTCGTATGACGAAAGGTCAGGCCAGATTACCCTGACTGCACCAAAGAGCTTACAAAGAGTGGACAGTATGAGTGTGTCACAATCACAAAGTGCGTCCCTACAAGAAACAAAAACACATTCAAAATACACGATTTGACAACCCGAGTTGTGGTAAACAACATGTCAATGCGATTAAAAGATAAGTTAATGCAATTTTCTGAGGTTCAAAAGAAACATATATATAACAACATCCGAACACCAAAGATGCTGACTTCAGTCTCATTCTGGGTTCAAACAGTGCAACAATCCCAACTATAGTGGAACTACTTGATTGCTGTATATTGATATTATCTGCAGCTGCATCCCTTTAGTTGGCGTTACGAAAAGAAACACCCACATAACGGAGAAAAACACTGAAACAGTTCAAGGATAAGCATTGCCATAATAATCAGGTTTACACTGAGCCAATCAATACGTTTAATATTCCTTAAAGGGCGAAGAAATTTATTTAGTTCCTTATGTGCAAGTTCCGACCATAGATTATACAGAGTTAGACAAACCTTTTAATACACCATTATGATGAGACGGTATTCTACATGTAACATTATGATGAAATGGAACAGACGCTTTTTGACTACGGATCGCATTTATTCTTAAGCTATTATTTACGTATAGTTACATAATGCATAGCAACATAATACAATATTTCTTTCCTCAGATTGTTTATCCCTAGTTCAAGAAAACGTTCTCCATGTTTTGTTTGAAAATGCATTCGTATTTCACAGAAACCTAGCTAACATAAAAATACACCACATGTAAATTTATAACCTAGACATATGTCCCTATAATATTAGAACAACAAATGATATGAAGAAGTGATGGGAACCCAGGGTGTAGGATAGATGAACGAGAACGGATAGAGATTTGCGGACACATGTGCACTGAAGAACATTACCATTGGGGGTAGCATGTTTACACATTAAATGATCCACAAGACCACATGGGTATCACCTTATCATTTGACAGAGAACCAGATAGATAACATTTGCATAAGAAAGAGATTTAGGAGGTCACTTGAATATGTATAAGTGAATAGATGAGTAGACGTGGCATCCGACCACCACCTGCTGATTGCCAAACTCAATCTGAAGAAAAACTGGATGGAGACAGGAATAAAAAGAGAAAAGTACAGTGTCGCCCTTCTGATAGATCCACAACGAAGAGTGTAAAATGGACAAACGAAAGTACATCAACAGTCTGGCAGAAGCAATAGAACAAGCTGCAGATAGCAGAAACATGAGACAACTGTATGACACTACCAGGAAACTAGCAGGCAAGTATAGCAAGCCAGAATGACCTGTTAAAGACAAGCAAGCAAGGAACAGCAGGGGAACTGAGCAACAAGTCAACAGATCTGCTGAACATTATGAAGAACTGCTGAACAGACCTGCCAAACTGGACCCCCAGACATACAACCAGCAACAGTGAATCTACCCATCAAATGTGACAAGCCGACAAAGGAAGAAATTAGGAGAGCCATAAAGCACCTGAAGAACATTAAAGCAACAGGACCGCACGAAATCCCAGCAGAATCACTCCAGCCAGACATCGACACGTCTGTGGAACTATTGTACCCTCCTTTTACTGAGATTTGAGAAAGGGAAGAATTGCCATCAGACTGATAAAACTCCACAAGAAAGGAGACCTTGGCAACTGTTTCAACTACAGAAGAATCACTCTTCTGTCAGTGACTTTGAAAGTCGTAAACAGAATAATCTTGGAACGAATGAAAGCTGAAATTGACCCATGGCTTAGAAATTAACAAGCTGGATTCCGCCCAAACAGATCATGTGTTGATTAGATTGCAACACTACGCATCATAGTAGAGCAATCCTTGGAATGGAACTCCACACTCTACATCAACTTTGTTGACTTCGAAAATGCGTTTGACAGCATAAACAGGGATACACTATGGAAACCACTAAGACGTTACGGCATACCAAGATGGTCAGCTTGATTAATAACAGCTACGAAGGAACAGGCCGCAGAGTAATCCATAGTTGACAACTAAGCAAGCATTTCTAAGTGAAGGCTGGAGTTAGACAAGGTTTATTGTTGTCCCCATTCCTCTTCCTTCTGGTCATCGACTAGATTATGAAGACATGCACAAAGTAAAGCAGAAATGGAATCTAGTGGAGACTAAATACGCAACCTGGAGACTTGCACTTTTCCAACGACCTGGCACTGTTGTCACACAGTCATCAACATATGCAGGAAAAGACAAGTGAACTGGTAGCCATCTCTTCACGAGTAGGAGTAAATATACATAAAGGGAAGACTCAAGGTAAATGCAGCCAGCATGGAGCCAGTCAAACTGGAAGGAAATAAAAGTGAGGAAGTAGAGCCCTTCACGTATCTGGGTCGTATCATTGATAAACATGGTGGTACAGATGCAGATGTTAAGGCAAGGATTGGCAAGGCTGGAGGGGCATTTATACAGCAGTTCAATAACATTTGGAGCTCTAAAATGTTATCATCACACACAAATATACACCTGTTTAACTCCAACTTGAAGTCTGTACTACTGTATGCAGCAGAGATGTGGAGAACAAGTAACACCAACACCAAGAAAGTACAGACCTTTATCAATCACTATCTGAGAAGAATCGCTGGCCAAACACCATCAGTAACAGCGACTTATGGGAGAAAACACAAACATAATGCTGGAGATGCGATCAGAAGGAGACAATGGGGGCGGATTGGTCACACACTCCAGAAACCAGCCTCAGCTATCACCAGGCAGGCCCTAACATGGAACCAAGAAGGAAAGGGAAAAAGAGGACGCCCAATAAATACATGGAGGAGGGATCTCCTGACAAACACAAAGAGGACAGGTTATAGCTGGAGGGAGCTTTAAAAAAAACCAGGATAGATGACTTTGAAAGACTGTTGTCTCAGGAGGATTGAAGGATACAGCTAGCAGCTGTGTTTATATATACACACACACACACACACACACACACATATAATATATATATATATATATATATAGAGAGAGAGAGAGAGAGAGAGAGAGTATATAACTGAAATATGACGATGAATCAAATTTGACTTCTTATACTGGAAGCATAACTGATATCTGGCTATAAATGACTAAAAATATGCACAAATGCAACAAAACAGAGAAGACAAAACTTCACACACCAAATTCCCACTCATTTTAAGAAGTAATTAAAATAGTAATAATTAATATAAAAGTAATTTAAAAAAAGATGTAACGAACTTCACTTCAGAAAGAAAACAACCTGTTTCTATTAAGGCCAAATAATGGTATCCATTCAAATGCGTTTTTCAATGAAACCCCAAATATTATGTATCATACGATTAGTGCTGTTGAATGATTGGTAGTATATTTCGGATAAAACAACATAGAACAGATTTGTTTCTAGAATAGATTTATGAGCTGATACAATTCTAATCTTCTCCGCCAAACTGTTCCATAAAACTGATGGCTGTGATTTGATCCGAGACACAGTTATACATCTACGTTTGACTGGAATACCTGACTTTTCGATATGGCTTTCTAATAGGGAAGATATAGCTTTATAAATATTCTAAGAAGACTTCTTCATTAGCTATTTGGCCCCCTCGGGGTAATTCCACCAAGACTTCCTGCATTACTGCCTAATGGAAGTCACACATATCACTGTTACGAACGACCCTCGGCAGTATACTTTGATTACACTTGGATACTTTGATTTTATTGTTGTAGTAATATTACATTTTGCAGATACAACTGTATTTTATGACGTGACATATGAAATATTTTATTAACTGACACCATATGATGTAATACGATACTGCAAGATCGATAAAATACATTATACATTATTATACATAGCATACGACATCATGACATAACAAAATGTCCACACAGAAAAAAAGGAAACGGCAACTATTGACAACCCTCACCCAGAACAACTAGCGACATAAAGTGAAATTTATATTACAGTAATATTTTTATCAGGTATTAAGCTAGAAAACGTATAACTATAACTGGAACAGGTGTAGGATGCAGAAGTATGATAGCGCATCGCACTTAAAAACACGTTAAGTTCTAAAGAACAGACACGATAACACCAACCGGATAGTTAAACATGCGGTTTATGTACAGCACAAAAAGATACGAGCTATGTCTAAATAATAAGATATATATTCCAAATAAAGCCTACAAAACTGAGCTACAGTAAGAAATCTGGATCTGCCTCAGGCCACAATTGTGCAACTCCTTCCCAGGTGTATATCATCCGAAGGCGGGAACGCTTCAGTGTCCTACGGATTGTATTGTACTGTGATGTTGAGGGGAATTGATATCACAGGCCGTCGCTGTTAGGAGCGGCTTTTATTGATTTGTTAGCTTTCTTTTGGGTTTACTGCAGGACATGTGGTTGTCTCCTGATGATGAGATAGATAGTCTTGTAGATGATGACTGATCATCTTAATATATATTTAGCTTTCTCTTCTGCTGGGTGGTAATGGTCAACTGAGAGTAATTTTCTCTTTGGAATACGAGTAACATCTGAGCAGTAGAAATATATTATTAAAAGGTATTCGTTATCCTAGATATCTGATGGTCTGCTCACATGGAGTCAGTGTGTATGAATATCCTATGATGGAGAGGTGAGTGTGTTCTGCATCATATGAGTGTCTCGAAGAAGGGATGTCATTTTAGTCAAGGTTATAGTGTGAATTCCAGGGGATGGACGGTTTTTCAGAAGAGTAAGCTACCTATCCAGTGTTTCTAATACCGTGTTAACTAGCGTCTGTCTACCAAACTCCAATAAGTGGGTCGGAAAGTCTCTGGATTCTGGAATTCGTGGTGGTCATTGTCGTAATGGGGTCGTCATTTGAGTATGGCCGAAGTAATAACGGGGGTTTGGGTCGGATTAGAGATGGATGTATAACTGTAAAAGTGGCATATTAAAGCGTTTTTGGAGTATCGCTTACTTGAGAGGCCAAGTGACCCGTAAAAATAGCCCTAGTATAATTTTGGAGACTATCTTAAACTAGACGGATAATGGATGTGGACTGTAGCGACTCTGATGATGTAGCGGGACAGTTGTCCTTGTACTGTCCTTGTACTTGTACGGATTATTATTATTATTATTACCAGTGACGGAGTATAGATGTGTGTGTCTGTCCTGGACGGAAACTTATGTAAGACCGGAAATAAACCCTGGATCTATGGCCTCCAAACCTCGTGTAGCCTGTGTGTCGGGTACAAACATTATAGTCCTTTTTTTCGGTCTTTATGGGGGGGGGGTCATCAGCAACGGCGTCGGTGAGGGCTGTTGAAGTTGGTCTAAGAAGGCAAGGGGCAATTTGGGGATCAGCTCATCGGAAGAGCTGCATGGTGTTTAATATGTGAGAACTGTCTGTATCACTGTTCTGTTAAGGTACAGCAGCATGGAAGTGGAAACTTCTTTACAACATATTCAGTCGGGACATACGTTTCTCTTGCAAAATGCCACTTTTTAAATACACAGCAGAAAAATCAGGATTTAGCTCAAGTATAGTTCAAATTCTGTACAGAATTGTAACAAAAGGATTAATTATTGGAGTCCATTAGCACCCAGAGTTCACGTAGACACTAGACAATGTTCCCGGTTCTACTCGCGCTTACTTATATGGTTTCTCTTTCTTCGATACAAGCAAATTCATCTTGTAATATTCCTTCTGACTCAAACTGGTATAACTGAATTATTCAGCGTTCTTGACCTTCCTTTGTTTCAAAATGGCGTCGTGCACAGACGAGTTATAACCGATTTATCAGCACTTTGAACTGGCCTATTTAATATGAGGTTGATCGTGTTCACATTTTGCCATCAGTTATGATATTTATGAACGTAGTTGTGTTGTCTTAGTACTGAAATAACTTCATGGATTGTTCTCCATGTTTGTCTCTAAGTTCCTGTTGGATCTTTATTCGTAGAGTACGGGAAGCAGCTCTGGTGACAAATTGTCTTGCTAGTGTGTCAGTTTGTTGTTTCAGGTTTCTAATTGCCACTTGTGTGGTGGAACCTTTCAGTGTACGGATTTCAGACAATAATCGGCTAGAATTCACGGAGGAAAGTTTCTCCCACTACTGGTACAAGGACTTGATCTAAACTTTCTGTAGCTCGCATTTGATAATCTTCCGGATGGCCCTTAACTCTTGTTTTGTTTCGTCACTTTCGAACCACTTAAAGGCTTTGATAGTATAATTTACCTTCTGGTGGCAAGAAGTTGGCCAGTCTTGTGTAGTGGTTCCCAATGTGTAGGTACAAACAGCTGCCATCTCTATCGCTTCTAGAATGTTGTCAATATAGATGTCTGTAATTTTATTAGAGGAGATGTCAGTTCTTGGAGTGTTGTAGAATATTTATTCCAGTCAGCTCTTCGAGTGTTCTACTTTATTTGGGCCAAAGTAAATTCCGTATGAGGTCTACGGAGGTGATGGCTAAATCTAAGGTGGAGCCAAATTCTGTTTTGGGGACTTTTGGTTTACCGATGAAGGCAAAGTGGGTGTCCGCGATATGTTCAATCAAGTGTTGTCTTATGTTCCCATGCAGTGTGGTGGGTATTACAGTCCCCCATGTTTAAGTGAGAAGGATGGTGTTCAATATTTTCTAGGATATCAGTGTGATCTGAGCAAGTTTAAAGCTTGATGATTGCATGATTTTTTCGTCATCGCTGTGGATAGGTATGAGTTGATACTCCACGTTATCATTTGTGGTATGAATCCTGAAGGTGTGATGAATGCTATGCTTGACAGCACTGATCATCGTCAAGGAAGTATTAGAAATTGCAGAAAATTTCGGTTTGTGGCAAATGTGGTAATCTGGAACTCTAAGTCTATTCTTGTTGCTAGCCAGCGTTTCCTGTAGAAGAATCAGGTCTGATCGTTGGTGTCGAAAATGTTTCAGAAGTAGGCGTAGAACCCTTTGGTTGCTAACTTTCCATTGGTGTGTCTAATTTGGTGTGTAGTATACTTTTCTGATGAAGGAGCTGGGGGAGAAGCAAGGATGCAGCTTTTGACTCCTTACGTGTATAGTCTGCCTCAAATTTCCTTCTGGGGGGATATTTCCGGGCGGTCTTTAGGGCTACGACTTTTTTCTTTATGTCTTGGCGTAGAAGCTTGATCATATCATTCATTCACTTTGGTCATAAGAGCTCACATATGGCTCATATGCGTAATTGTGGCTGCTACAGCATTTGTGACATTATTGTCTTGCTGGTTGGTCAGGGGACTATTTGGATGACTCACAAGAGTAGAGTTGGTGTTTGCTGATTTCAATGAGAAGAATTCTAGGAAGTCTGCCGTGAGGCTGAAATCTGATGCGTGGCTAGAGGAGTTGTCTTCTGCGTCCATGGTTTACTGGTAGCGGGGTATGTTTGCTGGAAGCATGGTTTTTGTCCTCGATGTAACACCCAGTCGAATTTGAGCGTCTTTGACTGCTCCAACTTTGAGAGACATCCTCTGTAGGTTTTTGAGTTTGGATATTCAGGCATACTTGGTCCTTTTGTTTGCCTGGACCAGGAAATGTCAACTTTCTGCGATTTATTCCACAATGAAAGCATCTGGGGTCGAATATACAGCTTTTGGCTACATTCCCATCTGTAGCGCTAATAGTACTGTGTGCGATCTGATACGTATGGTCTCACCGTCAGCTAAGGCCCGAAGTCTATTCGGACCTTGTCCTGTAAGGGTTACATCGAGGTTAGTGCCATGTACGTGGTTGGTGTGTTTCCCTTCATTACCTTGACTGCCTTCGTGGTGTTGTGGAATTCAGTAAAGTAGTCTGGTTGGACTTCTGGTGGTACCTCCGTGATAATAAATCTCTTTTCTTGGGCCACCGAAAGAAAATGTACTCTTTCAGTTCTTGCGAGGTGGTCATCAAGATGGTTTGTCCCTCCTTGGTTATGTACTATTTTATATCCAGGTGATGCTGAGCCTTGAAGACAGCTAGTGCAAATTCAAATACCAAATTTCACCTGCCTCACTTCTGTACTCTGATTTCTGTCTCACTTCTGTACTGTGATTTTGAGCCGTTGCTTGTTCACCTTTATCTGCTGGACATCTGGTTGGACGTTCAGTCTTTGGTTCATCTTTAACGGACACACCGTAGTGCGTGTCCTTTGGCTCCGATCACTTGACGATTTCTGTTTCACAGAGTTGAACTATTGGATATCTCTAACTCTTGGGTAGCAGGCTTCTCGATATGGCATCCTTCTATCTGCTGACAGTAATCATCCTGCCAGTTGTTCATAGTAATAGACCGTTCTGTAGCAGATGTTCTAGTCGTAGTTAATAGGATATAACTATGTACTGGGAACATAATTATAACGCGCGCTATCTCTCTCTCTCTCTCGCTGTGTGTGTGTGTGTGTGTGTGTGTGTGTGTGTGTGTGTGTGTGTGTGTGTGTTTTGTTTAAATGTGGCAAAACCACTTATAATAGCCAAGCCAAGGGGGCTCAAAAAACATTGGGTGAGAAGTTCCGAATTGAAAGACACAAAATCCTCGATTCTAGCCATTTCCTGGCATCTTTTTCCTAGTTCAGTAATCATAACTTTTTATGGTTAAATTTTTGTATTTTCTACTTTACCAGCCAAGAGGGAGTATTTCGAAATCCATCTACACAAGAAATGCACTAAACTAACACCAGAAGTATTAAAAACAATTTGCATTAATGTGTCTGGTAACACTTAAGAATACTTATCAGATCCTGGGCCTAGCTTTATAGCTGTTCAATGTAGTTACGGCTATATATATATATATATATATATATATATATTCAGCGAAGCGAATATTTATAAGCCAACAACAAAGCGAATCGATTGCTGGTTATTGACTACTGGTCAATCAAGGAGTGGATGATCCTAAGGACCCGGAGACACCCTATTTATAAAGGAAAATACCAGCTATTCCGTCTTGGATTAACCCCCTTCCCACACCAAAAACACAATGGTACAGCCTTATGCGCATCTCGGTAAACAGTAACTGTGAAAACTATATAAACTCTAACCATATGACATATATATATATATTTAATGTGTTAGTCCCACTAACTTCCCAAATGAAGATATAAAATTGTCCATTAAGAGCCCGCCAAAACTGGATAAGTGGGAAGAAATAAAGCATTCTACCTAGGAAATGTTATCCTGCAACAGAGCAAAAAAGGTTAAACTGTCTCAACATATATGGATTGCCCGAATAACTAGATCTAATAGATATATAACGACAAAGGATAGGTACTTAAAATGCCACATATTATAAGACAAATTAGCAAAAATACAATTAGTAATCTAAGATATTTCAACATGAGATGTAAAATCTTTTGCATTCCCAATTAATGTTACTTTCGTACAAGTAGGTGTTTTGTCCTTTTCATTCAGTTCTCATTTTATAGGCGAAATAACAATAAATAGGAATAGGAGATACGGCAAATTGCAGTGACGAAGTTTCCTAGAGACGATTAGTGTGGCTGACGTAGTTATGACACAACCAAGGAAGTAGTCTAGACTGATATTAAAGTTGACTTTTGTTTAATGCAATCATTGACCGTCAATTAATTCAATCATTAAATTAACTGATCACGGCTACTGAAGGATATTGAGAATATTCGGTAAACATTTTGTTTTTTAAAGTACATCGAATGTTTTTTCTTTCTTTAATTCTTGATCTAATTTTGTCACTGTGTTTGATTTCATTAAATTTATGTAAAATTGTATTATGAATGTTGAAATAAGTGAATTGAATTAATTCAATAATTCTGTGTGGTAGATCTAGATGACTGATCTAGATCTACACTGCGATCTAGATATAGATCTACAATACTCAAGAGTCAATACATCTACAGGTTATAGAATCTACACGTAACTAGATCTATTAAGTATTATTATATACTTATAGTCCATTGGATCTAGTTATAATCTAGACTACAAGATTAGAAGCAACGTTTCTTCTCCTTCGATTCATATTTTGGTTTTCTTTATTTCTTGTGTTAACAGTTATCTGACAGTTATGTGTTTGAATGTCACTATTGTCAGTTATACTTATAATAGTCATAAGTAGGCCTACTTTGAGTAGGCTTGTAACCTTTACCTTATTATTATTAATTATATCATAATAAAAGATATAATTATGTCTATTGACTATTCCACATCTTTTTATTTTAAAATTTGTCATGAATGTTTTCATGTTATGTTAAGGGGGGATGTATTATATAAAGCGAATACTGTAGACCTCGGCCCATAGAGACCTCGGCCCATGTCATTTCATCGCCACTATTTTTTGTTGCCATGAGTAATTAAACCAAAGAAAATTGACAATTTTATACAAAACAAATACTTGTATTCGTCATTCTTTGAACAGGTAATTAATAACTTCTTTTAAAATCAACCAATATTTGATGTTTCAATTAAAGGCCTCGGGATTTACTTCGGAGTTGCTTCAGAATAATCCAGACAGGTAGATTTATAAATAAGTACACTGTAGATCAAATTTTCTTTTAATGGCTTCATATCACTGCAAACCAAATAGATCAAATAAACATACAAACTGTAAATGGTTTTTCAAATTCTGTATAAAGGTTGTAAGCAAGTAGCTATTGATAATGGTTGTGCCCAATAGGCAACAGCTAGGGGGTCTCTACTCCAAATTTCAACAAGACAAGCCATCGACGGACTTCTCTCTGCACTTGATAAAGCCATACACTGCGAATCGTGACCCAGAGAGCTCTGCATCCTTGTCTGTTATAGAGAAGTTCGTCCATGCCTAGAGGCTTAACCTGTCTTGTGACATGTGCAGTGGATGGCTGAACTCTCATGGATCTGCGCAAATACCACTCTATGTGATGATGACCTTGCTACACGATGAAGCATCATTAGTTCCAATCAAGGTGTGCCTTGTTTCAGATAATAAAGTGAAGCGTCACCAATCATGAACATTCCAAAATTTACAGCGGAAGATTTTCTTGCACTGGGACCAGTATCAGAGTGGGGATATGAATGTACATCAGTTTTTGCGTGCTTGTGCACTGTTGTATGGTCCAAAAGTAACCGTCTGAGTTGTCTAAATCTCAAATTAAGCTTATTTGTATGGTGCATGCATGTGTCGTGTGTGTATATATATGATGTATGGTCATAGTCAACATTACATTATTATAATGCTTTTAATAATTTAAAAAAGTTTTCCTCACTAGTGTTCATCCATTAACTTACCTGCCCAAAGATTGCTAACCATGCCAGAAGTTACACATTTTTCTATGAATTTATAAATTTATCTTAACAGACACTTATTTCACTTGTTATCTGTTCAATTTATAACAATTTAGGTCTACAGGGCCTCTATCATGGCATAGCTCAGTATAGCGAGATATCCTTTATTTGACGGGGGCCAAGGTCTCCTTTTTTCATTGGGCCGAGATTTCCAGGCCAAGGTCTATGTATACCATATAAGCAATGCTTCAAGCATCCTCCTTTTCAACATTCTATGTGTTTACTTTCATTAAAATTAGGTATTATGAATGTTGAAATAAATGAATTGAATTGAGTTTAATTGAATTCCTTTACTTCCAGCAAATAGATTCTATTCACTTTCAATTTATATATAATATGTAGACTACAAGGACAATGTCTACATCTCATAATGTCAGGAGTTCCATTTTCTTGAACCTCAGAGGTTCTGTGTGATCATTATAATTGGCACCTGTGGTTACTCATATTGCATTCTTCTGTATGATAAGTACTTATCTTCACATGTTTCATGTGTTATTTGTTCCCCATAGCCTGGCATATGATAATTCCTTAATCTATGTCAGAATGTATTGGTGAGTACACTCTCTAATAGACAGTTTGTAACAGTTTAATACTAATGATATTCTTGACCTTTTGCATAGCAAATAGAGAGCTAATTACTAATTTTATTTTTTATAAATTTGATATGTTTCTGCAAGTGAGTTACTCATCTATAGTATATGCTTACCCAAAAAACTTCACAGTTTGCTTTCAAGATATTAATTCATTTCGTATACATATATTAAGATCATTTGGAATATGACTTTGTTTGTTACTAGATAATACATAATGACTTTTACTAACATTTAATAATAACCTATATGCTCAAAACCATTCATCCAGATATTCAGGTCTGTAGATCTATTGGTGAATTGGTACAGTTGCTGTATGTTAAAATATTTTTGCAGCTGGAAAGGTAATTTGGCAAGTCATTTGTTTCTATAATAAATAACAACGGTCCTAAAACTGATTCTTGGGGACCTCCACATGACATGATGGTAGTTGGTGTTATTGTATTAATTAGTATTATACACATTGTTTTCTGTTATTAAGTGGTTTCCTAAACCAATCCAAGACAATTCCTCCAATCTTATACTAACTCAATTTATCAATTACTATTTCATGGTTAATTACATCATTGAAAGGTCTAGGAATGTGGCCAACGTGTTTTTTTTATTATCAATCGAAGTTATTGTATCATCCACAAATTCATGTACTGCATGTATGGTTGAGATGCTTCTGGAAATTATATTGAATGGGGAAAAAATGAAACTGTAGAGTTTTATGCAGTATTTTTTCCAATACCTTTTATAATTATACTCTTATGGCAAAAAGAATATAACATTTGATTTAATAATTATATAATAAAAAAGATAAAACACAGGTTATTCCAATAATATGACAAACCTTAATGGTGCCATTGCATCTTTCTGGTAACATACAGAGAGAATAACTCTGTACTGTAAGCAGCTCCAGTGCTTTAGAAATAAAGTGTGAACTCTTGGGTTAAGGAACTTGGATTTGATTCCTGTTTAAAACTCAAAATCACTTAGGCTAATTTAAAGAATAATTTTTTAGTACACCACATTGTGGATAGCTGAATACGTTACAGGGCTGCTATCTCACTGGATTAAAATGGTGGATATTAAAGACCATCTGATTGTATAAATCACTCAAAAAGTGACCACCCACAGAACAATTTGATTGTACTTACTTAAATAAGACAGCTATGAAAAAGAGCCTCCCACTTATCTGCATATTGACTAGAGATTGGTAATGTCAGAATATTTCAGAATTGCCCAAAAGCCAAACTCTATACAACCTTATTTTGCATTGAAAACTCTGATTCTTATTTACCTGGTTTTTTTTACTTGATAGCCAAACTGTAGCACATGAAACATAATAATTATTGGAATAAACATCATTTGCTTTTGTACCAACTGTAAGCTGTCAGGTTTCTTAATCTGTACTTTTGGGTAGGCAATGATTCACTGATTTTTTTAATAATTTGTCTGTTAAAGCTTAATAAAAAAATTACTATATTTGGCTATTTAAAATAAACATTAGGTTTATGAAGAATGGCCTCAGTTAACTGGAATGGACAATCAAGAATTGAAAGGGTTTATGACATTTCCATGAAGGCCTTAAATCTGTCTGCACGAAGACGATTAGGGAATCTCCTAGATCCACCCAAGACAACATTTAGTACAACATGTGGCATACAGCAGGATTGGGAAGGACTTGCAGAACTAATGGGCTTAACATGTGATGATATCCAGGTATACATTATTTGACTAAATTTCTTTGTTTCTGATGTTTAAAAATTTGAAATGTAATTATAGCCATTCAAGATGTTTGCTAGCAGCCATTTAAAAACATTCTGAGGTCAAAGTAGATTGAATATATTAAAATAATCACTGGCAATTGTTAATAAGAAAATTAATTAATAAAATGGTGTGATAAGAATTACGGTATGTTCAAAGAGTTTTCTAATTATTTGAATTACCTTAAAAGAACACTTATTCTAATTGAATTATCAAACAAAAAGATAAAAATTCAACTAAAAATGGCTTCAAAGATTAAAAGACCAACATTTCTGATGATCTGTTTTCTGTCACTGATTCAAATAAAATTGAGAAATAGTTTTAACACTGCAAAGTCAGCAAAACTTCTCCTTTATGGCATAAGGTACCTTCATGATTCAAATAAGCTTGATACTCCTATTGCTTTAATAAATACCAAAAATGATAAAATTCAATTAAAATAAATGGTTTAAATTAGATTTAAAGATGTGTTGATTTTCCACTTAATACTGTATTCCCAGTATATATTTGTATTTGTTACAGCTGTTTACCAGTGTCATTTGCCATCCTAACACTGTTATTACTTTCATGTAAACCTCAGAGGATATACTTAAAATATATTATGTTAATTCATAACTCTCCTTGGTAATATATTTAATCAGAATTTATTTATATATACTGTAGTTCATTTTATGAATTAGCACCAGATAATAAGCCATATTTATTTACTATTCTGATGGTGAGAGTGTTATCATGTCCATTTTGTTTTGTTCTATTCCATGTATACAACTTATCTTTTATAAGCATCATCACTTGCTGCAATACATTTGCAACCAAACTTTCAAAATAAATATATCTTCCTTGTCATTCAATGTTTATTTACACTGTCTGGGTGTGTTTTTCTTCAGACTTTTGGGAATCTGTTTATATTTGTATGCAAGTTAGGATTATCAGTGGAGTTCCTTTCCAGACAATGTGTAATAAAAAACTATGAGCATAAATCCACCTTTTATCATAAACAGCAAAATATTTTACAATATGACCCTGGTGAAAATTAGAATGAATTTGAACTACAATGATAATATGAGAAAGCTTTCCCATAAGTTATGTGATCTTTGGCAGATTTAATCTTTGTTCATAGACATTCATGAATATGCAAATCAATATGACATCTAGGTGTTTATCAAAACATAAACCTTGATCGACAGAAACATAACTTATTTTGGCTATTTATTTTCAGGTATGAATCATGATAGTGTAGATTTTCAGTGTGTACTTCTTTAATGATTTATTGCAGAGTTTTAAAGCCAAAGATGGAAAGACGTATCATCTTCTGGAATACTATTCACAAAAATCAAACTCAACCATTGGAAAATTATTTGAATACCTTGTCCAGATAGAACGATTTGATGTCTTAGAAGATCAGATCCTACAAGAACGAATATGTGTGTTTTCAACTTACATGTGTGAATTCTTTAGTGCTATTAAATAATGTAAACACACTGCTTGGTTCTGATTATACTGTATGCTAGTAATATTTTCATATCAATGCTGATATTTCATCTATTCATATGGCATCTTGTATTTTCAGTGGCTGATGTTGAATTATTTAAACATAAT
Source organism: Paralvinella palmiformis (assembly GCA_025642065.1). Lineage (NCBI taxonomy): Eukaryota > Metazoa > Annelida > Polychaeta > Terebellida > Alvinellidae > Paralvinella > Paralvinella palmiformis. Next base: position 579,349 of record JAODUP010000199.1, on the reverse strand, counting down.
CAACTTGAATCAAGGATATCAGCTGGTTTGGTTCAGAAACCACTTCAGGTCTCAGAAGGTGAGAATATAACTTTTTCAATATAACTACAAGAATTAAAATTCTTTGATATTTAATTTTGAAAAAGTTGTCAAAACGTATTTGAATTTTGTTTGATTACCATGGTAGTCTTTTCTACTGAAGCAACTGTCACTAATCATTTATTACGTGTAGTACTTACTATTTGTATTGTGATGTCACCTTCCTCAAACTGGAATGGTTGTATGTGACATTTTACAAAATATTTACAGTTGACAGCAGTGTATATTTGCCTCCGCGTTCTTCACCTGATGATGTATCATCTGAAACAGAATTTAAAAATATTACTGTTGGTGAAGGTATGTGTTAGCACACAACATGTGTGAAATTATGTTCTTAATCTGATGCTATTTTCACTGCTAGAATGTTAGATTCAGAGAATGATGTTCCTTGAAGACCTTCTAGTATGTAGATTAACTACAACATTTTCTAAGTAGTCTTACCTGTTGTAATTGCTGTGACATTTTCTAATGTTTTGTATGTGCTAAAAACAGATAACATCTTTTGTTTCTGCTAATATGTATAACTTTAATCAGTAGAATGTATCTGTTTTCATATTTTAGTTAAGACAGGAAAGCCAGAGTACTTTGATGCTTTCGTCTGTAATGCCCCAGAAGATATTGCCTTTGTGAAGCAGTTAATAAATATTTTGGAAGAGCAAAATGGGCTTAAGCTATGCATTAAGAATCGTGATCTTACAGCTGGAAGTCCTGGAGATACAGTGGTAGCATTCTTGATTTCTGAGCGGTTAGCAACTATTTTCAATGTTTTGTCATATATATATATATATATATATATATATATATATATATATATATTTGTCACACATACACACACACACATATATATATATATATATATATATATATATACAGTAAAACCTCTGTAAATGGACCAAACAAGAGACTGGTCCAATGTGGTCAGTTTAGGAAGGTGGTCACTTTATAGAAATGTTATTGTGTACCAGAAAGAAATTGAGTATTTTTACAATAGTACAATAGTATGCTATTATATACATGTACATACATATTTGCACATACATGTATAATACAGCTACAATTGAAAAATATTAGTACATGTTTAAGATACATGTATCTAAGACTGTCACAGAATGAGAGAGGTGCATAACTGAAGAGATGGTATCCATTTTGGTAAGAATAGCACGAAGAGGTTTTCACCCATTATTTACTTTGATGGCATTCATGATACCCTCGCCTAACAGTTGCAGAACTGACATTGTGTTGGCTGGCAAGAAGACAACTTTTACATTTGACAACTGTAGGTCTTTTGGGGTGGGATGGGGTATTGTCTAATAATAACAGAATGTTACAGCCTTGAGACTTCATCCTTTTGTTCAACCCAGTAATCAAATCATTGAAGATAACACCTTTCATCCATGCTGTCTTGTTGAAGCACCATGTGACTAGTAAATTTGACATATTAATGTTATGAAAACAGTGTGGCTTTCCAGGTTTGCCTATCACAACTGGGCAATCAAATTCACCCAACACATGCATACGCAGTGATCCTATCCTTAGAATGTTTGCCACCAGTACTCAGTTCACCTTTGATTGATAATGACTAATCAGGCTGTGTACGGAAGAATAATCCACTTTCATCCATGTTGAAAATGTCCTTATCATCATAACCACACAATATCTAAGACAACTTGTCCCTCACCACAGACTTTGGCAAAGTTTATGTTATGATGTGAATGAAACTTAGGTAGCTAGTCCATTTGATGCTTTAAAGTCAGACAGGTGAAGTTTCTGTGCAATTTTGAGAGCATTCTTTGAGAGGAATGTTTTTGACATATATGCTGCCTGAAACCACAACCACACTTTTTCATCAAGTTGGTCATTTTCCAAATGTGTACAAATGCACTACAATGGCTGTGAGATAATCTGTCTTTCTTTTCAGAATGTTTTACACAGTGATTTTTCCTATAGAAATCTTTGCAGCAAGTTGCCTTTGGTTCTTTCCCTGACTTTCATTGATCAGTTTTACTTTATCAGCTGACGATAACTTTTTGCCAGACATGGTTTGTTTATGACCATACAAAATGTATGTAAGCCAAAAGATAACAATAGAACTGATTTACCCATTGTCAGACTGTTGTCATATTTATGCACATGATGATTTGTCAGTTTATTGGTGCCATGAACATGAAAGGAAAATATGTTGAAAAACTGCTTCAGATGTTGCCACAATTATAAGTCATATAAACAGGCATTTCAGATTAACTCATGTTGTTTTCACACAGTTAACCCCAACCTAGTTACACAGCCAGCATTCGTGCATAGCTTCTTTGTGACACTGTCTTGAACGTAAACAAGGCTACATAATAATAATAATATGTGATATTTATATAGCACCCTATTCAGCTAGAAGCTGCTCTAAGGCGCTTTACAATATTAGTATTATCCCTGACTCAGACCTGTTTCCACCCAGCACATATCTCAACTTTCAAGGGAACATACAAGGCATGCTGCCATTATAGGCACAAAGCATTACTCACACCTAGCCATAGCGTCCTGTCAGGTACTCATTGTTTATGGATGAGTGAACCAGTCACCACATGACAGCATTGCAGCTCGTGGAGCCTCAAACCCATGACCGTTTGGCTACGAGTCCTGCGCTCTAACTAACTGCGCTATCACTGCTTGACATGTTGGCCCCATGTCAACATACAAGATGACAAAGGTGGGTATTAGACAGGGATCAAAGGTTAAAATACGGAGTTAGGAGGTAGTCAAATTAAAGAAGAAAAATACAATGTTAAAGCATAAATTAAGACTGAAAAAGTGGTCCATTTACAAAGGTAGTTGGAGTTTTGACTATACAATGTATATATATATATATATATATATATAGCAGAATAGATGCATTTTTGTTTCTAATTTGTTATTCACATATATGTATCTTGGTTGGTTGCTTGTTAATTTATAAATTTCACTTTATTCAGTACTGAATCATTTCTGCCATAAAAGTTACCCAGAAGACACTACCCATCATATCACATTGATAGGTCCATCAACTAAGATTGTTTCTTAAAGCTTTCTTTTCCATGTATGATGTACAGCAAAGAAGAAATGTCTATGATAAAATATTCACATGTATATAAAGAGGACTCTGTACATGCATTTAGGTGAACCTTTCATGCTTAAACTAAATATAGTAACTACAATGTCTTTCACTAAAAGGTCCACTTTATGATAGTTGGAACAGTTATCTAGAAAGCCTAATTGGAGTTAGACTTCTAACAATAACAGCAAATTCTATCCTTTGATACAATACATCTTACAAAATGTTATGAGCATAGTTGAGGATACCTTTTTACTGTGATAGTTAGTAGGTGAAATTTCCACACATAAATGCATTCGGTTTTATATTAGTGGGTACCTGCTGCACTTATCCAACAACTAATGGTTGCCCTCTATTTTAAATCTAATTTCTGCGGCAATAATTAATTACTTTTATAGACATATACTAAAAAGCTTATGTCGTGGTGGACTGCCCCAGTTTCATGGTCTCATAATCTATACGAAGGTGTTCCATTGGTGAAATGGTTAGATAACTTTGCTAAAACATTCCAGGTCAGGATTAAAATTGAACCAATGTTTCTGAGATGATTCCATAGAGAGTTTCCTTAGCCAGATGTTCCAGGTGTAACAGTTCCTAAAACTAAAAGAAAGTTTTCATTCTCTCATCATCTGTAAGAATTAATAACAGAAAGAAGTCACAGAAAATGTCAAAGGAATTGACGATTGTAAACCAAAATCTTTTAACTGTGTTTACCCATCAACAAACTAACATTGTGCTGATGTTCCATAACTGAGACTTCTGGGAATAAAAAAAGTATAATCTGTACTTGTTTCATATGATAAACGTTTTATTTGATATGTTGTCATTTCATATGGTTTGCCATATTTCCTAACATCCAAGGCTTCTAATATCACTGAGAAGCATTCTCTTGGTACAATTAAGACCACACTTAAATGCAGATATTCAGATGGTGGGTTCAAATTCTGCCTGTGACACCCATCAATAACAGTCTTTGGCCTGATCATTTCATTTCCTTCGGTAATAGCCACTGATGCATATACACCAGATGGTGAGTCTAAGTAATGCATTTAGTTAGTCTGATACTCATTTAGTTGTTTAGTACTTCACACATGAAATATTGCCTTTTCAGCTGCAAGAAAATGATCATAGTGTTGTCACCAAACTTTCAAAGATGTCCAGAGTGTGATTTTATGGTCAAATTTGGACAGTCGCTCTGCCCAGGTTTGTTTGGCTTATGTTAATTAAGAGCAATGGTCAAAATCAGTACTCAAATAACATTGTTGACATATATTTTATTATTTTAAATGTATTTAACTATTAGGTTACCCGTAAAATTTAGTTTTGAGACATCAGTGGTGTTCTTAGTATGTATATATTTTCTCATTTATTTCACATAATTTCCTGCCCATAACTACCTCCAGGAGCAAGAACTAAGAAGTTGGTACCTATAATCATACAACAGCCTTGTGATGTACCAAATATTCTAAGGTTTATCACGGTAGTAGACTACACCAAATGTGGATTGGCAGAGTGGTTTTGGTCGAGAGTAACTCATTCCCTGAAAGAGATTTCTTTCATTGATACAAATACAGAATACGGCAGGAAATATGCCCTGGAACACGGTATCAATGCACAGTTGAACAACACGGAATCACAATCAGATAGTCAGATGACAGAAATAGTTAAAGATGGTGGAAGCACAGAACGTATGGAATCTGTCGAGTCATCAGGTCTTAGCATGAGTTCAGAGAACCATCCTAATGATACGGAGTCTATGTATTCTACAAGTTACAGCTGTGCTTCTACAAAACCAATCCTACAACAGTCAGAAGAAAAAAAGTCTGGATCAATCAGCAAGTTGTTTAAAAAGAAAACGCACAGGTCAACCACTGAGCGAGAAACTGCTTCTCTTCCACAGAAACACAACTTTTTTTAATGATCTACTTACACCTGTTATTATGACATTGTTTGTTGTTATTTGTAATATTTTGTAATTTGTCTTCCTGTCTAACTTACATTTTAATCTGATGATGTTATTTTTATACACATGATAATGTATTCGCTTATATATATCACCAAAGCTTCAATGGGCATAGGAGAAGTTAGTATCAAGTGGTTTGTGGTGTATTACAGACTATTTTAAGTATTTAGCAAGACATTAATCAAGTGAGAATGAACAATATATCCAGTTGGTCAAGATGTAATCAGCAGATTCTTGGTAATGGATTGTGTGCTATTTTATCCAAAGATTTATTAGATTTCTTGAGGAGGATTCAGTTATATTTACTAGAATGACAATTTTAAAAGGAGGTTACATTTAAAAAAGGTTTCCTTGCAGCCCTAAATGTCTTTCACTTATATTAAACAGAATATGACATGTATTAATATTTTTTTACCTTAATTAAGTGTAGTGTCACTAGCATATTGTCAGGGTACAATATGTGATTGTCTTTTTGTTGGGATGATTTATCTTCCTGTTGCTCTCAAACACTTTATAATTATCACCGTTATTCTGCATCAATATGCACCCACTTGTCTAACAAATACCTTGTCTATAAGACTGGCTGACTGGTCTAAGTCTTTCCAAACAGTATTTCTTCTATCCTATATTTATCTTTTCTTACATTGTTGTTGTTTTTTTCTTCTTATCTAACGGGATTATTTAAACAAGAAAGTTTTCTTTTCAATGAGCAGGAAATAACATGAATTGTCTACTATTGGATGCAGTAACCATTATAAGGGCAGTGCTCACAGTGGTGGCATTCATACCTTTATGATGTGTTTGGATTTGTTATTACAACTTTTGAAAGAAACATTTAAAACACTAATGTATGTCCGTTGCAACTAGAGCGTCTCGGACAAAATATAGCTTAACTCGATTCAAATGTATGGTTTACTGGTACATTGTCCTGTAAACATAATAATGCTGTAATCGCTGTAAAACGGAAAGTTTTACAATAATATTGTCTAAGCCTACATGTATAGTGTTGCAACTGATAGTTATGAAATTTAAAAGATTCATGGAATTAAATTATAATTGATACAGATTCAAATAACAGAAATATATAATTATATGCCATGTTTATTAATTGATTGTAGAAGCTAGCATCAGATGACCGTGATCCAGGACCTGGTCCACCAAAAAGAATGCATGTGAGAGATGGTCAAAGTATATCTAGCAATAAATCAGATTAATATATTATAAAATGTTTAATAAATATTTTAAAATATTATGATGTTGTTTTTGTTAACATTACGATATTGTTGTGAAATAATTTTTAAGTTTTTTAAAAATAATATTGTCTTAAAATATTATGAAAACATTTAAGACCAGAATAATTCAACAAGCATATTATAATATATTTGTGTTATAAAATAGTGTACGTTTATCCCTAGAGGTATATATATATATATATATATATATATATACCACAAGAAAGGCTTGTTTAATAAAACTAGTTCATGTTCAAGACTGTTTTATGGACACATACACAACGCTGCATCCAACATTACACGGCACAAGAAGTATATTGAACTCATCGATTAGCGGATTGAATTACCGGATCAATCAATTAGGCTCGCCAAAGAACTAATTGAAAATGGAACACACAAAACCACCAAACAAAAAGAAATGTTATTTCAAAGAAATGTCAGTGATAATTGGATTGAATTGAATTTATTTCACATAGAAAGACCTACTCTCTATATGGAAGCGATCATTATAGATAGTAAGCCATATAAACGGAAAATCGCCGTATTATTAACTGTAGGTGGTTCAGAAGTTATTGATATGTTTAATACATTGTCATTCACAGATTGAGAACGGAGCAATTTTGCTGAGGTGACGCGTAAGTTTGGTCAATATTGTACACCACGTTTACAGCACAATGGTGAAACAATAGAACAATATTTTACTGACTTGAAGCACAAAGCTAAAACATGTAATTACGGGATACTTGAAGAATTTTTAATTCGGGATCAAATTGTTCTGGGAACATTAAACCTCAAAGTGAAAGAAAAATTACTTTCTCATGATGAGTTAGACCTGGAAAAGGCAGTACCCATTTGCCAAACCAGCGAAGTCGCGAAACACCAGGTACGGGCAATGACGGATGGCGCTAGCAGCTCTACTGTGAGAACAAAGGTTACCAGACGAGTCAGTCCGGACAGGAGTCAGAGGTCAGGGAGAACCACACAGGCAAACAGAAATGTCGTCGCTGCCGGCGAAAACACGGCTATAATGAATGTCCGTTATCAGTAAATAAAACACGGGCGCACAACCAAATCTATACTCTCTATGAAGGACTATAATGCGCTGAAACAGAGATCAGTTAAAGAAAAGAGAAGCAAACTTCGTCAATAACCAAAGCATATCAACAGTCGGAACATGCCATGCAAGAGTAAAATATAATAATATCGCATGTAACATTGCATTTGTTGTCGTTACCGATGATGACAAAACAGCATTGCTGGGATCCAGAGCATCATAACTGAGGGGATTGGTACAAAACAATCCAGCATGTACAGGTACATACATTGACCAAAGGATCACAGGCAGACACCACATACAGCTGAAAGAAAATGCTGTCCCATCAGTGCATGATGCGTGCCATTCGCTCTGAAAGAAAAAAATGAACTTGATAGACTGGAGAAGATGGGTGTAATTAGACGTACTGGGGAACCAACTGATTTGGTTAATCCACTCGTCATAGTGGAAAAGACCAACGGGAGCCTCTGGCTGTGTTTGGACCAAACAGATTTAAATGCACACATCAAAAGGGACCATTACTCCAGGCTGTGCCAAGCAAGCGATAGCCTGGGTATACTCCCCAACTACAAGTAAGGGAACATTGCCATTTGCCAAACAAATCAAAGATCGTTGATGATAAGGCAAGAGCACAGTTCTTCTCTAAGCTAGACGTTTCACAAGGATTCTATCAAACGCAGTTAGATGAAGCAACCACCATGTTGTGCACAATGGCAACACCACGTGGGAGATATAGCTTCAAGGGAATGCCTTATGGGATCAGTTCAGCACCAGAAATCTTCCAGAAGACAACAAACAGAATCATGGAAGGTCAAGATGGGGTTTGCGTTTTAATTGATGACATACTGATTTGGGGATGTACAAAGGAAGAAAATGACAGGAGACTACAAAGTGTCAGAAACAATCAAGGCAATAATTTAAAACTAAATAAGAGCAAATGTGAAATATGCGTGGAACAAATTACGTTCCTTGGAGACAGGCTCACTTGTGATGGTGTGCAACCTGATGACAGGAAGGTTCAAGATATTCACAAGATCACACGTTCAGAAACCAAAGATGTGAAGCGAGCCCTTGGTGTTATAAACTACCTGGCTAGATTCATGTCATACCAGTCAGCTAACAGCAAGGCAATACATTCCCTGCTTAAAGAAGATACAGCATGGGAATGGTCTACTCAACACGAAAAAAAGTGGAATGAAATCAAAACAGTTCTGACAAATAAACTAGTACTAGCTTATTTTGATTCACGGAAGCAAACAAAAATATCCTGGGACGCTTCAAAGAATGCTTTAGGTGCAATGATAATGCAACTATATGACTCAAAGTGCCTACGCAGCACGCTCTATGACAGATGCTGAGATACGATTACATTTATGGAGCCAGGATAGCTACAGAGACGGATCATAAACCACTACTGGGAATAATCAAAAAGAGTTTGAGTGAGATGACACCCAGAGTACAAAGACTGGTGCTAAGAATACGGAGATATGATATGGATTTGCAATACACACCTGGCAAATCTCTGATTTCAACAAATGCACTCTCACATGGCAAACCACATAAGAAGAAAAGTGACACAGAACAAGAGATATCAATTCACGTCTACTTAGTCAAGAAAACGATGCCAGTAAGTGAGGATATGTGATGAACAATTGAAGAAGCGGACAAAGATGAAAGATTAAACCAGGTGAAAAGAACTATAATTAATTGCTCAGTAGCACATTGCAGCCTTTATCACAACTTTATGCAGGAGCTTTCAATAGTTGACACAATTATCATCAAATCAACCAGAGTCGTGGTCCCAACGTCGTTGGGAGGAGGGATGTTACAAATAATCCATGAGAGACATATGGGAATAGCAAAATGTCGATCCAGAGCTCGTCAAGCATTGTACTGCCCCAAAATGAATGATGACATTCATAAATTGGTCAACTGTGACACTATATTAATATAAACAATGAAAAGACCCATTGCATCAATATGATGTACCTGCAACACCATGGATTAAAATAGTAACAGATATATTTACTCTCAATGGAGCAGACTATATAATTGGAGTTGACAATACATCCAACTTTCCAGAAATTTTCAAGCTCCGTGGTACTATATCTAAGCCCGTGAATGATGCCTCGAAATCAAGTATAGCAAGATTCGGGATACCAAAGATCGTATTCTCAGATAATGCACCACAATTCAATAGTACAGGGTTTCTATAATTCGCAAAGTTCTACAACTTTCAGTCAAAAACGTCAAGTCCGGAGTACGCTTAGAGTAATGGCAGGGATGAAAAAGATGTCCAAATTGCAAAAGGCAGATAACAAAGTCAGCGAAAACAAAGAAAGTCCTCACTTAGCATTGCTAGCTTACAGAGCAACACCTCTAGAATGTGGCAAATAGCCAGCAGAGTTATTTTCGGTCGTCAGCTGCGAACTACATTACCAAATGTTCAGCATCACCAAAATGCAAAGCTTAAAGAAACGAAAACGAAAAAGTATTATGACCAGTCTGCTAAGCCATTAAAATCATTACCTACCAATGCACTTGTCCGATTATATTCCAACAGATCATGGAAACAGAAAGCAACAGTCTTAGAAGAGGTCAGTCTGCACTCCTACAATGTCCAAACAGGTGATGGTGTTATTTACCGAAGGAATCTTAGACATTTGCTTCGCATTGCAGACACGCAACCAATGAATATGACCAGCGAATCCACACCTAATGTTAACCAGCAAGATTAGACAGCTGCTAATGATGTATGTTCATCAAATAACGTATTAGAACAAGTGGCCGAATTGCTAAGAAACCGGAATAATACATTGAAATATGCTAAAGAGTGAACTATAAGCTATAGGACACAAGCTGTTAAAGGTAGTCCGCCCATTACATAGCAAGATATATATAATGTATATTCACGATTAGTCGATCAACATTATGTAGAATGTCATAGTGAAATATTACTGCTTAATAATGAGTGATGTATAATCCAAATCATAATGTAGAAACAAATGCAGAAAATGTTGTGTGGGATGTTCAACATGATTATATGACTGACAACAAGATGCGAATATTGTAATATTCAATATTAGAGCAATAAGGACATAACTAATATAGGGAGATGTAATGACATATTTCTGTTATAAAATAGTGTACGATTATTCTTAGTAGTTAGCATATATATATATATATATATATATATATATATACCACGTGAACACTGTGCAGTACTACAGAAAGACTCATTTAATAAAATCAGTTCATTTTCAAGACTGTGTTACGGTCACACACACACAAACACTTGCATACATGCAAAACGGTGCATTCAACATTACACATATATTCTTCATACTTCTTATATATGGTATCAAGTTACTAATATATGTTTATGAAAACATTAATTTTTAGAAAACTGCCCCAGATATGCTAAGGGTTATCAACTGTAACAGACAGTAGTTTTTCCCAACATTTTTATGTGTTGAATATTCAAAAACTGACTACATGCATTACCCTCTTGTATACATATTACCTTTCCACTTCACAAATACTTTGTTCCATTGATTTGCTTCCAGTCAAATAAATTACATACAAATTAAATGTCAAACTGTTAATGATTTTATCTACCGGTAATCATTGTGATATTCTGGTACTTGTTTATTTTAGTCAAATGCTATTCGCTTTTCATTCTGAACAGGTCATTTCATGTTTATTAACTCATCCCAGTGATTCTCAAAGAAACGTGTTAGCATTATTACCAGAAATATGTCTTGCCTTTTGAGCTCGGCACATTGAAACCCAAAGATTCGATGTGGGATATTTTGGTTCAGTTGAAGTAAGGACAATTGAAGTACTAGTGTACATAAATAATCTTCTCGTGTATACAATAACTTGATCTTCACTACACAAGTGGCATATTATGTTCATTTGTTGATTTGACAATTATAAAATTGGGACTACACAATATACATATCAAATACAAAACTATTTCTGGCTTTATTTTTGGTTGTGTTACTCTAGTTATAAGTATTTATATTTTAAGATCACATAATATCCATCTACCATTCTGAAGATTTTTATATTTTATGGACTCAGTAACAGGCAAGGAACAATATTAACAGTATATTTGTTGTAATCTGTCTTGTATTTTGGGCCCAACGCAATGAAGCTCAAACATCTGAAGTGGAACAGTTGAAGTAGGCGTAAGTTCTAGTACTAATCTACAAAAGTAAAAGGAGTACTGTAGCTGGTCTTATACTTGCCATTTTCACAAGGCACTACTTGATTATGATATTATGCATGTTTTATGCATCTCTTAAATTTTTACAAAACCTACACTTCCAGATAAAACAAATATATTTCACCAGAATCTTTAAACTCTGCCTTTCGTGGAAATTATAATGAAGTCGCTATATTCAGTGATATTCGTACAGCTGTAGGATGCCATAATACAGTGGTATATTGCGGGACAAAACCGAATCGGGACGAGACCGAATCGGGACTAATAATATATTTACACCTAGATCGCTGTTGATATACGAGCAAACGTGTCAGTTATGTAACTTTTTTTATATTAAATAATTGTTCATGAGTTTGAATGAACAAGTTTAAATCTACTTACTGCAATTACATAATTCGATGCATTCAATCGTGCTATAATTTTTGTATCTTCTCATTTGTGTTCATTGTTGTTACTGTGTAATTGTTTCTGCTCTTTTGTGTAATGATTCCAATAACAAGGTAGGTTAATAGGTCGACTTATTTTATATAAGAACAACGCTTTGATATAAATCCAAGAAAGGTACATAATAACAACTTTACAGAACTTTATTCTCAGGAGGAAATTAACCTGTGTAAATTAGTCTAACAGTTACTAGTCAATGCGTGGGCAGATGATATGGCTTCCTGCCTCAACTGCGACCGTGCACGTATGTTCTTCATACTCCTCCCAGAGGTTGAACTGTTTTGTCGTCATAAGGCGACTTCTTTTTCTTTGATTCCGGATTAATTTTCCCTCCATGGCCAGTTCAACCTGCAAATAATAAAGTCCGCACGACATAAGAAAGGAGTAACAATAACATCATTTAAAGCTTCATATATAAATGATTTTTAAACATTTATAAAAGGATTAGTAAACACTCGAGATAAATGACGAAAGAAATAAGGACTTACCTGAATGCTGACAAATCTTGACTCTTCAGCTAGCAGATCAGTGAGAACGATTATTGAGGCGAGTATGTCAGCCTTCTACGTCAATATTTATCCCTACAGCCATATTGCATACTGACCAATCCGTCAGCGTCCACACTCGACATTTTACCTTAGTTTCTTCCACGTACTTAGCTGGACGGATGCTATTGAAAACAGCTTCAACATGTTTCTTTGGTAGTAAAGCGAGTGACATTAGCTAGCGACACATCTGACAAGAAACATTATATATGTACATGATATATTTAAATAAAATTTAAATTAAGTATGTATTATATGTGTGTTAATAGCTTGTTTATACCAGTGTCTTGTATGTAATCTTGTAGCAGCCCGAGATCCTGGATCTTACGCCATATCGCCTGTAAATGAAGTATGTGAAAATGCTTAATGTTTCATATATATATGTGTGTGTGTGTGTGTGTGTGTGTGTGTGTGTGTGTGTGTGTGTGTGTGTGTGTGTGTGTGTGTGTGTGTGTGTGTGTGTGTGTGTGTGCGCGCGCGCGCGCTTAATTGAAAATGCGACTGTTCTGGGTGTTATTTCATTAAAGGTTTACCTGAATTAGGTGAAAGAGACAGCCTATTTTGGTTCCATCTTTCCGTACCACTCCAACATAGAGGCTGGGCCAAATAAGCGACAGCCTGGGGATTCTCCCAGAGCAACAAAACAAACACTAACAAAGCTTTCACACATTCAACCAACACCATAAAAACATTAATACAGTACAAACCCAACCAAACCCCGAGGCTACGACATCTACATCCGTGCAATCTCAACCGGCCTTGACTTTAGATATGATACTCTTAGGTATCGTTTCGTCGCTTGGCAGACATCAAAATAAATGATATGGAGACCTGTTTGGTGCATGTGCCGCTCTTCACGAAGGCATGGATGTTTAGCAACTGGTAGAACGGCTTTTTCACACCTTTAAACGTTGCGTCCATGTACCAAATTTGTTATTCACCTAGTAGTTAATGGCGTCACTTGCAAGCACCACATGCCGGCGCGTTTCGTTAGAATATGTTTCAAGAAAAAGACAATTGTTTGTTCCAATCGCAATAAGTATCAGACGGTTGTGCCTGTTTAAGGATAAAGTCAAATCAGCTGTCGATGCACCACTGTCACAATTTCTGTTCAGGTGCGTTCATATATTGGGTTACTTAATTGCTATTTGATGTAGCATTCAAATGTCTTTGAAATTTTACTGTTGCAGCTTATGATAATACTATCTATAAGAAACGATGTCGTGATCATGGAAATATGGACACAGTGAACAAAAATGGCTAAATGTTGTCAGTACTGACTCCATTTTCAAACCTTATTAGGGACCCCGGCATAAACATAGCTTGGAAGTGGGATATCTCTTAATTATAGGGTAGTCGTGGCAAAGTATAGATGAATGCATAGAAGCCATGATTTAGAAGTGTTCCGAATGCCATTGTTTCGTGAAACATCCGCTAAAAGCACTGTTGCAGCCTGGGAAATATCTTCATTTAGATTATGTAGGACCGATTTGGTGATAATATTATCTAATCACTTTGAAAGCATATTCTAATTGGACTGAAGCTGTAGTTACGTCACCTAGAAGCTCTGCTGTTACTATAATTAGCGATAAAGCATGTTTCATCAGTATTTAAGTCACGAGTCACATGCACATAAATTGAATTTATCATTCATTCCAGGTCTCCTTCACACTGCAACAAACGCGTAGTCTAGACTTTAAAACAAAGGTTTCAAAAAATTGAAGAATAAACCTTATATCATTTCCTTGCATGCTACAAGACCACGCCTCTCAGCACCACCTCAGTTGCGCCAGTTGAGTTATTAGCGAAATATAAACTGTATTCTCACCCGGACTTGCTCCTGCCTAATACTTCAACAAATTTACACGACGTCCAATCCAGGCAAAGGCCTATCCGTGACCAACATGTTAAATAGCGAAATATTGGCATTAGCCACCAAACTAGTAAATACAATTGTTTTAATGATATAGGTACTAAAACAGCAGACCGAGCTTTAGTCACTATCTTTTTTGGCTCATCACCGTGGCTTAGCGTAGATCGCACAGATCTTGAGATACTTTTTTGGAAATGGTTATTTTCCCAAATGGCTGAATTTTGAAGTTGTGCTGTTTATCACTCCCCCCCCCCCGTGTAAATGTTGTATATGCGTGTGTTTGCTGCACCGAAAATAGTTCGAAGTGTTTCATATTTTATTAGTACACCATGAATAAACCGCACTATTTATTAAATGTACTTTGTATCTTATTTCAATTAATGGAAAATATTTGTTCTATCACGAATAACGAATATAACAGTAGTACTAGTGATAATAGTAGTAGTGTAGCGGTATCGGTAGTGTATTGGACCACAGATCACTGACACCCGTGTTCGAATCTCGGACTGAAGTTTGTTTCATTACCTTTGGAGGTAGATCTGGCTGATAATAATTTTGTTAACATACCTAGTTGGTAATAAATATTTGGCGTCTATTCTGCAGTTTTATTTTGGAGTTTTATTTGTTATTCAAGTTTGTAACTGTTTGTTTTTTGAAGATTTATATGCCATTATTTCTAGTTAAGTAATCTTGAACATTAAAACATCTACTCTCGTACAGTGTTGTGTTCCCTGCGACTTGTATACGGTCACGGACACACAGCCATGTTAACTCAGTGCTGCCAGATCTACGACTAACTTTATTCAGTCTGCACACTGGTACTCAATACACTGATCCAGACATCACGTCATCATGATCGTAACCTTGACCTAGGTCTATATGCGACAGTGCTAGATATATAACACTAGATATATAATAATAATATAATATATCTTTATTTAGGAAATATACATTCCATACACATGATACAATGTTGAAATTGCTATACAAAACCGCTGTGACACACCAAACATACATACACGCACGCACTCGCGTACACACACACACACACACACACACACATATATATATATATATATATATATATATATATATATATACTTACATACATATACAGGATAATAATGGCGAAAACAACAAATAACCTGTCAAGAATAAAGAACTTGGTTCCATTTTGTGCTAATACTGGAACTGAAACGATGAAATGAGCTACACAAGAGTTCTTTTATCAAACTGTTTCGGACTCATATAAACAAGTTCTAAAACTTAATATACTTTTACGTAGTAAGAGTCCAAATGGGTCAATATTGTTATTTACATAAATGGCTGATATGCTGACACCTCTCTTAACACCAAACAATTTACGATAAATGTTGTTATATGCCACAACAGATTTCTTGTAGATTGATTGTCTATATCTACACCATAGGTGACTGCCACACGCATTGCTGAAGAAAGACTGAAGATCTACTAATTAGCATATTCCCTGTAGCATACAAGCGTTTTACATGTCTCATAATGTCTTCTTCATCATCAAGTTTGTCATGAACAATCATTCCTAGATATTTGTTGCTAGATACGAATGAGAGAAGCTCATTGTTCAACATGATCTCTGTGACATATAAACTCGTTCATTTCTTCCGTTTAAAACACATATTTGGTTTTACTCTCTTTAAATTTAACAAAATTACTTTGAGCAAAGTTAACACACATACCAAGCAATTTGTGTCGTGCAGATGGTGAAGGAGCAATAATACAGATGTCATCAGCATACATAATATGATTAGAAATAACTCCATTCATACTACAACCAATCTTGCTGTTATTAAGACAAACACTAAGGTCATCCATATAGCTATTAAATAATACTGGGGACATTATGCCACCTTGACGCACTCCATTGGAGACAGTAACAAATGGTGAATATAAATTACCCCATTGAACACAACAAGTATGTTTGCAGTACCAAAAAACTAACAAGCGAATTAACATGACATCAATACCACGATGAATGAGTTTTTTTAAACAAGCACCAATGGTTAATGCGGTCAAAAGCCTTGAGCGCATCAAGACAGCAAACATACACTGGACTAGAACGTGAATTATAATACTCTATAACTTGCTCTAGTGAGAACACATACATATCAGTGCCATATTTGCTTTTATAACCAAACTGATTACAAACAGTTCCCAATTTGTCGTGTAATCTAGCTAACAAAATTAGTTCAATTATCTTCGATACCACACTCGTAACTGCAAAAGGTCTATAATTGTCTTTATCCATAACAAGGCCCTTCTTATTTTTAATTATAGGTATAATAATTGTTTCCATCAACTTAGGTGGTAAATATCCATAGGAAAACATTGCATTAAAAATCGTACAGAATATACAGAATAATCTAGGATCAGCATACTTAAAGTGTTCACTTTGCAAAGAGTCTGTACCAGCACTTTGGTTAGATATGAGTTTTGTAAATGCGTCTCTGATTTCTGAAACACTAAACTTAGGAAAAGATCCAGAAGTATTATCACTACATTTAGTAACACTATTAACATAAGACATATACTTTGTTTCACCATTAGAGTTGAGTAGGTCAGAATAGTGGTCATGCCACATTTTTGTTACATTACATTCACCACTAACACCATTGATGGCCGATGCCAAAACATTACTATTGATACGATTCATTTTAGAAACATCTTTATAGAAACTGATATCATCCCCTTTAAGTAACTTATTCGCAAGAGCATCAGCTCTCACTCGATCATCATTTGATTTACAAAATCTTAAACACTGCTTAAATCTGGCTCGAGTACGTTTCATTAAATCACATAAAGGGCCGAACCTTGGCTTGGAATTGCACTGCCATAAAAGGAAGGAATCTCTGGCTTCTGAGTGAGCCTCTTTAACATATTCATTCCATCCTGGAACAGTATGATATTTTTTTACTAGTTCGAATATCAGGTAGCAAATGTCTACTGGAATCAGATAAGGCATTGATAATATTCACGTACATTTTATCAATAGACAAACTATGTTCATTGACACAGCAAGATACATTGGTGGATCATAATCTAATACCATAATCTAATACCAGCTTAGAAATTGCCTTAGTGGAATTGTTATTGTATGAAGCAATTGCCTCATCATTTGGGACTGACCAGTCTATATGAGATTAGGTTGGGTATTCTGATGACCTGTTACATGCAAACAATTACAATATAATTGAACAACAATAGACAGATGATCTGATGACACAAAATCATGTATAATAGCAATATTAGAAATTATATCAAAACCTGTAGCAGTAGTAATAATATGATCCAGCCAACTGACAGAATTGTGAACAGGGCTGATATAAGTGAAAGAATTATCATTCAGCAAATGGACATCTGTCAATATAACATTTTCTTCAGCACAGAAATCGGTTAAATGTTCACCAAACTTGGAAATCATTATGTCAGCCCTGACAAGCAAATTAGCATTAAAATCTCCCACTACATAAATATAAGGTGTGGGATATGATTCAATAAAATCATTGATTTTTCCCAGATACATTAGGAATTCGTCTTCATTGTCAGCACAGTCACAAGGCATATACATATTAATAAACATAGCATTGATGCCATTTATATCAACCTCTATGCCAAGCAATCTGGAGTCTCCGAGGTTAACAATATTACATCGTTCACCAAGTGACTTTTTCCATACGATACTCAGACTTCCAAATGGTCTACCTGTTAGAACCTGAGTACTAGAATCCATAGAAGAAATACCTTTGGCATAAAAATTATCATTATTAGTATTTAAAAATTGTACATCAAAATCATTTACCTATGTTTATTGAAGAACAATGATGTCACTAGTTTCACATAGGACATTGATTTCAAAAATAGAAGATTTTACATTCTTACAATTGAAAGAGCTGACTGTGAGTTTTTCCTTTAATAAAAAGAGTACAGCTGTAAAATGTCACTATAAAATGTATGATCACAAAGTTTACACAATTATAATATAGATCTGTATGCTTGACACTATTTATGTTCTCCCAGGCTGGATACATTTGATGTCTATAGTTGTTTAATAGGTTTTTTTTAAATACGTGAAATGATCCAAACATGTAAAATCATCAAAATATTAGATTGTATTTATTTTTCGTATTCTGTATATCTATTTGTGTTACGTTTCCCTACAGATTCGTTAAACAAAGAACTTCTTCACTATTCTACATGCTAGAGACAGAAAACATGTGGAAATTAACTTAAGCTAAAGACGAAATACCGAAGAACCGATTTAAATACTATTTTAACAGTTGGTGCCTTAATAAACCAGATTGACAAGCACAGGACTGATCGCAGCTATATACATTCTGCACACAATCATTTTTTGACATATAATTTATTTTCAAGAAACAAAGTCAAACAGTGTAAGTATATATACATGTAAATGCTGATAACTATTATTAATAATTGTAGTAAAGGCAGGCTTGTATATAAACGTTCTCTGGTGTGCTTTGACAGCTCAGCCCCAGAAAAAGATTGTAAATTAATTTACTAATATTTGTGTGTATTATATATATATATATATATATATATATATATATATATATATATAAACAGCTTGGTGGTCGTTTACTTGCAGTGCATGATATACCTTGATACCTTGATACCATATATACGGAATTTAAAGGCAATGCTTGTTATGGTATTCCGGTCCTTCTGTGTTGTATTTCTTGAATGTATATCTCATTTTAATCATGGCAATCTATAGCGCTCCCCTTTCCAAAATTTATCCAAATTTGATTTGAAGCTGTTTAGATATCACATGTTCAAGCAGGGAGTTCCAGTCATGGACTGTACTTTGGCTGAAGACATTTCTCCTCAATTCTAGCCTGCATCGACCCTTGAACAATTTTTGACTGTGGCCTCTGGTGTTATTGTTAGGCGGGAAGACAAAGAAGTTATTAGGATCTAACCTGTCCATACCATTCATTATCTTGAATACATGAATCATATCCCCACGTCACCTTCTAAAATCCAAAGATGGCAGCTTTACGAACTTAAGCCGGTCTTCGTATGGGAGATGACTAATGCTTGGGATCAGTTTGGTTGCCTTTCTCTGTACTTTCTCCACTTCTAGTTTGTCTCCTCTGTACCTCGGATGCCAGATCACATTTCCGTACTCGAAGTGCTGTCTAACCATGGCTGTGAATAGTCTCGGCACTGTTGTTTCGTCGAGGAGTGTCAAGGTCTTCCTGATCAAGCCTAACACTCTAGAAGCTTTATTGACAGCATTAGCTATGTGCTTGTGGAATTTTAGGTCTTCGTCCACAGTAACACCTAGATCCTTCTCCGCATGGGTTTTGTCTAAGGTTGTGCCATTCATCTCATATATGAGCTTTTTATTTATGTTGCCTAAGTGCAATACTGTGCATTTATTCTCATTGAAAGCAAGCTGCCGTTTCTCAGACCATTTAACTAGTTGATTTAAGTCATCTTGAAGTTTCTCGCGGTCCTCAGGTGTTCTGATAGCTCTAAACAATTTGGTGTCGTCCGCAAATAAGTCGTTTATGAATATAAAAAATAATATAGGGCCTAAAACACTACCTTGGGGGATGCCGCTAAGTACTTCCGACCATGATGACATTATTCTATTTACTGTAACTCTTTGTTTTCGATTCATTAGAAAGCTTTTGATGCACTCCTTTATGGGACCTCCTATGTCATATGCATCTAATTTTGACAGTAACCGTTTATAGGGGACAGAGTCGAATGCATTCTTGAAGTCGAGATAAATGACATATAATGGGGCTCCGGTGTCCAGCAGTTCAGTCCATAGTTCAATGGTGATCAGTAGCTGAGTCATACATGACCCACCTGGTACAAATCCATGCTGTTCATCGCAGAATAAACCGTTTTCCATCATGTGGCTTACAATCTGGTCTCTTACTAGGGTTTCCATCAATCTTCCAACAACGGATGTCAAGGATGGGTGTGATGTTGCCCTCTTTCCATGTAGATGGTACTTCTCCCTCTGCCATTGATTTCGTGTAGATGGTGCTTAAGGGTAGACATATAGAAGATGCCGTTTCCCTGAGAATTCGTGGGTGGAATTCATCTGGCCCTGAAGATTTGGTGACGTTAAGCTTTAATAATTTCTTGTTAACCTTTTCTGGGGTAATTTCTATGTGAGTGAGTGTTGTTCCTGTGGGAATTGTATCAAGTTTTGGGATCTTGCTGGTGTCCTCCTTGGTAAAAACACTCGTAAAGAAGTTGTTGGGTAATTCTGTTTTTTTATTGTCATCACTGGTTAACTTTCCATCTTCATCCACAAGATCGCCTAACTTTGGTCTGCTTTTCAACTTTGAGTTGGTATACCGCCAGAAAGCTTTAGGATCAGACTTAATATTCTTGGCTATGTCCTTTTCAAACTCTCTGCATAGGTTTCTCGTCATTTTGGTGAGTTCGTTTTTCTCTTGGGTAGCCCTGACATAGTCAATGTAATCACCTGTTTGTGTGTAGCGCTTCCAAGCATTATATTTTTTCTTTTGCTTGGCCATGGCAGCTCTCTTCATCTATATTTTTCTTCTTTTGTCCGTTTTCGGCCTGGATTTTGGTATGTAGGTATTCATTGCATTGCTGAACTCAGTTGAAGAAATTAAAGCCCAAATTCTGCTACCATAAAGGAGACTATATCGCCATGAACAAGTACCTCCTACTATTTATATCTAAACTACGAGCATATGGCTTATCACAATCTGCATGTGAATTATTTCTCAGTTACTATCGAGATCGTAAACAACGAGTAAAATTGGGTAGTATTAAAAGTGAATGGGAAAATGTTTACAAAGGTGCTGCTCAGGGATCCCTTATGGGTCCTCAGTCTTATAATGTGTTTACTAATGATATGTTATTTATATTAGAAGATGACGTTGATGTATACAATTACGCTGATGACAACACATTTGTCTGTTCTGGCTATGATTATGAGTCCGTCAAGGATAAAGTAGTACGCACTGTGAACAGTGTGATTACATGGTTTGAGAGTAATAATATGATGGTTAATCCTGATAAGTTTCACTGTATTGTTTTTGGAAAAAAATGAAACTTTAGATAGTTTTAAGATAGGAAAACATGATATTGTTCCAGAGAATAATGTCAAGATTCTGGGGTTAAACTTAGATAGTGAATTAAATTTTGATACTCATACATCCAAACTTTGTCAGAAAGCAGGAAATCAAATTAATGTACTGGCTAGATTATGTAATGTACTTGATGAGCCAAGTAAGTTTTTACTTTATACTAGTTTTATCGAATGTTATTTTAATTATTGTTCTGTTGTATGGCACTTCTCTAGTAAATAAAATTGAAAAGCTTCAAGAAAAAGCACTACGATTTATTAAGTTGGACTTCAACAGTTCCTATAAATTATTACTAGAAAAATTGTAATAAACACCCACTATATGCTGTACGGATTAGAAAGTTTATGGAAGCTGTATATAAAATTTCACATGACAAGTATCCGCTGTATCTAATGCTCTGATTAAACAAACAAAAAATACAAATAAATTTAAGATTTAATAATAATATATGTCCGTCAAGTATGGTAAGAATTCTTTTACCTATTCTGCACCATTTTATTGGAATAAGTTGCCAAATATAATACGAAATGCCCGAAGCTTTAGTAGTTTTAAGACCCTTCTTCATGATTGGGTACCATCCTGTAAATGTGGATCATGCCTACAATGTAATATTATTAATAGGTGAAATATTTTTATCATATCATTTTATCATAAATATTTCATTTGTATAAAATCATATCATATGTAATGTTCATTGCACTTGTTATTGTTTACACTTATTTATGTCGATGTAATAGTGATTGTCACTAATGTTATTGTTTACACTTATTTATGTCGATGTAATAGTGATTGTCACTAATGTTATTGTTTACACTTATTTATGTCGATGTAATAGTGATTGTCACTAATGTTATTGTTTACACTTACTTATGTCGATGTAATAGTGATTGTCACTAATGTTATTGTTTACACTTATTTATGTCGAAGTAATAGTGATTGTCACTAATGTTATTGTTACGCTTTTATCGACTCTAAATAAAAAAATTCTTACTCTTACTAACTGTAAGCTTATGTATATCTTACATACCCATTTTGTGATTAATAGGTTTGATATTGTTCAATAAAATTTAATAAGATTTTGTCTGAAACAAATATAGATCTAAATAGATCTTGTTTGGGCCTACTGCTTGGGTCATGTCAAGTAGGGGCGTGTCTACTTCAAATTGTTATGCTTATTTTTTAAATATCCTTTATTTTAAAAAGCCAGATCATATCAAATTTTTACACTAGGTTTCATTTCCTTTCGGGAATGTCTTTATTTGTGCATACTTTTCCTGTTACTGCAGCCGAAAGCGGCGCAGAATGAACCAGTGCCATTAGGCGCCATGTTAATGAAGGGAGTTGTCCGTGACAATCTACCTCCGGTCGCTAGGGCCCTGGCGCTCCATGAATTCAAAATGGCGCCCCATGTTAAAACGCGAAGTAACACGTCTTGTTATAAATAGTCTTTGGTATTACTACAACACACCGTTGTCGTATCATTTATAATTGGGCCGAGCTGTCTTGACAGCGGGGCTGAGCTATCTCATAAGGAGGCCACAGTTGTCACCGAGCTGTCTAGCATTCGTTCTCTGATTACAGCAGAAAGCTTAAATATATCAACGGTCTTTGATTACAGTAGTGTTGTATCATGCTAAAATTAGTGTTCCATACCTTATGAGAAATAGTAAGACCCATCTCATTCACACTCGCCAGAGGGCAGGACCTGTACTAGTCCTTTTTATTTGATGGTGCTTATGAAAAGCATGTGTTGTTGTTTGAACATTCGGTGACACCAATTTCTCTTAGATATAATAAGGAAATAAAACAGAATGGTAAGACAGCAGCATTACATTTTACAAGCAGCAGTCTAACATTTACTAATGTCCATAAAATAGTTCAGATACAGTAACAATTTCAGCCTATACAGTAGACTTCTAGACTAGATCTACTCTGAAACTCTCTATTCTTGAATTTCTTCTAAAGTTCTAGATATCTAATTTAAAATCTAGACTACACGTCATTTGTGTTATATCTAGACTAGAATCTAATGGTTTGTCTTCGGAAGTCTAGTTTCTTGCAGATCTGTAGGAGTCTATTTAATTTTAGAACTACTAGTAGCCAGTAGAGTCGTCGTTACGTCGTGAATATTATTTGACAAATGCTTTTGAATGGGCTTAACTTAACGTCTTAAGCAAAATGATGCGTGAAATGAAAGTCGTTTTTGTTTTGCTTGTGGTTGCCTTAATTTTTCATGTAATAACTAAATATTATACAGTTAATCAGAATGCATATAGTTCTATCCCCTAATCTAATGTTTGTTGAAATCGGGGATATGATTGCTGAATGACAAGATGTCAGAAACAAAGCACAAATGATTACCGTCTTTGCGCACGCTCATTGCAGTACCTTTTAACAAACAAAGCTAGCTATGTTGTTGCCAATATTCCACTCTTTCTAAATATGATGGTTTCCCTATGAAAATACGAAACTAGCCTATCCTGCGATCAGTTTTAAATCTAAACTGCAATAATACATCTATTAATAATTGAGCGAGACAAGGGAAGCCACCACTGTGATAAAGCTGAGCATGTTTTCTGTTTAATGGTACAGTTTATGATGTGAAACTATCCATGCTGCGCAATGGGAAAAACAAGAGGTACTTGAGTGCCAAATCTTGTAAATTCCTGCAGCATCAGATCAACATGTTTAGGTTGTTATACAAATCTATGCCTAGTTTAGCCCATCCATCCTATTTTATGTATGATGTATGCATAATAATATACATAGATATTATATTTGACTAAATTTCATGCACATTGTGAATATTTCAGATTTACTAGAGAAATAAAGATCTGTTTAAAAAAGGTTGACTGGTTCAAGTATGCCGACCTAAGATAAAACACAGAAAGGCAATTTTTTAGGATAAAGTGTTCTTATTTGCATTTCAATTTGTTAGATGTATATAAAACAATTGGTGCATGATTTAATGAGACCATGGATTATGTCCAACATTAAAATTGCATCATTGCAACGTCGTCTTTTCCATTGGATTTGGCTGTCTTGCTTGAAAAATAAATCATCACATTTCTCACCATAATATGATTTACATGCATATAATAGGTGTATATAAATTCATTCTAATCATAAAACATATTGTATTGTGGTTAATTTCTTTATAAAATATATAACAGCACAACACCTGAACTTCTTTTTCATTGTATGTCAATTTTAATTGTTTTTTGTCTGGATTAAAAATATATGCATTGGACTTTACAGTGGTCATTTTCTACCCTAATGATATATATATATATCCTAAATAATGTAAGAAAACCATGTCAAATTATATATTTACTTATTAGTCTCTGCAAGACCTATCTAATGAAACAAAAATGGAAGTTGAAAATTTCACCATTTCTCACTTCAGACCGCCCTGAAATAAACAAATGTAATGTTTGTGTCAATTTTGCAGCCTTATTTCTGAAAAATATAATAACTTGATACATATTTATTTCTTTTTATGTGTTATACATAAATATTACATTACACAAATGATGAAAACAGGTCAGTGGTACAATTATTTGGTGATTTATGATGTTTATAAACCTTCCCCTCTGGCAATGGTACATTTCTGGAATTAGACTTGTGACCTGTCAAATAAGTGGTGATATTTGGGGCATATTTTAGCCGATTACTCAATAATGATAAAAGATAGCCCCATTAAACTATATACTTTCTTCTTGGTTATGACGAGACCTATCCAATGAGCCACAAATTACCATTTATAAAAAATGACCACTAACTGAATGACCGACCCTAACCCATTTTTATATTTTAATTCTGACAAAAATTCTATATTTATAATTTTATTGTACAACCGTATTATCATTCTATGTTATTTATCATTGTTATTGTATGTTGTGAAAAATTTAAATGTCAGTAATCAAACATTCGTTAAACATTGATAGGGTTCCCGTTTCAATTCCTTTTCCACGTTCTGGAAATGTTTTTGAATTTTATCAAATCAGGAAATGTCCTAGAAAAAATATTGACTTTCAAAAAAAATTCTTGAATTTTACCAAATTGGGTAATGTCCTAGAAATGTTTTTTAGGTGTAAATATGTGGACCAATAAATGAATGTGGTTGTTGACAATTTTTATGTGTAAATTACAAACTGAAAACTCCCAATAATTTCGAAAAGAATTATCAATCAGTGCCATTTCTGGAAAATGCAGTAACTTTTATCCAACAAATTGGGGTCCAAGGTGTGAGCATGTTATAGCCAATTTCTTGTTATAATGGGGCCACACTGTACTATTCTAATTTTAACAATAACATTTTCTTGTTACAGCCGCAACATGAGCATATAGAGCGATGGCGAAAGCTCCATGGGCGCAAACTTGATTACCATGAAATAAAGTAAGTGGAATTATCAAATACAGATGCCTACTGTTTTGAAATTATATATATATATATATAGAATGATACTATAGCTTAAATATCAGGGTTGAAAAAAGTCGATAAAATCTGATTCTTTGATAAAATCTATTCGTTTCATTCTCAACAACCTCATATGAAGTAATATGTAATTTTGAAACTAATTAAATATGTGGAATATTATAATATACCCAATAGGCTGAACATTTCATTCTTAGCATTTCTGACGAATTAAAGCAAAGCTTTTATGTACAAATTTTAACTTTATTTAAAAATACATACACTTAAATCAACTGGCAGTAGCACACAACAAAACAAACGGCCAGCCTGATTATTGTCGTCTTCATATCAGTTGACAGAGTCCGAAGCAATGTTCACATTTAGAACTCTGTACATGAACACAAGTTTGGTCGCTTTTGGTACACCAAGCCTGTTACACAGTTTACTGTGTACAAGACCAAATGTTGAAAAGGCTCATTTCACATCGGAGCTTGATGCAACTGAGCACAGCAAGCATTTAATTAACTGAATGAAGTCTTCATCAAAGCATCCTTCCTTTGCCGTCCACCATTCCACTGAACTCACTTGTAGAGATGCAGTCTGGATAATACTCACGGCAATAAAGCATAGCACTGTCAACATGTTCTGCATCCAAAGTGTTCCTGTTTACTTTTGGATCCAGAATCAGGTAGTGTGCAGCAGTGAGAGTAGTGGATTTGCGTGCTATGAATTTCTTAGACCTGCTGTAGATAGTAGTGGAGTGAGTTTTCTCTCGAATTCGGACCAGATGTCTACTGCCTGACTCAGTGTGCATCTGGATTGTTGCAGCTTGTCCAAAGCAACAGGTATCAGGAGCATTTTTTCCAGATAATCTTCAGTATTAAGTTTTAGTGCAAAGTCTTTTACCTTCCCTGTGATTTTCACAGACGAAGTAGCACTGCCCAATTGTCCAAGTAACTTTGCAGTGTTTCAACAAGGCAGGTGATAATACAGATAAAGTCCTCTTCCCAATCAGTCAAAGTCCTGCCTCAGTGATCACATCTATCACTTGCCTAACACAACATCCCAAATTCCAAGCAATACATCTAGCAAATATTTTAATTGAGCATGTGTGGGCCTAGTAATAAAAAAAATTCAACTGTCTTGTTGTTGAGGATTATTATAATAAATTTGCATAAAGAAAGTGAGTAATCAGGTAAGTATAAATTTAAGATAATCTGGAAAAAAAGTTGATTTAATCAATTTGATTAAATCAACGCCAACCCTGTTAAATATATAAAAGTTTTTGTATGAAGAAATGGTTGCTTGTGTCTGTTGGGCGTTTCATTTCTCAGTGTATTGTTTTATCCTGATCATCAGATTTTTTGGACCTTTTAACCTTAATTTTGAATTTAACAAACTTTGAATTGCTTCTTTTGTAATAAAATAATGCATCTGGTGATTCTTCATTAAATTAGATAATTATAGGTAAAACATCTGATAAACTACAGAATCATTAATATTGATGTCTGTTTGTTTGTCAGAATGCTTTCTAGCTGGCATTTCATTTGTTTTACAGGAGGAAGAAAGAGGGCCGTATGGCCCATGAGCGGGCTCAAAAGGCCAAGAAACTTCGTGGTATTAGGGCAAAGCTGTACAATAAGAAGCGACATGCTGAAAAAGTACAAATGAAGAAAACGTGAGTTTTGGGTCTGATGTGTAATAGAAAGTGTTGGAAATGGGAGGAAACATTTTTTTAGAAATATAGTTATCATATAATTAACCACAATCGCACAGACATTAAAAAAAATTATTCTAAAATCATCCATTGGATATACCTTGATTTGCATATATGCTACACATTAAAGAATTTCATTCCACTGCTTTTACACAAATCTTTAAATGTATGCGGCTTTATAATGCAGGATAAAAATGCACGAAGAAAGGAAGACAAAACAAAAGAGTAATGACGACGTACCAGATGGTGCTGTACCTGCCTATCTGCTGGACAGAGAAGGTCAGACCAGAGCAAAAGTCCTTTCAAATATGATAAAGCAGAAACGCAAAGAAAAGGCGGTTGGTTCCTTTACATCTCTGTAATGTTTTGTTGGATGGATCATATTTTTAATGTTTGTTAGAGTTATTCTTCTTATCACACATCTTTTCCTGATTTAATTGTTGTGTCTTTCAGTTTTCAAATTTGTTGTGTGCTTACAGGGCAAATGGGAAGTGCCGTTACCTAAAGTGCGTGGTGTTAGTGAGAAAGAGGTATTCAGAGTGGTGAAGACTGGAAAGTCAAAACGTATGTTTTGGTTAAGAAAAATTAAATGGCAATAATGATCTTGTTTACCTATGGGTTCAGTAACCTATTGTATCTTCCTGCACACCATGGGAAATGACATTGAATACTATTCACAAACTTGATAGTTGCAGTGTTTCAAATGTATCATGGGTAAACATGTGTTAATTTTATATATATATATATATAGCGTGAAATTCAATTTAGCCTAACAATAGCAGGAAGATTTGTGACAAATATTGTCAAAGTAAGTTTAATATATCATAGGCAAAGCATAATTATATTTTACAAAAAATTCTGTTCTCAAACAGGTCACCATTACATGTTATAGTATGTGAAAATTCTGTCAGGTGTCACCAATGACCACAAATATTACGTGATTAAACAGTCGATATGCGATATCATTCAGGTCATCCAATAGTGTTAATTGTGCTTCATAAATCACTCTAAGCTACTTTGGAAGACTAAAATGCATCATTGCTATGTGCGCAATGTTGCAGAAATGTAAATTTTGTGGTCATTTTGTACCACTGAAATAGCAACGTTTTGGGCATATTTGCTACAAGGCGGTGTAGAAAATCAGTGCAGTCTTGCTCATTATATACCAGGGCTACTAATATGTGTGTACAGTGTAATAACTGGAGTGTTGTCAGAACTGTCAATCCAACCCAAAATCATTCCATTCATTTACTGTAGATAGTTGTTTGAGAAAACTTGAACTTGCTTTTCTAAGTATTGCTTGACTTGTCAGTCTGTATGCTAGGTTTTCCATATAGTTTGCATTGAGAAAATGGACCAAACCATAGATCACAATTTTAGTTGTTAACTCCCAGTGCTTCGCATGATGTGAAATGCAACTAATTGTAGTTTCTTTGCCACTTTAGTACAGATACATCCAGCAACTTCGAATGTGTATCAGTTTTTAAATTTACTATCAACGCAATGGATCAGTAAATGTGTAGTTGGTTTCTCTTGGACTGAATTTTACCAATTCTTTTGTGTAGGGAAAGGTTGGAAAAGAATGGTCACCAAGGTAACATATGTAGGAGAAGGATTTACTAGAAAACCACCAAAATATGAACGATTTATTAGACCAATGGTAAGTTGTAATGGTTTATAAAATGACAGTTATCAATCATATTACAGGTGTTTCCTAGTTAACTCTTTAGAAATGGTGTATTTTATTGATATAAGGCCTTCATCAGCAAATTGTGAATCCTCTGACTGCGGCAACATACAGCGTTCTTTGTTGTGGTGTTCTGAATAATTGTTCCGCACAGTATGTTTCCCACCAGGCACTGATTGATTAATGTAATGACCTTAATGAAATTCTTTTTAATGTCTTAGGCATTGCGATATAAAAAGGCTCATGTGACACATCCCGAGCTAAAGGCTACATTTTGCCTACCAGTAATTGGTGTTAAGAAAAACCCAACATCTCCTCTATACACATCACTGGGTGTGATTACCAAAGGAACAGTTATTGAAGTGAGTATTAAATATGTATTTTTTCTTCAAAATATCTGCTGTCCGTTATGTGTGGTGTTATGTTAATACATCTTGGAATACTGATATGTGTCTAATAATGTTATATCACACATTTGGCAACTGACTTTGATGTGTAAGATAAAGCTTTGCTAGCCAATGATTGGTAATTAATGGAGACAATAAACAGAAACAAACAAATATTTTCAGTCATCAGAAAGGTTTGAATTATAAGCCTATTTTAAGTAATTATTTACTGGAAACTTGTGGTTACTCGTTTAAATATGGTGGCACAGAACAGAGTTAGTAGCTACCATTTGGTCACCTAAAATCCACGATTGATAAGAAATCTTCAATTAAAATTTGTTTCGTCTTTGACTTCGCCTTGTGCACAAAAGTGGCCGTAAATCATCATCATCATCAATTAAAATTTACCATCCATATATGCCAAATCATTATTTATCATTATTCTTTATCCATTGAAATGAATGAATACGTTTTTAGAAAATAAGTATTTTCTCACTGGCCTAAATCTGCTGATTTGCTCAAATAGTAATGCTAAAACATAGATGAAAAGTACCCATTGTCTTTGTGATATTAATAAGTGCGTTTATATTTAAAACATTTGATGTAATCTCTGCTGTTTGTTTACAGGTCAATGTTAGTGAATTAGGTCTTGTAACCCAAGGTGGAAAAGTTATATGGGGTAGGTTTTTTATGTCTGATGTTCATCATACAATGTGCATCAGTCTGTTTATAATATCTGTTATCTATGTTTAATGGCATGCTTTAGTCAGTCATCATATAAAATGGTAACTTGTGGTATTAATCTGTTTGCTTATTTTTGGTAAACATTTGTCAGTTAATTGCTTTCTCAGAATGTGCTCAAGTTAACTAATAATTGAGGTAATACGTATAATAAAAAGTTAATATTCAATTAAATTCTTCCTAAGCTAATATCTGGTGGTACAAAAACTGAACAGGAACAGGTTATGTCATTTCTCCAACTCATGGATGCAATCTTTTAAAACCAATACATCTTGGAATCAACCAGAGGTAATAACGTCTTGGATTTGGCCTTGACAACAAAATTCTATATGTAACTCTAAATTATAGCCCAAAGTTGATTACCGCTAACCATTTTGAAGAAAACAAGGCTCCATTGTCAAAATTTAACTACAGCAATGCTGATTGGGACAAACTGAACCAAACACTAATTGGAATACTGCTCTAGGAGAAGGATGTACAAATCAAGTACATAAATTCTTAATCAAAGTGGAACGGGTCTGCAGGAATACTCGCCCTGTTAAGAATTTTAAACCTAAATCCAAAAAAATTCCAAGGGGAAGAAGAATACTCATGAGAAAAATAACTAGAACAATGCAGGGATTGAAACTCTCAACCACCTGAGTAAATACAAAAAAAACCCTGCTAAATATACTCCATGATGTGGAAATCAAGATACAGCACATTCTCACCGTATCTCATAAACAAAAAGAATAAGCAATAGCTGGAATAAAATAAAACCCTAAATTCTTCTACAAATATACAGCTAAATATAGCAAAACCAAATCAAATGTACGTCCCTTAATCAATGAACAAGGTCAAAATGTACACGAACCTAAAGAAATTGCAGCAAGGCTTAGGCTACAATATGTAAGTGTTTTCAGTCAACCAGATCCAGAGAAAAAGATCCAAACATTTTCCAGAATCTGAATGAACAAAAGCCACAACTAACTGATTTCATCTTTTGAAAAAGCAATTGATAAATTAAGTAGCAACTCAGCTGGTGGCCTAGATGGATTCCCAGTTATATTAATCAATAAATGTAAATTATCCCTTTCTAACCCCATATGAGGAAAGAATCCATGGGCCAAGTGGCCGTATTACTGAAGCGGGCCAATATTAACCCATACATAAGGCAGGCAGTCGATCAGAACCTAAAAATTATAGGCCAATATCCCTTACTTCTCATTTCACTAAAAGATCTTTGAAAGGGTACTCCGTGAAAAACTGGTAACTTTTTGGAGGGAAACAATCTCTTAAATGCAAACCAACATGGGTTCGCGTCAAAAAGATCATGCCTCACTCAACTACTAGAAAACTACGACACAAGTTTGAATTTGGTAAAAGAGGGGAAAATTGTTGGTGTTGTATATCTTCACTGTGCAAAAGCATTTGAAAAGATCGATCATGGGATCCTGTGCCATAAATTGAAACAGCTAGGTATTGGTGGATAAGTGGGGACATGGATTCATAACTTTTTAGTGATAGAACCTAGTCCATCACAGCAAATGGTGCCAGCTCAACTTTGTCCAAGGTGATAAGTAGTGTACCCCAGGGAACTGTTCTAGGCCCAATATTATTTCTCATTCTTAACAATACATGTAGCCATGTATCATCCTTTTTGGGTGATACCAGAGTCCTTCTTGCCATCAAAAATGAGGATGACATCAAGAAAGTACAAAATAATATACAAGTGGCAACAAATAAACAACATGCAATTTATTTATTTTGAACTACTCCGATATGGTAAAAATCAGGACATATACTTTGGATCAAACAGCAGAAAAATTGAACAAACCCAATGTGTCAAAGATCTTGGTAACAAAATGAGTCACACTGTCAGTTTCATTGAACATATAGAGACAGTATGTAACAAAGTTCACCAAAAATGTGGGTGGATCATAATAACTTTCCATGCCAATACATAACCTCAACTTATATGGTGAACATATGCCTGAGGAAAGGATTACAGGTTCAAAAGTTTACCTTGACTTATCTGCAGTATATACAGTAGTATGTTCAAACATATAGAAAGAGTGCCCTAAATGTTTTGAGGTGTAATTTAAAACAAGAAATTGGTAGCATACTGCACTGCAGACTTCTTGGTTAGGTCTCAAATTCCAATATTATCTCTGCCTATTATATAAGCTCGCAATTTGAAAAGGCCTCCAGGGATGGTATACTTTGACTCGTACCAGCCCCGACTTCATCAGTTATATTTTTATGTATGATAAATGGAATGTTTTTTCCTGATAAGTCTTTCAATGAATAGGAACTAATAATGCAATGATCTAAGTTGGGGTTCAAAACTTAGCAGGACTTGTGTCTATGTTGTTCACCTGATTACAGTGTGTCCACATCTCCTTTATTTCAAAGAATCTACTTTTTTTAACAAATCTCCTTTTTGGAAAAAAGGAGATCGTCTGCATTTTTATTTGCTTATTTCCTCACAATTGATAGATCTCCACCTGTCCTTGGGTTTAAAAAAAGAGTAGAGGGCCAGTACTCAATGGAATCCTAATGTAGAGCATTGGCTCTTTTTTTTCATCAAAAACATTAAACACTTTGAAGACAGCTGTATTAATACACAAGGATCACAAAGTAGGTGACTTGATTTATGAACGTGTAGAAATTCAGTAAAAAACATTTTTTAATTATTTAATAAAAGCACAATCCTCAAGAGCCTGGAATTTGTCAGCAAGCCAGTTTAGTTGATTATATAAAAATATTAAACACTTGATATCAATATAGGTCTGTAACTGGGGAGACATTTACTTTGAAAGGATCACCCCAGAAAAAGAGGTATAGAATTCCCAATCTTAATTATCTAGACTTTCATAATCTCTGTGTCCTTAGATTTAGAGGCATCACTTTTCAGTGGGACACAGTCTACACATTATCCCCAATTTATATATCTTAGAAAATAAGAAACCTTGTATTTACGCTAGTAATGTCATACTCGTTAATGATGTTGCATTCTCCGAAAACAAAATTGGACATATTGTTGAAATATGTCTCGTGATTGCAAGTGCATCTAGAAAAAGTTGTTGCTCGTTATTCGTTTGTACACAGCAAGTTTAGTCGGTTATATAAAAATATTAAACAATTGATATAAATAAATTTATTAGTATTTCCTGTTACTAAAATACTCTATTTTCTGTTTTTCAGGCAAGTATGCACAAGTAACAAATAACCCAGAAAATGATGGATGTATCAATGCTGTATTGTTAGTATAAGTAATTTGTTGTCATCCTGTTGCAGTTCATGGAATATACTGGCCAATAAAGTATTGTTCAGAGTTAATTATTGTTATTTTCAACATCACTATTTGTATACAAGGATGATACTGAATGAACTACATTGTGGTATTTGTTCAAACTATGAAATTAGTCAAACACGCTATATATAAACCGGGTTTTGTTATCCTGCAACAAATTCTAAGAATTTGAGTAAATCTTAAAATAAGAGTTATGGGATTAATAATGAATGAATTTGTTACCTAACCAGAATCACTATAATTATTTCTCATATTGTGTATAATGAAAAATAGATTTCAGTCTGTGAAGACCTATTCATTATGTTCACAGCCTTATGTAGGATTCGTTGACAAGATGATAAAAAACAAAGAACATTGCCAATAGCATAATTGTCACTTAAAAATGAAATGTGTGAACTATCATGGTAGGAATATATAGTTCACTAATTACAAACTGAAACGACTGACACACAGAGGAGGTTTTTCCCCACTAATGATAAAACCATTCAATACAGATCTGATTCCTGGACATCCCAAGAAAACATATTTTATTCAATCCTGAATTATCATTCCTTCTTAAATATTCTTTTCTCTCAAAAACTATAATTGGAAAAAATAAGGCAGTTACGATATATAAATACAATATACCACCTTCCATATAGCAGTATGTAATGAATGTGGGTTAAATATTTCGAGGGGTTTCGTTGGGTGTTGTGGCAGACTTCAACTTAGTGGCTTGTATCATAAGCTTATTGTCCTTGCGTTTGCTGAGGGGTACAATGCCAATGAGCTGTTCCATTTTCTCAATGGGGGGGGGGGTGGCCTCATTGCTCCAGTTATTATCCCGAGTGCTTAGTTTTGAACCCTGTCTAGTTTTTGTTGATGTGACTTTGCTGCTATTGACCATGCACTGGATTTGGTGGACTGGAGATGTAGTCAGATTGCTCCTTGGTAGACTTTTTTCAGTACGTTATGATCAACACCCCACTTGGTGCCAGCTGGTTTTCTTATAGTGGCAAGTTCTCTTCAAACTCTGGCTTCAGCTTTCCCCGCTTATGGTTTCCATGTCTGTCTCTTGTTGGTCCTCATACCGGAGAGGCATATATCATCAAGTTTTAGGTCTCCTGCTTTGTGGAGAGGAGAACAGAGTGGCAGCTGACTTTTCTTTATTGATTGTCAATATCATGCACCAAAATATAATACTGTCAAGGGCAAGCTGCATCCGATATATTGCTGTTGTTGCATACTCCGCCGAGCACCACAAAACTAAGTTATTTCCATATAGTGCTGCACATATCCCTTTGGTTAGTTCTGTGACCAGGACATTGATGAAGATGATGAAGATAGTAGGTGACAGTACTCCTTTTTGGGGTACTCCATGAAATGTATTACTCTCACCCTTTGGATATGAAGATAAGACTTGGTTTTGCTACATATACGTTTATTTATAGGTTTGCAAAGGTAACCCTAACAGAAACCTCGAGTGCTGAAGTCAGAGGTATTGGGCTACAAGGCACACTAATAGATCACAATACCAAGCACCAACAGCTATTAGGACTACATTTCAGCTATGTTTAGTGAACTGAACAATCTTCAAAATTGTTCAATGTTAATAGTCAATGTTTTATGACAAAGAATAGGTGTGTGACTGATCCAGTTTAATAATGGAGGTGGAACAAAAGTATTTGTGATCAAAATTAAAATCGCATGCACTAGTTAATTTGTGACTTTCCTAGACAAAATTGTGACTTCCTCTCACAATGCAAACAGGGAAAGTGTTCATGATAAACAGCACCTTAGTGTGTTCTGCATTAATTTATATCACAGAAACAGTAAAGATCCTGTTTGATACAATTAAACTGGCTACATACAGATCTTGAAGATGTATCCACACAAAGGAAAAATATACCGTAAGCAATGTCCAATCAGAAAGTGTAAATTTCTTACCAGCAGACGTCTAATGTTGCTAAGTTATAGTAAAAAAAGAACTCTTCAATATACTGATAACTGGATCTCTATACAGTGCACATATTTCATTTAATAAAACGGCCATTTGTATTCATACAACCTCCACCCTACTTAGCCCTAGATATACCTTATTGAGGCCCTATTACTTGGTTTGCTAATGTATGATGTACAGGTGTGTTAATTTTTAGTGCATACAATTAGTGGTGTGTGTGTGTGAAAGGCAGGTTTTAAGTAAAAAATTCAAACCAGTAAACATAATACCGGTATGCAGATAACATCTAGACAAAGGATAATCAATCACGTACCAGAGTTTCTACTAGAACAAAGGATCAAGGAAGAAGATTTGTCATGCTGCCACCACAACCGATCACATACATAAGAACAACAAGCCAGGCGAATAGATGAGTCATCTGATACAGTGAACAAACAAGTCTACACTGGAGTTAATCCATGAACTAGCTTGTGATAGGTACATAAACCAGTGGATAGATTCATACTGATGACCTTCCAGCTTCTGTTTTATATTACTGAGGTTAATTATTTTTCTTATATATTCCCATCATATTTATGTAAAATGTTTCTTTACATTAAGTGAACAACGACCTGGTAAATGATTAACAATCTCTACACCATCCATACATGTTGTTTGTATATACACCACATAAATGTTAAAAGCAATAAAAATGCCATCTGGAAATGTAAATAAATATGACATGAATGAGTATAAGCAAAATGGTTATTAAAATTTTATTCTATGCTGATGAATACTGTGCATTTCAATAGAAAATTGTGAGAACTTTATAGATTGACTTGAAATAGTTAGAATATAAATAAATTATGTTAATTAAGAACAATGCTGAATCATTCATCATAGTTGATGGAGTCTTCACTTTACAGAGAGTAAGTAAAATAAGTTTTGAAGTATAAGAACAACAAATTTAAAACGTAAATAACACCACTGAATTGAATTAACATTCAAAGAAAAGATAAAACATTTATGCATATCACATTAGTAATATATATATATATATAATATATATATATATATTAGTATGTATATAATACGTAAAATCTATATTTGACCTGCAGGATCGAATATCACAAATGTATTTATGCTAACCAGTTCTAAACCAGTGGCTGTGGATCCCTAGACAATGTGACTTCCGGGTTACATGCTGTATATATTGCAGTGAACTCATCCGTGTTATTTTCTGATGCTATATCAAACAGTATCTGACCAGAACTGGTTGTGCTGTTATTGTCATCTCTATTCAATGAATGTATTTCATCCGGAGCTTTGTCATGTGAAGTTTCACTAAGAACTTGAACAGTTTGATTTTTCTCTTGCCAAATAAAGTATGCCCTAATGTGATATTTAATAGCAACCTGAAACATAGAATTAAAATTATATTATTACTGTGCATACACACACACACAGACAACTAAGATTATGCAACTGTTTCTTTTTGATTATTTGAATCAGTACCATTTTACATGTGCATGTATACACAAACATAGACACTAACAATTATGTGGAGTATTTTTATTTGGCTTCGGTGGTGCTGCTGCCATGGCACTTTAAACCGGTGATTCTAAGAACCAGAACTGCCAATCATTACGATGTTCTGTTCTTCATTACGCCATTACTCTGAAAACTACGATAAATCTGCCTTTTCCCGTAATAGCTCCATATGCTGCAGTTCTGTCAATGTTTAGCCACACACTGTATCAGATGGCTGCCATGCTTGTATTTCGGGGAGTATCCCCAGGCTGTTGCTTGTTCAGCACAGCCTCTGTGTGGTCATCACACGGCAGTTGTTCTAGACCGCATGGCTTGTAAGCCTTTGCTGCGCCAGCGAATCAGAATGGTGCATTTTTGGCAGGAGAGTTCTGAATTTCCTACAATGTTTTCTGATACAGAGATGGCGAAAAAATATGGCAGTGTTCCAGGGCTGGAAAAATCGGTAGCCCAGACGTCCAGGATGTGTGGAATTTGTCTTCGGGCTAGTGAGTAGTCTAAAACACTAGCCTGACTGGGTTACTGCCATTTTGAGGCAAGATATGTGGTAGTCTCTAGTTCGTTTATCGCGGAATGATTTTGCGCTGTTTTGGAGCTCTTCGCTGTGGAAAAAAAACTATCATAGTTTAAAACACCAGCACCAGTACTCATCAACTGTCGCTAAACGGGGCAGTTCCCGATTGTAGGTTGGATTTTGGACCGATTCAGCAGAAAATGGGTCATGATAAACGACAAATATTTATCATCCAATAGTTTCCTGATCTGAAATAATGCCAAAATCTACTGCTGTAACCATTTCAAATGTCATATTTATAAATATTTACTGAATATAAGAACCATGCTTGAAGGATGGGAGAGATTTTGGTCAGCTGGTGATCTTGGCTGGTAAACGACCATTTTACATTATGATGGTCATAGGACTCAAATACTCTCTCCTGATTGGCCAATTGTCTTTGTTCACAGTAAATAAAATCACATGGTCTTGTTTATACGGCGTATTTCTCTGTCCCTTTCATGTTTATTTATTTGATTACTATTGTTTTTTTTTGCATTTTATTTTAATATTGTGATAATATATTTATACTGCATTCCTATGAAAAGTTTAGTATAGTGTAGAATATGTAGGCTAATCATGTACTGAAAGTGCAGACTTGTGCATGATGACTTAATTGTTATTAAATGTGGGGGAAATCTTATTAAGTGAAGAAAAAAAACAGTTTAATCTTTCATGAAAGAATACATAAGATGTTAAATTGTTTTAGTATCCATAAATTACATGGTTTTATGATGTGTCATGTTAACCATAGATGTCATTTTGCGTGAAAATAATTACTCTGCAATTTTCAAATGTTGGCAGCTATGAAACACAGGTAACATTGGGATTTGAACCCTGCCCAGGATGTTTGAAGTATAGTACTCTATGCACTGCGCTACTGAAGCGCCTCCCCCCCACACACACACACATACAGTCAAACACCATTTTAGTAGGTCTTTGTTTGTGCATATATGTGTACACAATAATACATTTTAACTGTAATAAGACATACTGACTTACACCACACCATGTGACGTAAATCAAGATAAGTAGAAACGTCAGTGTGATAAGACCCCAACTCTCCCAGTTTGTGAAGTAACTGCCTTCGTGATGATAATACATGGCACCAGTGATGCACAGCCAAGTGCTGATAATAGCCAGTGGAGTGAGAACTAGAAAACATGCACAGTCACCAAACAGATTCTGACGATCGTCTCTTGATGACTCTCCAGTCAACCACTGCAAAAAGAAACAGCTGATACACAACCTGGGCATTGATAAAAATCAAGCAAATCTAAAATCGAGCATTGGCCGAGGTTTAGCCTAAATTGCACAGAATAACATGTTTCTTCATTAACTACTGATGCAAATTTCAGATGGAATGTAATACAAAATCCGGATCATCTATAATTCTTTTCTCAATATTAGTATACATTAACAATAGAAAGATATGAAATGCATTAAACCTATTTGACCAACCTGATTTTAAAAAAAAAGTTACTAACCTCTGAAAAAGACTTCTTTGATCTTTTTGTTATAAAGCAAAAACCACATATTTCACATTTGTCAGAACCAACAACTGCCAGCCACCTTTCCATGCAAGATTTATGCATCAAGCCCATGGTTCCTGAACAATAACACAGGGACAGTAGCATTTCTTCACTGTCATCTTCATGACAAATCCGACAACATACACTGTCTATGCTACTGGAGTTAAAATAACAAGAACATATGTAAATGACATAAAACACAGGATCAACTCCGTTTTGTCAATTCAACATCAGATTTATCAATTCTAAATAAACCAATTCTCTATATTCTATGTGTTACTTTATACACTATTAGGCAATTGATTTACACACACTTATTGTGTGTAATTAAAATTAAATGAATTTCAAGCATGTTTAAAACATGCTTGAAATTAATTTTATTTGTTATCAATAATATAAACAAGAATATATATAATATACATACATAATTTGTGGATTCAATTCCAGTTCTCAACATTTATCAATTCCAATAATGTTTTGTTTAAAGAAAGTAAGTTTCAATTCCAAAATTCCTGGTTGCATGTTAAGTTTAAAATTTTCAAGTTCTCTAATAATAATACTACCAGATATGACTGTGTAATATTATTGGGTTTTTTTTGTAGTGTTGTAGTGATTATATGCTTTGAATATATATTCAGTTAATAATTGTAAGGTAAAACTATATATTCACAACAAGAGAAATGTATGTTGAATGTTTGCATTCCATTGTATATATATATATATATATATATATATATATATATATATATATATATATATAGGCATCGAAACATGATAGGTATCACCACAATACATCAATTATTAACTCAAGATTACTGTTTGAATCCTATCATTATAGATATTTCAGTTAATACCTTGCTAAGATGAGAACACCCTGGTGGAAGAGATGGATCAAGTACATGGGAAACTTACTTAAGAACAAGTTCTTTCAATTATATAAAACTTATGTACAAATCTAAACAATGTAGGCAGGTGGAAGTAATTTGTAAAAAATCTAATGACTGATGTTTTATGAAAATACAAAAGTAGGACATCATGCATTGATTATTCTATATTTTGGCATAATAATATTTATACAATAATTAATATACATAAAAATAATAATAACATAGCACTTAGTATAGTGCCACATATCCTAATGTTTAGTTCAAGTACATCACCTTATCAATGATATATAATTATTTACTGCTTCTGATAAGTCATACAAACAGAAGATATGTGCTTCTTAGCTTCTTATGAGACAACAGTTTGTATTAAGGCATGATTGAGTATGTGAGTAACTGCATTGTTTAGCCACAATGGTAATTACAACTAGCTGATGGGCAACTCTCTACTGAAAAAATATTATCAGATCGAAGCCCTTTCCTGAATGATGAACGTCCGTGACACGGGTAATGCATCTTCATTGCAGTGTGCTACCAGCGGTACTGCAGGAGAAACAGTCTATAATTAAGTTATTGAATCCTATTTCTATCTACCCTAAATAAACATATTTTTCTGATACTCATGATATGGCTACATCTGGCTCAGTAAAGCCCTTCTTGCTCTATATCAATTGTTTTCATCAACATAGAGAACAAAGTTGTATTAACATGTTAAGCGATCTATGGGTCATTCCACGCCAACTCACCCCCAGTGCCTATTTGGTCGCCATCTCGCATTTAAAAAAAAATACATAAATGTCTATTTATGGAAAACTAACTCATGCAAAACTTTAGCCCTCAATTCCAAATACCTTCCAAGATACAGACTGTTCAAGAAAGGGAAAATAGAGTAGACAGTGTTTTTGGTAAATGCCTATATCTCAGCTTTGAATAGAGATAGCTAGTGACCTGAAATTTGGTTTGTTCCTTATTGGTAAGTAGCACCTTGAAATGGTTTTGGCACCTATATTTTTGTTGTAACAATTGGTCATGTTGAAAATTGCTGAGGCCTTTTATACTTTGATGTTGTTTTATATGCCTGTTAACTTCTCACAGTTTCAGCTTCGGCTCACAAGTGCTTCTTATAGTTAGGACTTTTCAAAACATGAGCACATTGACCTAGTAGTTGGACACTTTATATAGTTTTATGTATTTCAAAGTGATTTTATGCATTGTATATGTTAGTTAATTGCATATAATCCATAACAGTTTCAGCATATTTTAATACAATCCCTCCTGCCAACGCCATATGTTGAAAAAATGTATACTAGTACCTTAGATATGGCCATACATGAGCCTAAAGCCTACCTTATTACTGTACTGCAGTTAAATTAAATGATATAAGCACTTTCTGAGAACTGAGCAAAAAACCTTAACAAGCTCTGTCCACATCATTTTATAATTAAAGGCCAATCTATATAACTCAGTGAGTTAAAAGATAATTTTGCGGATGAAAGAAAATTTTGTGGATGACCCTGAGCTGATCAAAGATGGACGTAGTCACATTAAACACTTCAGTGACATGGCTGCAAGCCAATATAAGAATTAAAAAATTTACTGAATCTTGCTTTACCAGTTTAAAAGCAGAGTGGTATTTATTTGCTACCCATCATGATAAAAGCCCATGTGATGGTATTGGTGGGGCTGTTAAAAGACGGAGCAGGTTTACATGCTACTGAAGATAACAACAATTTAGCATCCCACCAAGACTTCACATGTGTTTCTACGAAAATACAAGGCATAACCTTTCTTCACATTATAAGCGCAGACATTATTGAGTATGCTAATAATTTTGGCTTAGAAGACCGCTACAGCACACTCAAAACCATACCAGGAACATGTTCAAACCAATCGTTGATTCCTCTCAACAATGGGCAAATTCAGATGAAAAGACTGTCATGTGATCACATATCAAATACTGTTATACTAATAATATCTGTAGTGCAGGAGGATATATCATATCAACCAGGACAGTATATAGCTCGCATGTGTAATGGAGATTGGTACGTGGGAGTTATTACTGAATGTTCTAATGAAAACAAAGATAATAATTATTATAATAATTACAAAAACTTCTATAACGCCAATATCCTCGAAAAGAATCTATCTCATTGGCGCACCTAATACAGGGGTTGGGCAAACTCACTCCCGGTATGATGCAAAGTTCATCAACAATGATCAGATGGCAAGAAAGCTTAGGAAGGATAAGCGAGTCTGAAAAGGTGAGTTTACAAATGGTGATGCAAAGAAACTATGCTATTTGATGACTTAACATGTTCAAAGAGTTAATTCCAAAGAGTACGGGCAGCAACTGAAAAAGCACGAGTCCCAGTAGGAGTTTTAACCCTGGGAACAGACAACAAGTGAAAACCAGATGAACGGAGTTCTCTGGGCTTGGGTGCTAAAGAAAACATGGAAAATAAATATGAAGGTTCTCCAGAAGAAAGAGTTTGATAGGCAACAGTGCAGAGTTTTAAAATTATGCGAGATTGAACAGTGAGCCAGTGAAGAGATTTCAGAAGTGGGACAGTATGAGAAAACCGAGGAGACCGTGTGACAACCTTAGCTATAAGTAGTTCTGAACACACTGAAATTTTAGAATATCCTTAGAAGCAATGTTATAAAGAAGAGAGTTGCAGTAATCAAGTCTACTAGTAATGAGTGTTATAGCAATGGTTTTGGCGGCTGAAAGAGAAATATAGCGCCGAATACCGGGAGTGTCACGAACATGATAGAAGCAGGAGCGACATGTCAGAGAAACATGTTTTCCGAAATAAAAAGCGCTAACAAATGTAACACCAAGATTACGTACAGTGTCTGATGGTGTGATGCTATGATTAAGGATGTTCGTAGGGTAGAAATACCGGTAGGTAAGTTTATTAAGTTGTCTGGATGTACCTATAATGATAAAATCTTTATATGTGAATGTTAATTTCATGAGACATTGTAGTTCGCTTTTTGAGTCTGCTAGGGATCT
Source organism: Paralvinella palmiformis (assembly GCA_025642065.1). Taxonomy (NCBI): domain Eukaryota; kingdom Metazoa; phylum Annelida; class Polychaeta; order Terebellida; family Alvinellidae; genus Paralvinella; species Paralvinella palmiformis. Next base: position 536,011 of record JAODUP010000199.1, on the reverse strand, counting down.
GATTGTTGGGTGCTATTCACCTATGTAGTGTGTATCACAAATCTTCCTGGTGTCCAGAGCAGAGCAGGCAGAGTACAAGTTTGCATCCAATGGTTTTAAAAAAAGGATAATTTTCCAAATTAAGCCAAGTACATATACTATAACTACTAAAGCTTCCCACTCATTCACTTTTAGTTTTAAGCAGCTTTGTGTGCCAATTGTTACCCTTAGACTTCTAAAACAAAACCAATTTACTGTTCATATGAGGAACCAGTATCAAATGTTAAATAATCATTATAACTCAGCTGTTAATAAATTAAAATAATATGCAATAACTGTGTGTGTTCTACATCTACATGAATACTTTTAAATGTGTAGGCCATCCCGAGGGGGGACAGCTGTTACACCAAAAATCGTATATGCACCTGAAAACCATATCAAGGAGTTAAACCTTCAATAACAAAGCTCAAACAATTCATTTGATCTGTTAGAGCTACTTACAAATAAGAAACAAATCAAATTTCAGGTCTCTATGTCGATCTCTATTAAAAGCTGAGATACAGGCATTTACAAAAACATTGTCTACTCGATTTTGGCTCACACAAGGGTAAAAAAGAGGGTCAAGTCTCTTTTTTGAGTGGCCTATATCTAAGAAAGTATTTGGAGTTGGAGCCTAAATTTTGCATGCCTTAGTTTTCCATAAAGATGTATTTGCGTGATTTAAAAATAATTAATCTTAGATAGTGACCAAATAATGTTTTAGAGAATATGGTGATTTGGCATAGAATGACCCCCATCTGATGAGCAGTTCTTCTGGGCATCTCTCCATTATACTAGTACACATTAGTAATAACTAGTGATATCAATCTCCTGGTAAAGTAAAAAATATCACCAACACAAATTTAATAATCTATTACTTTTTATGCTTTACCAACTTTGTTGTTGTAACTCATTATTATATTTATTCCTATACACCTAATCTGTTACAGCTATTATATTTATCATTTCTTGCTTAGTTGCACCACTTGTTTTAAACAACAGATCTACAGAGCATCTCTGTTGATGAGGTATTGCATAAAGATTCATTGACTATTACAGTCAATTTAATATTCACAGAGCTGTTCATTCTTTCACTTTGTGATACAATTGGTATAATTTATTAGCTGAGGTAAGTACTATTGTACTAATATAAACACAGCCTTTAACAGTACATGGTTGTCGAATGAAAATATCCTGACTATGTATCTCAGTAACAAACAGTAAACCTCTGACTCATAAATTTAATGTAAAATATCATTTATGTTTTTTATTCTATCATAAATGATGTATCTTCCGCCACTAGTTGTGAGTTGCTACTTTCTAACATTGAACTTGGTGGCTTTTCTTTAGCTGCTTCTTAGTCAAACTTAGTTTTCGTGTGATACTCTCCACTATAGCAAATTAACTACAAGTCCATCTTTCTATATCATATACAGTGTAAGGTAACACCTATAATTTATGTAGCACCTTTTGAATCAATAAAAATAACATTTTTAATAATAAAGTTCCCAAATTTTAGTATTACTAGACGATGACAGCAGCAGGTGAAAAAAATGCATGTTTAAAATATACTTTCTATCTGATACTGGTTGATCTAGATTATACTTGCAGCTAAATTAATACTGAGATGTAGTAACTTAAAAACTAATCTCATAAAAAAAACTTCAACCATAATATACTGAGATAGTACTGTTCGGAATCACTAAATAAAGTGACTTTGCTATTTGTCAGAGGGATATATTTTATTACACAACACAGTTTTTCGTCCCCAAATATTTAATTAGAAATTTGGTAAGGTACTTGGCAAGTCCAAATATACTTTCAAGGCCAAATATTAGTCCAAGTACAGCCACCTTAAGAAAAATATCCAAATCCAGTAATTATTATATTTAAGTACTTTGTATTTGACCCACCTTTTTTATATTTTTGTATGTAAAAATATACATGTATTTAAAATGTATGCAGTTAATGAAAAACTTTATCTACTTTATTTTGACAGTTAGTAAGAAAATTAGCAAAAACAACTAATTTAGCTCAGTTTACCCCCAAAACAGCCTGCCAAATTTTTACAGGAATTTACTTAGCTGGAACAAGCTAAAAGCCATTGCTCAACCATTAATAAATAAAAATGTTATCTATTCATATATGTACCACTAATTAATAACTACATGTATCACTCTATTACCCTTATTTTAAATTATTTTTGAAAATTCACAGCAGAATAATAATAGATCTTGCTACACACTTACATACAGTAAGAACTATCTATTGACTGGCTGCCAAATTAAATTAAGACAGGCATATGGCTGTATTATTGACACAAATATATACCAAAATATTACCATATCAGACCAAATATGCTAAGATTTACAAAGTTAACGAGTACAGGCTGCTAAATTGGCAAAGGGTGTCTATTACTGCTTTAAATAATGAAAATAATTGGCAAAAAAAGGAAATGTTATTAAACTCAATTTTTTTATTGTCCACATAAAACATATTAATGTTGATGTATTTGGACTATTTTAGGATATGGCCATTATGCCCTTATCTGAATAAATATATATTAACAGAGGTCTACTAGAAAATAGCATCTAAACTGAGATTAAATTTTAAAATAATTATTTAATTTGCTTTAAATAACTTTACAGCATTATTTTAATCAAATATGTAGTCATTAATTCACAGGGGTGAATGTTCATCACTGTACATTATTTTGTTAAGGAGACATCCGCCATTCTATGTCTGAGTTTGTGCACATACCATTTATGCAGGTGCTTGACTCCCAAACTCTTAATTATATATGCTAGACCTTTAATCAAAATTTGATATAGGCCACTATATGGTCATCTGAAGTTATATCATTACAATTAATGTCTGTTTTTCTTATGACATGACCAATCACTGTCCAATGAAGTTGTTTTTGTACGCAGAGTATTTAAATTGGGCCATTTCAAGAAACAAAATAATACGTATGGTAATAACTATATATATATATATGTGTATATATATATATATATATATATATATAACACTAAGAAACAATGTTTTCAAAGATTATATATTTACAACTGAAATAAATATTTATACTACACTGCTATGGTTACTGATCCAAGTACAGTACATTTAATGACTACATACGCAGAAGAAAAATATAATTCAACGTTCCATACCTTGTGATGGATGCAGTACGTTTTCTTTTAGTTTGCTCAGTGTCAGTTTCGTGTCCCTTGATATCACTTTCACATTCTTCATTAGTTGTACACAGCTGAATGTCATTATTATTAAGATCCGCAGCTGATAACTGATTCAGATGGACAATTGTAAATTCGCTAGTACTCGGGGTGTTTAGGTGACCTTCACGTGCTATGACTGAATTTTCAACCTGCTTATTGGCAATTGGTGGCTCACTTGAAACATGGCTCTAAAATATAAAGTAACAAGTTACAACAAATAAACGCATTATCTAAAATGTGAATTTAACTCGACTTTAATAATCCGTACAGAGTTACTTAAGCTATCTACACTAATTGTCAAATTTCCAAATTCACAATACGGTGTCATATTTAACAATTATTTTCAAACTATAAAACACGACCACTAGCGTAGCAGAGTGGATACCATTTTCACCGACTTCTGCTGAGATAGTCAACAAATCAACAAAAAAGCCCCACTTTCTACCCAAACCTCGAGTCACAGCGACATTTAAATTTTGTCAGGAAAGTGAAAATGCTATAATACACAAGGTGGCGCCACTAATTGAGTAGTTGGGGAACGATTAATATTTGTGGTTAATAAACCACTGGGACCAGCAGAACTACGCGGCATGTCGCTATTACAACTACTTCGACGCTGACTATTACCAAGACTACCACCAAAATTACAACCAATACCGCAACCAAGGCTACTACAGAGACTTCCCCAAGATCGGCCAGTACGGCCACTAATGAGACACTGAAGTGTGTAAATTTCAATAGTAAAGGTTTTAAGCAGTCAATCGATTATATTGCTGATCTGCTTCATTCAAATTACATTGTGTGTCGCACCGAAACTTGGCTGAAGCCAGGTGAACTGTTTGGTATCCATTTATGGCTGAAGCTATTACTCAATGTTGATTTTGATGTATTTGCTAAATCTGCCATGGGGGTGTTGGTGATCTATACACTGGCCGTCCATACGGCAGTGTGGCCATAACATGCAGGAAACATCATTTGTTCAGTGTTCGTGAGATTGATTCCGGCGGCGATCGCACTATTACGATTGAGCTATTTGATTGCAACAACAAGATTATATATACAATATGTAATGTGTATATGCCATATTATGATAACAGCAAGTGCACCCAGACTAATTACTTTATTAACACCATTGATGTTCTACAGTCACTTAGTGATCTTTATAACATGTTCCATCCAATTAAATTTGTAGGTGATTTTAATTCACAACTACCCCATAAGAAGGCTAGTTATCCAACATGATATCGGGGTAATGGTTTTAGTAATCATCGTCTAATTTTACATAATTTATGCTTGTAAATAACCTTATATCTGCTCATATGATAGGTAATTCCAAAGGTTTCAAATATTTTTGTCATGAGAGATATGTATATACCTGGATTAATCATGTATGATGTGCCGAGTTCGATAATGCCTCCATTACAAGTTGTCTTATCCTCGATCATCTAGCGGGAAATGTTAGTGATCATCTGCACATTAATTTTAATTCCATCCATGGACAATCATTCTACTAGAGATTGTGCTACACAAAGAGGTATTAATTATAATACACATTCTCCTACTAATTGGTGTAATAACTATCGCAATGTAATGTATAAGTTTGTTCTAGAGAAGCCGAATATATCGGACATGAATTCCCAAGTAGATGTACAATTTTTTATTGATGAATATATATGTGACATTAATGTAGCATTCCATTCATCTACCAAACACTTTAAGGAAAGATAGCATTTGTTAGCAGAGCTCAATGATCTGAGAAATAAGAAACGATTCTGGTGGAGATTTTGGGATGACAGGCTAAGATCGGGTGCCGTATTTGATTGCTATAAGGGCATAAAGCGTATGTTTCGTAGCTATTCCAGGAAGTGCATGGCTAATGTTTTTAGCTCATAAATTCTCTACTTTTAATAACCTATTTCAGAAAAAGAAATTTGGATCATTCTTCTGGAAATCGATACGAAATTCAGAGAAAACTATACCTAATTCAAAGTTAGATCCGGCCGTTTTTGCCACACATTATGCAAATGTTATGAATGACGATTGTATTCTCATCTGTGCATAATCTTGAATTGTATCGTCTGTAGAGAAACGTTATGATTATTTATCTGTCGTGTAGCTTACTTGGGGGATTAAACCAATAACTCCACACGAGTTCAATAATATGGCATCGTGTTTATTCCAGATATTACAATATAGCCGAATTCAGACAATGTCCTGCGGATGGTGTGCGGTATTGGACAGAATCACTAACGAAAGCCCCGAGCACATGCTGCGGTCCAGTTTTGTTGCTTGCTTGTAGTTGGGGAGTATCCCCAGGCTGTCGCTTGTTTGGCATAGCCTACAGTTTTGTTAAGCGTCAGGCAATTAATTAAGTAACAAAGATAGACCTCTGGCCGGTTGGTTTGGTTGGTTTTGTTGTTCGGGGAGAATCCCCAGGCTGTCGCTTAATCAGCACAGCCTCTATGTGACCAGCCACCTAGACTGCCGTGATGAGCATACATCTTAAAAAGGGGTGGGGATTACACACACTGTCCGCGGTATATGTGATATCTACTATATATATATATATATATATATATATATATATATATATATATATATATATATATATATATATATATATATATATATATTAAATGTACATACACACAAGCGCGCACCCATATATATATATATATATATATATATATATATATATATATATATATATATATATTCTACTTATATCATAAGCGATCATATATCATAGGTGATTAATTATTAACATAATTAATTAAGTCAATACCTCTCTTGATCACTCCACAACATATCTAAATGTGGGTTTGAGGAATACTCTGTTAGCGCTGAACATATGTCAGAACTTATTAACTCTTTAACTAATAATTGTGCACCTGGTTATGATGGCGTTACAAGTGAACACTTAAAACATGGACGCTTTATGTACTGTTCTTTCCCATTTATTTTCATGTATGTTGTCTTAGAAAATTGTACCTAATACTTTCTACATTGGTGTTATTGTATCTGTATTGAAGAAGCCATCTCTTAGCCCAAATGAAGCCAACAACTACCGTCGGATCACATTTAGCAGTACCAATAATAATATTAAATGTTATTTTGAAAGTAAAAAATCTCCCCTGTATTCTTGTAGTTTAGTTGCTGAAAAATGCCTCGATTCTATTTGGTATAGAGCGCTGTTTCATAAATTAACGGTTAAATTTCCGATGTTCATTGTACTGCTATTGTATTGATGGTATAGAAACCTAGAGGCGTGTGTTAAGTGGAATGGAAAATTTAGCAATATGTTCGAGGTAACAAAAGGTACGAGACAAGGTAGTGTTTTATCGCCAAAGTTATTTAATATTTTTATTGATGATCTGTTGCGGGAATTATACGCGATGTCTGATTACGTTTGTATTGGTGATTATTCATTCAATGTGTTTCCATATGCTGATGATGTTACTGTTTTCTGTACCTCAGTCTCCGGGATGCAGAGATTAATAGATAAATGCGCTGATTATGCTTTAAGGTGGAGGTTCAAATTTGGTTTTGCGAAAACAAAATGTACGGTAATATCTGGAAAAAGTCTCAGCACAGAACATAATTTTTTTTTTTTTTTGGGGGGGGGAAATATTGTCCATCTGTCGAACAGAAACATGTAGAAGGTCATTTTATGGCATGCGCGATATAGGTATGTCTTACCCAGGCTTAGCTATTGATGCTAAAGCATACATATGGAATATTATGTGTCAGCCGATTTTATTATGTGCCATGGATTGCCATGGAAAATTAAATTTGGAGAGTACACAGGGAAATCTTCTAAACAAAGTTTTGAACTTACTAAACGCTCTCATAGCCTTTAAATCTTCTTAGAGCATTAAATGTTAATAAAAGCGAATTTTTAATGTTTCGTCACCTGTTCAACAATTGTGTTGTCATTTTATGTCTTTCTATGCTACAAATAGTATTTTAATCCCAGGTACCCTAGTTAGCAGAATTGTACAATCTGACCATTCACCAATAGACTGCCTTTTTAACAAAATATACAAAGAAGCAGTCTCACCTGAATGTGGAGTAGTCGATTCCCTGATGGCACTCATAACGCATCAACAGTTTATTAAACCTTACTCAGAGGAGCACATCTTAGCTAGCCTTCTTATTAAGACATTCTAAGTTTTTAATTGTAAAGTTTCAACATGTTGTATTATATCCGGTGCTATATGTGTAATGTTGATTATATTTTGTTATTAATGTTTCACCGTATATGTTGGTGATTTATCCGATGGGATAATGTTATATATGACTATTTCTTCCGCGTTATATACATGTATTGTGACATTTTATTTGTGTGAATATGCAATTGTGTGATTTATATTTCCTTGGATATAGGGGTTAGATTAAATAAATAAAATAAATAAATAATCTCGTCAATTTTGTTTAAGGCAGTAACTCAGAGCTCGCCCTCGGGCCATTAATTAAACGTCTCCAGGTTGCCCAGTACACACGTCATGTAATCCATGGTTAGTGTCCCTGCGTGTGCGTGCGTGTGTGTGCATGTGTTTTTTTTGTGTGTGTATGTGTGTTGTGTGTTTGTGTGAGTGAGTGAGAGAGGGGGTCAGGATAGCCGGTCGAGTCGCAATAAAGCGACGCAGTCAACGCGGCGGCGACGTCCTTCTTTAGATTCCTCTCCTTCCCTTTATCCCTTTCAGAATGTGTGCCACCTTTTAGCTTGTTTACATGTACAGTTTATCTGTCAGGCAAATGCACAATATTTGATTAAATTTATTTGTGTGTAACAATTTTTTGTCGCTATGGGGGGTGAGTGGAAGACATTAAGTCATTTAATGATTATTATAAAATTATGTAATTATTATATTGCGTCGCGCACTCATTAGTTGTAATTACGAGCTTTAATGTTAGATTAGTTAGTGTTAATTAAACGCCTGTTGCTGCCAACGACCTTGTCTCTGTGTTGTTGTATGCCTTAAGCATTTTCATAATACTCCGATTTTATTGGAATATTTATCATTTTTAATCAATAATTATATCAATCTAGCTTCCTTCGTAGACATAGGATCTAAAAATAATAAAGCTAAGATATATTTATATTTAATATGAAATGGATATGATTTGCAAATATTTTCTGTTCGTCTATGAAATTACTATAATAATAATAATAATAATAATAATAATAATAATAGGGTAGATTTAATTAAATGCCCTTGATTATTAACATGACCCGTATATGTCTCCAAAACTCAGTTATAAGACATTTGAATAATGGATATTATTTATCGGGGAAATCAACCTTGAACAGGTGAGTTTTATTCCACAAAGTGGTCCGGGGCTAGCTGCTACACCGGTTGAGCCAAGACATATAGGCACTCTCAATATTATCTGACATTCATCTGACGATATTTTGTACACCTTACAAGCAATTTGTTCTTTCTCAGATTATATACGTATATATATATATATATATATATATATAATCTGCCTTCACGCGGAATGGTGGAAGCGGTCGTATGCAATACCAAAAATACACTAAAGTGCATATAAAGTTTATGAATGAAATAAATTCTTTGTGCTATTTTTATGTAGCAATTTATTTTTATGGGGCTGGACATTAAATTCCTCTATAGATGAGGTTAAGTTTAATAGGACAAATATAACTTCATTTTGATATGAATAAGTTCCACTATAAATAGATCAGCCGGTGAATCTGTCCTGGTATGATCAGCTTTATAAAAAGGAATTAATATATAAACAGAGTAAAATATGTATTAGTAGACAACATAACGGCACAGATTATGTTAGTGATTTAGATCTAGAGTCGAACGCACTTCAATAGTAACTATAAATTAAATATGAAACTGGTAAAACAACCATAAAACTCCATATATAACAAAAAATACATGGGAATGGCATAGATGGATATGTTATAATGAGTTATATATATATATATATATATATATATATATATATATATATATATATATATCGTTGATTACATGTATAATACATAAATGACTATGTTGATTTATTAAATGTCCATATAAGAATATATTAATCCAATGCAAGTATCTATATACCTTCTTAGCACAGAAAATATAACCTTCTTTTTAATTCGTTATACCTTCACGAATTAAGTAAAAGAATACACGAAAAACATAAAACCACACACAAGATAAAATATAAATCTGGTACACCATGGAGAGGTTATAGTTGAGACTACAATCCACGACAAAACAACAAATGTGCTGACGTCATGTACACAAATGCAGATACGTTAACCAACGAGATGAATGAAATGCTGCTGCTGACTGACCAGTATAATTTGGACGTGATCATGGTGACGGAGAGAAAGCTGAACCTACTAGTGAGCCTGTGACCACACTGAACGGATACCAGTGCTATACCAACTTGGATGCAGGATCACATAGAGGAATCGCTATATATGTCTCGAACAGCATTGACCACCTAGTGACTGAAGTCAGCTTAAACACAACATGAGGAAAGCATTTGGCTACACATGAAAATAAAAGGTAACGACAAGCTGCTGCTAGGTTGTATGCATTTGGAGCCCATTCAGTACAGAGCAGAATAGCTTTAAGGTGTTTAATGTCCTGCAAAAATGCCAGTATGATTACACCCACACAGTCATAGCAGGGGATTTCAATTATCTAGAGATATAGACTGGACTACATAGTACATGGAGTATAAATAAGTCGGAAGACCACCACAGTCAGAAATTCATTGATACTTGTAGAGATGCCTATCTTCACCAGCGCACAACACAACCAACTCGACATCGGCATGGTCAAAACGAAAGCCCTTTGGACTTCACGAATAAGGAACATATGATCCAGTCAGTAGAATACCTACCAGGATTGGGCATAAGTAGCCATGTATGCATGTTATTTAACGTGCATGTCTACACTCCCACCACAGGACAGGCCCAGCCAAAGTTCAGATACCACAAGGGTAAGTCTGATAACATGAATGATGACTTAACGAGGTTGACTGGTCTCTGATGGACAACCGGTCATTGCAGGAAACATAGCTATTTTTCTACACCACCTATGAGAAGGCAATGGATCAGTTCATCCACAAATATGTGCCAACAAAGGATCGCCGGAAAAAGCTGTGGATTAACCGTACAACTCTAACACTACACAAAACGAAACGCCAGGCATAGGTGAAATACAGACAGACAAAGTCATATGCTGACCACCTAGGAATGTGAAAACCAACCCAAAGGCATTCTGGCCGTACTGTAATACCAAGCTGAAGAACAAGGCCAGACTAGAAGACCTGAAGACCAGTGGTTACTGTACCAGAGTCAGGCTGTCAGCTGTAGTGGGGTAAAATATTGAAGTACAGCAGGAGGGCCTACAGTACCCAAAAGCTTAGGGTTAATACAACCCTGAAGAGATGCAAGCAACACTATCCAGCAACACTTCGACCATGTACTCTGTAGCATGTACAATACCCAACCACCAGGATATAATATCAAACTGATCACTGCCCAGTTCTTATGATGCAAATATTAATCATACCTTGAGAATTGAACCTGGATTAAAAACGTTCAGTACATTTGTCCATCAGGGATTGAACCCAAAATTTTCTATAACAGGAATATTTATAGTATAATTACAAAGCATTTAAATCATTCACCTCAAAAAATATATTTTATTTATCTGTTAACTGATCTGTGATAAAATGGGCATTAGACACCTGAAATTGATGAAAATATCTATGAAGTTTCAATTATTACTTCCACGGTCTGACATTATTGGTATTTTATTATTGCAAATAAGTTTGTTCCCACATAAATTTTCAAGAAAACAGGATCATGTAGTGTATACCTTAATTATGACTAAAATGACATATAAATTTGTTATAATATTAATCTGAATAGAAAATTATCAAGCCACGTCATAATACTCTGTGACTATCCATAAAATGACAATATACACTAAGTGTATTAACATTTGACATCCTCCAAAATAATTATTATTACTTTTATTATTACTTGTTATATATTTTTAATATCTATCTGAATGGAATGGATATTTTGTATTCATAATAACAATCATCAATGCATTTAAAAAACTAAATTAATTTAATTTCCCTTTTTATTTGCATCTTGAATGAATAGAAATTACAGCATTACCAATCCCTCTTTCCAAATAGCACATAAAACTCTCAACACATTCTAATGCTGGTATACTTTTATTTACCAGTATTTCACAAAACAATATTTTCAAACAAGTGTCTCAACATCAAATTCAATACTGACAGAAGTGGAATAATTTATATATTTTCACAATCTACAAGTCTGACACAAACAAATCACAGTGATCCACTTAATAATGCCAAATGGTTTAGTTTCATAAAAGAACATCTATTGCTTCAGAAGTCAACACCAGAACAATAATCAGAACATAAGAATATGTTACCTGAAGACACACAGATACCTTTTTTATATTTTTAAACAAATTACAGGGGAAAGCAATCCCATTGAAATGGTGTCGCTTTTTTAAAGTAATATTGCCACACATTTCTGCCTAATTTTACTAGGACTTTCAAACAACATTCAAGTTTGAAATTAATAAAATCTATATAACGAAGTTATATTCATAAATATATTCATAAATATGTAAAACAGTATACTAAGAAAACACACTGCTGTTGCTATGTTGGAAGCATTGCTTATGCAAGCTTCTCTGAAGCAAACACCTACATGAACTTGAAGAATTAAACTGAATGAAATTAAAAGACCATCCTCATAATATTCACTGAACTATTAACACTCTATTACTATTGTTACCAACTAAACATTAGATCTGACGAATACACAACTTACTTCAATTTTCCACTACCATTTGAGACTTGTAAACTGTGATTAAGTAACCACATATATTGTCATACAGAATAGAGATGACAAAACAAGCAGAGACTGTCTGACTGGTGGTCCACATATATACAGATGTGGGATAGTTAAATTTCTTCACATAAAATGGTATTTATGATACAGGAGTTGATACAGCTGACATCAGAGGCTCTAAATGTACAGTACTGACAGCTACAGAACCTCGCATACGTGATTCATACTCCATTGCTTGTTCCTTTCGTTCTTCTTGTAGCCAGTACAACATCTCCGTTCGATCCCAGTGCATTTTCTCTCTGTAGGGACGACCCTAAAAGGACAAGAATATCAGTTATTTAGTTCACATACACACATGCACACACACTCACATGTCAATAAAAACACATGCACAGTGTCTGAGTTGGTCAGCAGATAAACTCACTGATTACATCTGGCCTGGACTCTAGGTAAGCCAAAGTGGCTGGATTAACTAAATCTTAACCATTATCATCAAGTCATCAAAAACAATTTATTATCAAAAGACATTGAGGATATGCACCAGACCTAGACTAGGTATTCAGCTTATTACTGTACTCCTGTCTTGAATTATATTTAGATTATACAAGATATGTGACTATACATTTCGAAGAAACTCTGTAAGTGTGTATGTGTGTGTGTGTGTGTGTGTGTGTGTGTGTGTGTGTGTGTGTGTGTGTGTGTGTGTGTGTGTGTGTGAGTGTATGTGTGTGTGTGTGTACATGCATACATGTACATGCAAGCATGTCATATAGCCTACCAAGACATACCTGATATGTTACAACATCATTATATTCCTTTTCCAGGTGTATTAGTATTTCAAGTAGACCCTCTTCTAGACTATCAATTTTCTGTGAATTTAAAACATTAATGATGAGATGATCCTTAATGTCAAGTTTATCAATTATATGTTATTTGATTTTCAATAAAAGGTAACAATAAAACTAATATGTAACATTTAGTTTAAAAGAAACATTTAAACCTCCCAGGCTTTGACTGAATTCAATAATAATAAATAAGTTTCACCTTATAATAAAGACTTCTCATTCTAGCTTCCTCCAGCCTAGCTACTGATGAGCCTCGCTGTCCTGTAAAATATCGTCAGGGCTCAATATTTAAACAAATATTATTTCACTTTTAAGCCAAAACAAATAAATTTATTAGCCAAGCCTGATCATATCAACATATATCATGTAGGATTCTCTTATCTAGGTGAGTGACTTGTTTATTTAGTATCATGGCTAGAGAAATGAGATGAACACCCCAAAGTTTGTTATTGAAGAATCAAATGACTCACAGACATAGATAACACTGAAATCTGATCAGACAATCTTAATCTGTAACCGTTATTCACTGCCTCAACAATATTTCCCTATCATGTATTCACACTAATATCAATATCATTGTATTGGACCTGCATGTTTATTGAACCATCCTTATTACTTGGCTTCATAACAGTTCACAGCTAGATACACAAATGACACAAATGACACAAATGACAGTGTCTGTCATAGAACAAGAAAAGTGCTAATAATTGTGTATTAATCCTTTAAAAATATCTAGAAAGTAGTGATAAATAAATACTCTAGAATATCAAGCAATCTATTAATTTTTTTTTTACAAATACAAGCATTATGCCTTTCACATACTCTTTTTTCAGCATTGTTTTATTTAAACTTTATCAAACGGTGTAACATTATACTGTTAAATAAAACTGAACTGAACTGTATAGGTCTTACTATAATAAAATTAAAATAAGTTATCAGTAACATTGGTTCATCTGTCTTCATATACTAAAGGCCTAATTGGAGGTTCCCGCTCTCGGTTTATAAAGTGAGAACAGTTTATAATCAATATATACACAAAAGATTCTATTTAGATCTATAATAATTTGATCTGTTAGCAGAAGCTACTTTGCCAGCTGAATTCTCACAGGACTGGATATTCCATTAATGTCAAAAAAATAACGCACATAAAATAACAAAATGATGTTACCTTTTTCAAAGAATCTATTAGGATCTGATGCCAACCTCTCAAAATTTTCTAACTTTGCAATGACTGCTTCCCTCTGTAAAACTAGATCTATAGCCTGTTCCCATATCTCTACTGCCTAAATATAAAAAACAAATATATATTTGTATTAGAATATGTTTCCTATTGTGATGAAGTTTCTTGTAAGAGATTAAAATTTATCATGATTAATAAAACAGAAGTGTTATTTTATTTGGATAATATAACTGATAATACAAGTTATACAAATTTACAGATTGTATATATCTAGAGACAAAGTCTGACTGTCAGAACATAGATTACTCAACAACAAAAAGGAATATAACACATGAAAAAGTAAAACCTGTTAATGTTTATTAAAAACAAACTTTTTCATTGATTGTGTTCCTATGTTAATGCAGATAACATTTATAGGTATGATTCTTTTAATCACAAAATTACTATATAAAATACATAAAGTGGCTGAGGCATAAGTATATATAATCAAATAAACATTCTGAAACAGTAATCTATGATAATATTCTGAATAGCATTTTATATCTTACCTCCTCTAGTTTACTGTGATATTGATCTGAGCTGTATTTGATGGCCATATCTAGTTTCAGGTTGTCAGGCATACTTAATGAATTCCAAATATTTTCAAGTCGGCTCTGGATTGTTGGTTCACACTCTGTTCTCTCCTAGAAATAATGCATGCATTAATGTAACAGATTACTGGTTAGTTGTCATATGGTTAGTTGATGTAAACTTGGGTACCTCATAAAACTGTAACAATTAAAAATATCAGAGGGCAGAGGAAAAGAATCAACAGGAACACAATCGAACTAATGTTTACACATACAATAGATTAGGTCAGGTATAACTTTAATAATTTAATCAACCATTTGTCTTGCAGAAATTACCACTATAATAACCATTGGGACTGGTTACCATTAGAATCAGTATGTACAGCATGACCATAGCCACTTAAATCTAAGTTAAAATTATGATCATGTAACCATCTAATAATCAATTACAATGATTAATTCCAATTATCCCAACTCTGATATATATATATATATATATATATATATATATATATATATATATAGAGAGAGAGAGAGAGAGAGAGAGCACACACACACACTCAAATATCTTCAAACCTAAGTACAGCAGGCCCCCGTTATAACACAGTCGTTTTGGTCCACAACATGTCAACTGTGTTATAGGTGGACTGCGAAGCGAGACAGAGGCACTATTGGGGTGGGCAATAATAGGGTGTCCATGTATTCACCTCATTTTGCACCATCCTTTAAGATTACATACAACTGTTTATTTCATAAATGTTCCCAGTAATTGTTTAATCATTTGTTGACTTAAGCATAAATATTACCTCAGGGTTTGTGTGGAAAATAAAATGTTTCTGCAAAATTGGACAAAAGGTAGTAGCCATGTTGGAATGGTGAGATTCATCCACCAGAAATAATGCATGTTTTACAGATGAAGGCAGCAAATATATGGACCAATAAATGAATCTTCATAGGTGCATTACAGTGCACAAATAAACATCTGTGAAAATGCATTTGTTTATGTATCTACTTTTGCATTGAGTCAGTGGCAGGTTTCTGTAAATATGCTCTGTCATGGATTCCACGATTTGGGGGTCCAAAGTCTGACTGTGTTATATCTGATTTGGTGTTATAACGGACTGTGGTATAATGGGGACATACTGTATATGTTTATGACTGTTTATGAATACATCATTTAAGTATACCTCAGTGGCTGTAGTGGTATATTTTGTGTCAGTACGACTTTGCAGTTGACTTGCCCTTGATGTACCTTCATCTCTGAAGTAGAAAGTGATGCACAAAGTAGATTTGTTAAAAAATTAACACTGATTACAGGTAATTAAATTATTACTTTTTTATGTATCAGCTAAAGGAAAAGCAAAAAAAGAACATATTATTTAACTTCATCCTGATCATTCTGTAATTCCGATTATGCCTCTGCTTCAATATATTATTACCTGGATTTCATCCTTTGATCCCTTTCTGTACAAGAACTTGATTCAGAAATTTGTGTCTTCTGTGATTTCCGTGAGATTACTAACGTACGTGAACGTTGTCCAAGACGACTTTGTTGCTCACTGGATGGTGTCTTGTCAGGTAGCTCAGTATCATCATCTGCAGAGTTAACAACAGGATTTATTATGATGATTAGGATGTGTGTGTGTGTGTGTGTGTGTTTTAGGATACATATACAGTGACACTGACTCAGAACATCCTTTGAGACCTATACCTCCACAGATCTATACATAAATAAAACCATACATACATCAATTGAATTATAAAATATTCTACACCTACCCCATATCTATACATATATACGTAGACCTATACATGTGTCTGGGCTACTCATAAGCCTGTGGGTCCAGCTAAACTAATGTGTGTGTGCATGCATGCGTGCGTGTATGTGTGTGTGTGTGTGTGTGTGTTTGTGCAATTAATAAATTAGGGAAGATAAAATAATAACTTATTTATACAATACCAAAATAATCTGCAACACACAACCCATATTATAAGCAAATAATAACACAGTTCAAAGTTATACCCACTCTCATTATCTTCATTCAGATGACAAACAACGTTCCCAGAAATCAACCAACACTGCCAACCACTAAAATCATTTGGTCATTTTCATTCAAAAGATTCACAAAGTAGGTTTAAACCTTACCAATCATTTGGCATACGTAACAAGAAATTAGCACAACTATTTTCATGTAGCTCAGAAAACATGGGTTGTAAATATACCTACAGTCTTTCTACAGTGATTAAAGCAGATAGTGATTAAGCATATATTCTCTATCTGTTATGTTGATCCTCTGAAACCCCTTTGGTTTCTACAATATTCTGGTATGTGCCATAAAAACCTAAGAAATTAGTTAAAACATACATGTTAAGTTTCAGAAATGCCAAAACAGTAAATTTATACGTAAATTGCAGGGTCTCAGAAAATCAGGCTTTTATACATAAATCAGAATATTATAATAATTACTATGGCAACAGAACAGAAAACACTCCTTAGAGCATAATAATAAGGGGTTATTATTACCAACCAATACCTGCCACAGATAAAGTACAAAATGTCCATGTTCCATATAAAACATACAATCACAAATTATTGCACTTTATAAAAACTAATGCACTGACTAAAACATATGATAATAAAGTATATGTCAATGCAGATCTAACAAAAATAATATAAAAAGCATCTTAAACACACAATCTCAAATTATTGCACTTTACAAAAATTAATGCACTGACTAAATGCATGATACTAAAGTATGTGTCAATGCAGATCTAGCAAAAATAACTTTAAAAACATGTTAAATGCACAACCTCAAATTATTGCACTTTATAAAAACTAATGCACTAAATAAAACATGATAATAAAGTATGTGTTAATTGTTTTTATGCATGCAGATCTTACAAAATATAATATTAAAAAAAACTTGTAAAGACTTGTAAAGACACTGACTGTGTTATTCTTACATACTGGTATACCTCATTTCAGATACTATTACGGTGTGCGACATTAATGCTCGACCGGGACCAGTGTTTCAAGGCCCGGTCTAGTATCAGTGCCACAGTACTTGACTGGCCAGTCTAGTGTCCATTTTAATGGAAAAACAAGTTTTTTAAACACTACCTGACAAATAACCAAGCGCATGATCTGTTTATTAACTTGTGACATATCAATGGATAAACACACAAAAACTTCACTGATCATATTCCGCCAAATCTAGGACACATGCCTTCCGACTATGAATCAAATTGCCGTAACCTGGAACATCACAATTGACATTCATGCCTTCCCAAATGACCAATAGTCTACAATTTATTTCAATATGTAAATAAGCCTTCCGAGCAAAGACAAAAGTTATACATGTTAAAATTTGTCAGTGGGAATTTCAGTGTTTTTCTCTTTCAATTTGTGTCATGTTTTCCTGGTATGTGTGTTTGTTAAAAATGTGGTGATTTGTAAAAGGAGTGAAAGAGCCAAGTTTACCGAAATTATAAGTTGACAAACCATCAACTAGATCTCAAGCAGAATACAAAAAAAATAAGTGCAAACGAAATTTCAAATCAAACCAAAAAATTGGTAAGATATCTAACTTGTATTTATAAATATGTGCATATGCAAGCATTGTGTTCACCTTTTTGATGCTACACTGGAATGTTGCCAAATAAATAAAACCAATAAAAAGCTACTGATAAGTCCGGGTTTTCATGCACACTGAATGGGTGAAAATTATTGCTCATCGATATCCTGACTACGGATCTGTTGCATAAAACGAGTAACTGACGCCATGCATGGAAAATGGGCTTACACAGGCACATGTGGTTAAAACATTTCTTTGGTTGCCAATATCCTTTTCAGATTTATCCAGTAGTAGTTATTTTTATTCTAATAGTTGATTACTCTGTCATTTTTGTCTTGCATCTAATACATACATTGTTTGTGTGAGTAGAAACACCTCAATATATTTTGTTTATCATGGATTACTTTGAGCTGGCAGCTATGTGGATAATTAATGATGTAATATTATAGCCACACATGCTCAGTGCATGTATACAAAGAGTGGTAATATCACAAACAACTTATGAATGACAGCATTTAACTGGCCAAAGGTAGGATAGTACCAAATATCCACAATCATTCCATATAAGAATATTGAATGCTGCCCAGAGACAAACTCCACGTAAGCGCATATGCGACGTTTATTGAACCATTATGCACATATTAAAATTATGATATTTAAAAGGGCTTTACACTTTTTAAATCAATGTATTTCACACACAAAACATAATATGTGCATTTAAAGTCAAGTTTGCTGACACCAAACATGGAATTGTGGAAACCACAAGAATTGCAGATTTTACTGCTTGGGCATAACATTACAACAATGATAATATTGATTTTGGAAACAGTAATGTTGAAGTTATTACAACCCACTTCAAAGACATACCTGAAAACAGTGATGCTAAGATTGATGATGCTTTGACAGAATGAGACATGATAAAGACATATTTTTATGGAAAGCAAGTTGAAGCAGGCCAACATAAATATGAACCAAACAATATTACTTACAGTTAGTTTTTTTGTTTATTTATGAATTAAGTCTACTTATAATCTAATCTACCTCTGTAACATCAGACACATGAGTAGGTTAATCCAGGTTCTTTATTAATCTCTTAATTAATTTTAAAATACAGTACTAGATGATCTGATGACCATTCAGCTGACTTATCCAGCTGTTGATAAGTTTGAACCAGATCTTGGAATCCAAGAATGATTAAAGGGCAGCAAATGTAAGAGGAGACCTGGATTCATGGATAGTGAGCCAAAATTAAAGAGGGCTAGACTTCAGACAGTTGAACTACAAGTGGCTGGTGGTGAAATTATGGAGAGAGAATGAAGAACATCGTAAGAGCGCAGAGGAACAGATAATTAGATCTGAGGAAGAGGCTGAGGAGTCGCATGATGAAGGATGAAGACCAGAAAGAGGAGGATGTAATCCCAAACTTTCAAATAGATGATGACAATGGTGATGATCATGGATTGGACAGTCAATATGAATATAGCAATGAAATAACAGAGGAAAAATCTAACAACCGGTTATGCTTGCATTATTATGATGGATTACTTGCTGACGTAAATAAAGCTTTGAACTTCAAATTAATGGGGTTTTTCTTTTGCCTGATAAGCCATTGTTATGCTCAAAGTGGTAAAAATGACTGTATTTGAATTAAATTTGTTTAACTTTCATAGAGGTCTGATCTTCATAACATTTGTGCTAAAGTAGAATCAGACCATTTGAGTGGAAAATTTTCACTGACCCAATGATTAATTCATCTGTATGTATAACTACCAACAGTGAACTATATTATCCAACAGTTTTATTACATTTATATACCTGTTGATACTATGGTAAATCCTATACTTGTAAAAAAGCTGTACGTACATGACATGTTTGTTTGTTTGTTAATATCCTGCTTCTACTGCACTCACCATCAACATAAGGCTCCTGCCCTAAGCCTCCCATTAATACAGAGTTAGCATTCCAAAAGCCATCAGAAAATTCAGTCTTCAGAGCTTTCAGCTCTTGGATCTTCTGTCTTTTCTCCCTAATAACAGATTAATTCAGACTTAGATTAACCCTGAACATACTGCACAAATCTATGGCAGACTAACAAACAAACTGACAAACCAAAAACTCACATTCATGATTCATTAATAATTTTACTCACACTTGTTGTTCTTTTGTCAGCTTTTTACTTGTACGACTCCTTGATGTATTAATATCATCATCTTCTTCATCATCTTCATCTTCAGAATTGTAGAAGTGGAAGATGGCACCCATATAATCAGACTCCTGTAGGAAAAAGATACTGCTTAATATGATGTGTATATTATGAGCTAGAGGCAGTCAGATCATTTGATCACAGTTGATGATTTTCTGGACAAACAAACAAAAATAGGAAGATATTCTACAGCAATGTAAATTATAGCCATATACACCTACCAGACGTGGGGTCAATTCAATTCCAGAATTGGAATTGATTATTTAAAAAAAAATGAAATTACAATTGATAAATTTTGAATTGGAAATGAAGTTTCCTACAAACAAATTAAATCCACAAATTAATTTACCATTTAATTTTTTAATTCAGAAATATTTCTTCCATGACAATCCTACTTGGAATATAAACTACTCGGAGTAGGTATTTCAAGTAGGTACTCAGAGTAAGTATTCAGAGTAAATAGTAAATATACTAATGTCAAACAAAATGACCAATTAATATCTTTTACTAATGAAATTAACATACTATGCCTGATTTTTTTAAATTACCATTTTCTGGCTAATTCTCTAATTAATAAAATGTTATCAGTTCACAGTATAAAAAAATTCTGTGGTGAATGGATGGATATAGATAGATGGAGGAAGGGGGGTAGGGACAGATGAATCGATGGGTTTAAAGTGACATTTACACAACAGCATATAGTAATAATAATTGATACTGACAACAGAATTAAAAACACATTTTATCATCATAGTTCTGATGCTGCTGTTAAATGTGGACATATTTAAAATTAAGGCTTATTAACAGAGCAGTTTTGGGCTTTCTCAAATCAATCCACGTTTTGATAGGTGTGTGATTTCAAAATGGTAATGGCACTTTACACATATATTTCTCTAATAGATTGTACATGTTTTATCTGCTTTGCTTGTTGTCGGTGTGTATCTGCTAGCTGATCTTGTTCTACGGTTCCACACGAAACTGTTTTGGCAATGCCTATGTTTTTTCCAAGGTAGAACAATGGATGGCATAATCCTCCTCACTGATATCAGGTAATTTCTTTTGTTTTGGGGCGAGGTACAAATACTACGGCTGGTTTGTAGAGTATATGTATTAAAGTGTTATTGCTGAAGGGCTGAGTTGGCAGATCTCCTGAATTTTTTATACTAGGTACAGTCTAAATACTACCTTCTTATAATATTTACATAATTTTCAGTATTAATAACATCTCTTAAGAAACATCTTTCAGTTATTTTCACCACAAGAATTCAGAATCAATTCATGATCAAATGTTTATATTTATCATAAAATTAGTATTAATTTGTTTTCATCTTTAGACATGTATTATAGTAATTTGTAAATTATTAATAAATTAATTATATATGTAATATTAACATATCCATGCCACATGATATTGTCACATTCCATTAACTACAACTATGGGATGAAATTTGTATTTTGTTTTAAATCTTTCAGCATCCTAATGTAAATTCTATTTGAACATATATATTTTTTTAATTACATGTTTGAATTGCACGTAAACAGTCACTCATAACACTAATACATATTCCGTTATGAATATCTGCAATTATTTACTGCCATTTTGTTTTTGGCACAATTAGTGTAACTGCAGAGAACCTATTAAAGGCAGCATGAAGAATCACCGAGTGATTTCTTTCCAGCCTCCATGACGATTACACCTAGAACACATGGTATAAGAACAACCCCATAGTAAAAATAGATGAGCAGGTCAAAGCATTGTATTAGATCAATAACATATACTGTAGACATAGGCAACTCTATGGCCCAGAGGTTGACAGTGTAATATGCTATAAACTGCCCCAACAAAAACTTTCCACCAAACAAATTAAGCTGGAAGGATCTCAAATACCTGTTATTGTTAACATTGTGAATTACTGTAGATGTGCTGGCCTTCATGGAATAACTTAACTTACCTGAGTTGATAGATACTTCATGTAATCATCGCTGTTGATGCTGTTCTTCCACCATGCCAGCCATGAAGCATATGACCTTGCCATGACCTCAGGCATGTTTTCAACGTTCTCACCTGATACAAATGCACCCTCTGGTGGTTTGTAGTTCTCTCCATAGAAATCATTCATAGCCAACCCCTCTCCTCGAGGTACCTGTTTAAATTATTGTTATGTAAATCATATCTTGAGTGAAATCCATAAATAAAAAATTAATAATTACAAATAGATAGCTGTAAGATTACCAAACAGATGGGTTTAAATGAATTTCATTTGTTATTCAGCAGCATTATCTTTGCCACCCACATTACTGGTAACTGTGCCACCTACATCACTGATAACTGTGACACCCACATCACTGATAACTGTGACACCCACATCACTGACATCCTTACCACCCACATCACTGATAGCTTTACAACCCACATCACTGATTGTTTTACCACTCATATTACAAACAGTTGTACTACCTACATCACTTACAGCTATACCACCCATCTAATTGAGAGTGGTAGTACCCACATAACTGATATTTGTAGCACAAACATCACTGGTAGTTCTACTACCCATATCACATCGGCATAAAAATATAATTTAGTGTCACAAAATTTAAGTTGCCTTTTACGTGCAGGTCAGTATCAGTGAAACTTACAACATTCACATATTAATTATGTTAAGTTACATAGCTGTATCACCTTCTTCAATGACAACTGTACCATCCGCATCATTGACAACTAACTCTACACTAATCATAACATTAATAGCTCTACCAACCACAACACACCAAATGACTCGAACAACTAGAAGCTGTATAAAACATTGCTGGCAGTAATTAAACCATACTGATATATTTCTGAATACCTACCATTGGATTAACCAAAGCTCTACCTTTTACATCTCTAGGTGGGCTGTATGGCCTGTAGGATAGAGAAACATTTGTTACCACTTGTAAACTGTATAACCTTTTATTCCTTATATAAGAAATACTGTATATGGCCATTTAAAAACCATGGCATACAAATTATCGAAAATAAGATTTATTATGATGAAATAATTATTTTGGAAATGTGAAAAAAGTAACTATGCCCCATTGTCACAAAATTCCATTTTTATAAGGCATTTATAGGTGTGGTCATATGGAAGTATCCACTTGTTGGAAAACGGTGATATACTCCAGCTTAAATATGATACATGGTAATAGACAGGCAGGTGTATGTAAAATACTCGATTGTGGAAAACATGTATATATTAAGTAGGTTGAATCAAATATTTACTGCTAACCGCACTTCATATAATCCGTGCATGGAGTATATTTGAATTGGATGGTAAGCTGATAATTGACACAGTGAGTAAATCAATTTTGCCACCGAGGCAATGTTAGGGAAATGATATAATAATTCCCAAAAGTCGGGGTCAGTGCTGCATACTACAAGCATATACAGATAACAGCTTACTAGCTATATAGACAGGGTGATTTCTAGATCGTTACCAGTTTGCAGTTGGACGTCACACAAGGTGCTATTTGATGCATGATGAACATGTGAAGACTGATCCGAGTTCCGTGATTGTGATGAACTTGATTGTAAAGAGTCGTAGTGACAAGAGGTTCCATGCAAGTCTAGAGAACATTAGTACACAGATCGTATACTGAGTGATGATGTTGGGAAGGAAGTTCCTATGGTGAGCTAGAGCGTGGGAGAGCACAGATACCAATCATTTGCCGGTTATAATTCCTGAGTGAGAAATTTGAGATGCCATATTTGTGACTAGTTCCAATAAGTGTAGTGATCCAAGAAAGGACACTTGGTGCATAATAAAAAATCCTGAGGTGGATTTTTGTGCAGTTGTAGACTAGCACAACAAAATTAGTGTGCTGATATTCTTATACCATTTTTAATCCTGTGAGGACTTGATGAACTCAATGGACATGCAGTTCACTGAGTATTACAACACAAGAGAGGAACTTTGTAGACTTGTAGCCCATGAGTATATGTTGTCGTTTGACGACTGATGATCTCGACTATGTAATAGAACATTTATAACCAAAGAAGATAGTGTGGGATCATGTTTGATATTCCAAATTTAAGTTGTTATACCCCATTGGCAAGTATTTACATACAATTATATATACCAGAGTAATTCAAATGTACCCTTAATTAGTAAGTACTTACTAGTAATTGTTGAAGTGGTTGTATTATATTCCTGTTTATTAAGTTTAATTAAGTTCAGTAGTGATCGTATTGAGCATGAGTGATATATTTTGTTATACAGTTAGAATCCGTTAATCCGGACATTGTTTATCCAACAAATCCACCAACCGACAGATTATTGCCTGTGACGGATTTAGCTCCATTATAAATAACTCTTTAATCCGATGTAAAAATTACCAAATATTTCTACTGATTCAGTCATGCAAGACACACCAACATGTTGTCGGTAATGGTTCATTAACCTGCCCACCCATGATAACTGCTCTATTGTAACCAATTACAATTATCCTCGACCATACACACCAACAGGATGCTTCCATCGCCTGTGGCTATCTAATAGCCAATCATAATCATTCATGGCTTATTACAAACACAAATGTGTGATCTTTCTAATGAGCAAATCATGAGTTAATCTGAAGGACTAAGTGACATGAGTATTTCTTTATAGTGTCTGTAATTAACAAACATCAAAATGATCAATGGCTTCATTATGCCATTCCGTATCTTGCACACAGTTATATCTTTATGATTTAAAAATGTGTGACACATACTACCGGTATATCATGGATTTGATATTCTGACATTCTCGTTAATGCAACACAGTATCATGTGACAAACCTTGTCGGATTCTGACTGTATATATAAATCTAGTTCGTGTTTTAAATTAAACACTGTTTGTTATTGCTCGTGTGGCTGTGTACTATTGAGTGCCTGTATGTTTGACTGGGTGTTCCGAAACCAGTGACAACCATAAAGTATGCACAGCAATTACACTACACTGGTCCCCCAATTTATTATTATTGTGTTACATTTAATGTTATATAATGTATATAGGAAATAAATTCATTTGTCATTTAAAGTTATGAAAACACCACAGTGATGGGTACTAGAATGGAAATAGATACAGTTTGGCTCTGTTATAACACAGTGTCTGTGGTCTATGTACATCACTGTTATAAGAGGACTGTACATAATAGCAGTCTGGGTGCATTAGTGGTAGAGTGTATATCATGATAGAACTTTTTCACAGTCCCTTTTCTCATGTATTTTCTCAATTTGAGAACATGAGAATAACCATAACTTAATAAAGATGATCTCTGTTAATTATTCATATTATATTTTTGTTCATGATGCATATTAAATATTCATGACATTGATAATATTCTCTGTTAAATCAGTCTTTAGCACACCATGGCATGAAAATATTTCAGACTTTAGATCTTGGTAAACCTGAATTACCACAAATATTTGGTGGAATGTGTATGTCTAATAGAAAGCTGACAATATAATTAATCATGAGAAATAATGTTATAATTGAAATAATATTAACATATCACTAATATCTTGAAATATTTTTCCACAAAAAACCTATAATTCAACACAAGTAATAAATTCTCTAACAATAAATAATAGTATGATGAATCATCAGTGATAGGACTTCATGTATGTATTTAATAACGATGCTACGTGTATTATGTTAGGTAATTATGTACTAAAAGCATTAAAGACATCAGTTCTAAATATTTAAACAAAGATAACAATTTTAGTAACCAACAGATACAACAGACAGCATGATGGGTGATTAGTGTCTAGAAGTTGAATCCCAAGACTAATGTATAGGAATGTGTTAATATGGAATTGATTTAATGTCAGAGGATATATGTTATCTTAAATAGAACAAGAATATAGAGAATATAGAACCCACATTCCATAATTTTGTTGTTACTCAATCTTATCTGTTTCCACAAACAGATAAAACAAATTATTTCTGGTCAGCCATTGCACACTTAGCAAGATGCAGAAATGTTTTGATGATGTCACAACATACTGATGATCAAAACTGTTTCATTTTACAATTATCTGGTTAATATGTTAATTAGCCCTCAATGGCAGGCTAATGTCATCTTCATTTAGCACAAAATTGGTCAATTAGCAGAATATGTTAATGCACAAATTACTTTTTATTAACTTAAAGAAGGTGTATTAATATTACCAGCAGCATATTTATGGTGTTCTTTAAATTATGTAAAGGAAAAATACCTTTCTCATCCTAAATTACTATTAATTAGCTCATTCTCTAAGCAAATAGTATTTTGGTGTGCATAAGTGGGTTTATTGGTGATTGATTGAGTGAGTGAGTGAGTGAGTGAGTGAGTGAGTGAGTGAGTGAGTGAGTGAGTGAGTGAGTGAGTGAGTGGTGAGTGAGTGAGTGAGTGAGTGAGTGGTGAGTGAGTGAGTGAGTGAGTGAGTGAGTGAGTGAGTGGTGAGTGGTGAGTGAGTGGTGAGTGAGTGAGTGAGTGAGTGAGTGAGTGAGTGAGTGAGTGAGTGAGTGAGTGAGTGAGTGAGTGAGTGAGTGAGTGAGTGAGTGAGTGAGTGAGTGAGTGAGTGAGTGAGTGAGTGAGTGAGTGAGTGAGCTACTCCTATAGCAAACATTCCAGAAATGCATGTCACTCTGGTAGACAGAGAGAGAGAGGTAGAGATATATCAGTTACATACGTTTTAGCCCAATTCATGATATCTTGAGCTCCCCAAGGAGGATCTATATCTCTGTGTAGTTGAGGATTAACCACTCTCTCATTCTTCTTCTTACTTAATGTTGATGATGCCAGAGCTGAGCTCAGATTCAGGGAATCAGCAGCAACTTCAATCTGTTCATCCTGCAGCCAAATATATACCATTTAAATTAATAAAATACTGTCCTTGGCTGATATTGGTCTGGTCTGAAATATGGATTATGAATGAAAAACAGATAAAACATGACACATTATTTTTTAATCCATAATATATCACTTCTATTTCTAGTATTTGGCTACTGATTTACCATTTTAAAATATTTACTGTACTAATTAAGTAAAATAAATGCACCAGTAATTAATAATGAGGAAATTTGTTAACTACAAATGATGGCTCAGAAATATCTTTAATTCATAGTTATAGTTTAAATTGAATCTTGCTAGTAAAAAGATTATCAAAGGTTTGAATGGTGGTAGAATCTTTATATTTTATGATTTATAAACCTGTCCACTCATTCGTTATGACCAATTAATGAGGAAATAGTATGCTTTGATCTAGCTCCCACTCACATAAAAATAACCAACAAGAATATTTCTAATTAGGTAAACGCATTTCTTTTCTAATTAGATATATGTATTTCTTTTCTAATTAGATATATGTATTCAACCATTGAAGAAAAGAAAGGTTTTTCAAATATTTTATATCACCCTATCCAATAAGACATACTAAATGTGAAAAAGCAAACCTGGTCAATTCTAAAAGTAAGAAATGGTACAGCTTATAAAACATTATGGTACGATGAAAACAGTTTTTAAAAATAAAGAATTTTCTAATCAGCTACAATTTACTTATTGGCAAATGATAAAATATGTATCACAATGGCACAGAAAATGTGACATATCTAGTTAATATATTTGTATTGCTGTTAACATTACATTTAATCTTATAGCAAATAACAGAATATCTTACATTTTCCAAGTCCAGATGATCTTTGGGTACAGTTTTCATAATCTCCCTATATACTTCAGTGATTTCATCTCCTAGAAATAAGTTACTGTCTAACTGCTTCACAGTAACTGGGTCAATCTAAGTAACATAATGAATCAACATTCTAAATACTGCCACTAAATACAACTTTATGTTCATTATTTTATTGCAGTGTATAACAATTGCCAAATACTTCACTAATGTTTTAATCAATGAATTAAAATTAATACTATCAATATATAAAGATCCTAGTTTTCATTATAATAAATCACAGAGTTATTGTCTGTGTGCGTGTGTCTGTGTGTCTCTCTCTCTCTTCTCTCTCTCTCTCTGTGTGTGTGTGTGTGTGTGTGTGTGTGTGTGTGTGTGTGTGTGTGTGTGTGTGTGTGTGTGTGTGTATGTCTGTGTCCTGAAATGAATTTAGTTTTTGTCTATTATGACCAAGCCAGACATCCAATACAATTAATTAACAGTTCTAAATAATTAACAGTTAGTTATTTTGTACACATATAGGCATCTATCCAGTGCACAGCATAAATATTGCTTAAAGCATTTGCAATGGTGATTTAAATAAAAACAAAATATACTTGTAAATCAATATATAATTATCATGGAAAGATACTGCTCTGTTAAATATAACATCCAGAAAATCATGCGTTATAATAAAATTGTCCTGATATCCATTGATCCAAGAACAAGAACCAGACATACTGGAGTGACAAAATAATCGAACGGAAAAAATAAACAATGTAGAATGGGTGTCATATGATGAGTTAAGTGATCCACTGATGAGTAAACAAAGTACAAAACAACAAGAAAGGTGTTCATAGAAATATGAATACATTATCTATATGAATAAATGTACATTATCATTACCTAGCATCTGCCAATTGTAACTTTAACATGAGCACAAAATATTAAATTTTTGATAACTGATAATATATAATATAATTTCTAATAGTGTCAGTTGGAAGTAAGCTTTTGTAAGCCACAGGCTTGAAGTCTTACTACACATTCTAAGATAAAACATTATCTTGGTTATAACTATTATAATGCAATTTGTAACAACTACCAGACATATATCAGTCATGTTTCCATGACTGAATTAATAAAATATATATATATATATATATATATATATATATATATATATAAATGTCATAGAAAACTTAGATATAGAAAAGCTTTACAATAACTTAATTAATGCCAACCTGACAGATGAGACCTACATATATAGACAAGATACTTACTTCATCAATCAGATCATTATATACAGTGTCATACTTCTGTAATGTAATGGATGAGAGACAGATTCTGTCTGACACTCGGATATCTGAGGTCCTCACAACCATCTGAATGTGATAACATAACAGCTTTATTAACAATTTGTGTAATGTTGCTAAACACACACACAAATATATATATATATATATATGGTGTGTGTGTGTGTGTGTGTATGTGTGTGTGTGTGTGCACGTGCGTGTGCACATGTGTGTGTGTGTTAATCTGTTAATGTATAAATGAAAAACATCGAATTAATTAGTGTCATTATAACAGACAATTTTGATATCAATTTACTTCAGAAAACAATAAATACAAATTAGACAAACGTTAAATAATATTTCTCTTATACTAAAAGCAAATAAACTAATAATTTAATGCTGTGATAACTATTTTATTATCAATTTGTTCATTACTATATAGAGATAATTAATTCATTGCTGTTACCTTATTTGGTAGTTTTGTAGATACAGTAGCTGGCTGAGGATGTGTGGGTTCTCTAATTTCTATTCTAATTTCACCAAAAAGAATAAAACAACAATAACAACTCGATCCAATGTAAACATTTACTATGATCATGATACTGATTTACCTGTTCTAATATTTTGTGTGATCATTAGATTGTATATATTAGTACTTGATTAACTATTAAAAAAAACGTTAGTATTACTAAGATATATAATTCATACAGAAAGAAATAGACTAGTTCTACCTGTCCCTTTCCAATCTTTCTTGCTCTTTTTGTTCCAGGTCACGAAGTCTTTCTTCAATCCGTTGCCGCCTCTCTTCTTGATGTGGAGATGTAATCAGAGCCTTAAATTAAAAAGTAAACAGTGTTAGCAAATGGGGATTATGTTCAATATGATTATTAATTCACAGTCCCACCAGCAAACAAAGATAACAATTAAGTTTACTGATTAATAATTAGGTAGATAATCTCAACAGAAACTATTTAAGAAAGAGAATTTAATTACACTTTAGTTAGCAGTATTAATTATTAAACCTGTAACAATGGTGGCAAATCCTCATCTACATTGGTATCTTTGTCATCTTCAGTGCCTCTTCTTATAAGACGAAGAAGATCTTCTTGTTTATATTCCCAACTTCCTGGTTGTGCTTTCTCTTCTTTTAATTCCTGCTTCTAGCAGAACAAACAAATCAGAGCTCATCATGTGAAAATAATTTGTCTTCTCTGTACTAAAGCCTTGCCAATCTGCTCTCTATATATCATAACATATCATGCTATGTGCTTCAAATTCAAAATAGCACATATGATTTGAAACAGAGGCAATTATTATATTATCCAAGCAGAGTATCTCTGAGATTTAGTACAATAACTGTTTAATGGACAAAAGATGAAACTTACTTAACAGCCATTACATCATTTAATCATCCATAGCTGAATATCAACAGTGTGATGTTTTTAATTGTTGAGTATGAAGAAAAACTGATTCTTCATCAATCTATTTATTATTGCCTACAGCCATATGTCATCTCAATACAAGTGATATTTAATGTTATATCACTGAACAATGATCCCAGGATGGTGTGGGTATATATCAAAAATCAAATAACAAATATAGGCATCAATTAAATCATGGTAGGTCCACGGGTACAAATGGTATTTCTTTTCTTCTTCTTTTTAATCAAATGAAATCATGATACCACTTTTCACCTCAAACCAAAGCTGTATAAATGCTCTGCAGAATTTTATTATTTATTAATATTACTAGAGTCAACTAAGATATTATTTCTACAAAGGTGTATTTGTTTTTTGACAGTGGAGCAACCTTAATAACATTCTTATGCTTTTATAAATAATATTATGATTATTGTACATTATTTTCATTGTTACTGAATGAACAGTGGATGTTTGTCGCATCTGTATGTCCTAATAGCTTAATGGCTATAGCGAGATAGTGACCATTTACTAATGTTAAACTATTAATCTCTTTCTGATTACACTTTACCTTGATCTCAGCCTCTCGTAATGTGTCATCACCAGGTGTTGGTGATTCAGATATCTCACCCATAGAGAGAGCACTATCTGTTCTAGTTTGTAGACCAAGTTCTTCAAACAGAGTCTCACCATGCATTAACATTGGCACAGAGTCTGATTTCTACAAATATGAAAAATAGAAGTGTGTCGGCATAAAATAAATAAGAATAAGTTTTGTAAACAAAAACTGATTGTAATGTTTATAAATATAAGAATTCACAGAATGAGATTTGCTGAAATCTGCTAGTTATATTTAAAGTTTCAAACAGAACATTTATCATTAAGCTTCAACAGTGACATCAATAAGGTTAAAAAATAATCCATAATTATCATCATTTTCATAAGTGTACAAAATATACATTTTTCGTCCTTCCCCCCCCCCCCTTGAATGTGTACACATATAACTGTTGAAAATGATAATAAATGCTTCATCAGAGAAACAGCTACTGAAATCATCTGTTGAATACTCTTAGTATTTGATAAATGGCATCAGTAGTCATTTAAAAGTCTTTATCTGTCCCATTGTGTATTAGAAAGGGTGAGAAAGTGGTTAAAATCAACATTAAAAGGCCTACATTCGTGTCATTGTAATGAACCAATTGAGAAAGTGATTATAATTATGGATGACCCTGTAGTTATCATATTAACAAAGAAAACCAAGATGAACCAACTTTAATGAACTAACCTTTAAAATGACCTTGTCCTTGCTCAGATCTTCTGATGTTTTTCTGTAAAAACATTATTATTAATTTTCCTACAGTAAATTGACCTATGACCTAACATCAATTTAGTCTTGTACCATCTTAATGGCATCGTTTAATTACTACCGATCAATTATTTTTGTAGATGCTAATTAATTATTACCTTTTACATATTTCATACAGTTATGAAATAAGACATATATTGAGCATGGTAAAGCACCTGTGTAGTGTTTAATTACTAATTTCCACTATCCATTGCCTATCTCATCTATCTAATCCAATGCAATTCCTATCATCAAAAAGAATGAATAAGTACACTGTCTTAATTTTAAAAAGAAACAGAGGAGGTAGAAACTGCTTTTTGGGGATTTGTTATTAAAAGGCTTCTATAACAGATTGACATCGAGTGGAGAATAATGCAGAAATACCATATCAGATTGCCATAGAGATAAGGTCAATAGATTTAAAGTTATACTTCAAAAGAGATAAATGTAAATAGAAGTCATATGCTGTAGATGAGATCAATCTCCTTCATCCATGAGCTGCAGATCCTCTACAAGTCACTGCACTAAATACATGTATATGACATTACTATATATAACTCACCGTTTCACTTCCTTTTGTTTAGCACTTTTGACTTTGCTGTGAACTGAATGACCTGGAATAAACCCAAAACAACCACAGCATATAACAATTGGCAGAAGCATATTTAGACAAAAATAATTTATTAATAATGGTAGAAACGGGGTGATATAACCCAACTAATAGTCAACAAAAAATATATTAATATCACTGAACATACTTGAGAGTTTACTTGCTATCCGAACTTCTGATGGCAGATCATTTAGTAATGACATCAGCTTTGAAGTATCCAAATCTGGCATGTTCTTCTCAATCTATAAATGAAGAAACAAAGCTTTCCTATGTCTAATTATCACACTGATAATTCAATTATCGCAAAAGTTAATTTCATAACAAAAAACATAACATATGTTGGCTTGAAGCAACACTTTCATGACAGAAATAAAATACACAGGATTATGAATTGGAAAAGGACAATGCATCTAAATGGTGGTCATGCAGAAGACAATAATCAAGGTGGGACTTTGACAACAGTGAAAACAAAAATATGTGTGTGTATTTGTGTTATTAACTAATCTTTAGATTATTACAGCAAAATAAATTGTCTCTTAACACATTAATTTCTGTGAAATTACTTTATGTACAAATGCTTTGTGACCATCTTAAATAGGAAATTATGTTTTTATTCATCTAATCAAAAATTAAATTACAAAATATCCTATCACATCCAAGCTTCTTATTCAACAAATATATTGAATGTTGCTCAGCAAATAAGACTAAGCTATAATAAAATTATCATTTTCTGCAGTAAATGGTAATCATGTATACCCTGTTACATACACTTGTTTCAGTAATTAAATAAGTTCACTTTTTTGGGAATGTAATATTGATTTATTAAATATAAATAATAATCACTGTATATTAGATTTTAATGAAGCACTGAATCCTTACTCATTCTTTCAACTTATTAACAAACCAACAAGAAAATAAATATCAAGTATTATTCCAATACCGTTTGCTAATAAATGTTGCAACGGTTTACAAGTATGAATTGTTTATGTATATTTAAGTATATTTAGTAAACTTGTATAAATTGTTCTTATCCCTTATTTAATAATTGCTACTAAACATTCTTTTATATAGATAGTCCAAACATTCTTTGCAATGTGACACATTCTTATGCGAGCAGTATCTCTGGATTATTTTAAATGGTTATAGTGTACAAAGATTTCTAGAATAATGTGATTAAACAACTGTAATAAAAATGAACAAAAGAGTAAGAACAAAGGGAAGAAATATGACACATATATATTTTAACTTCAAAACAAATCTTGGATCATTATTATCACACAAATTTAAAATTAAGTGAACAAGGTACATTACATTGTTAGGAGCACAAGTACTCAGAACAGTAATAGTCACATACCTCCATAATATCTTCTTGTGGGGTGGCAAATCGTCGATGATGACTTCTTGATTTTGGTCGACTAGATTCAATCTATAAATATACAACAGTACAATTAAGCACTATGTGTCTTTCGAGGAGGTATGAATTAATATAAAGTTATACTGATTACTCTATGTGGACATACATAAATGATATAAATGTAAACATAGAATATAATTATTTTATTTACCAGGCCTTTATATGAAAGTAATGGAAACCTCTGTGGCGGCAAAGGGGCAATTCTTTCAACATCATCATCAGAAAGTTCAGCTTTTCTCTCACACTTCAAGTCAGCTACTATGTAACGTTTGATTGTCAAGATATTTAAGCTGAAATATTAGAAAAAGTTAGAAAAAGTAGAAACTCTTGATTAATTATCAAAGAATATTGAATATTTGAAATGTCTGTTCCTTAAACATGAAACGTTTTGATCAAATAAGAATTTACTTTGCCAAATATCATTTAAATGGACTAAAGGATTCATAAAATGAAAAATATTGTCACAACTAATACTATTAACTGATTTGGTACAGACTTTAATATAAATGTGTGAATTATTTTAGTAAAACTGCCTTTGACTGTGTAGTTTATTTGTGTGTGTGTCCATTGGAGTATGCAATACACAACTCTACTTAAAATAATAAAAATTAACAACAATAAAATATTCTTTAACAAATTAAACATCTATTTCTTGTATTATATTATATGTAGTGCTGCAAACACAATTATGATAGTGCAATAACATCTTTGATGAACTAGAGATTGATAACTGATCAAATAGATATAATCTGCATATAACAAACCTACATGTATTTTAATATTAACAATTAGATTACCTCAAATTTGTTATCAAAACATAACAAATTTGAAATCCAATCAAAATATGTTATCAGTTTCATCGATGAATGCGTTTATGAAATAATTAGCATTATTACATTGTTTTCATCTCATTTTAAACAATGGCTGATTGCTAATGACAGCTCATAGCTATTTGATTGGGAGATAATTACAATAATAAGGTTAGGTGTAATTATCCTATTCAGATACTCCACCAAGTACATGAACATATTTCACATATATGTAATTCCTTGTATAAATGTGAGAAGTTATGTCACTAG
Source organism: Paralvinella palmiformis (assembly GCA_025642065.1). Classification (NCBI taxonomy): domain Eukaryota; kingdom Metazoa; phylum Annelida; class Polychaeta; order Terebellida; family Alvinellidae; genus Paralvinella; species Paralvinella palmiformis. The sequence goes on along the minus strand of JAODUP010000199.1, from coordinate 500,674 downwards.
TTTTTCATATAGTTATTGTATTATGTAACAGATTCTATAAGTCATTATTAGTTTGATTTATTTTGATTGTGTATTGAGTAAATAAACATGAATAAACATACAATTAGCCTATACTATTGCCTAAGTCATGTACGCACAACTTAGATATGTGTCACTGAAGAACCTTGATTATATCAAACTGTCTATGTTGAAGCGTTTACAAAAATTCCATGTACTCTATATGCTCACATATAAGTCACACTCGCGTATAAGATGCACCTGTATTTAGGTCCAATAAACCACCATGGAGTCAAACCCACATATAAGACACACTAAAATCATCAATGTTGATTCAAAATATTAAAAAATTCATCATCATGGAGCTTATTTTGGAGTATAAAAAGTGAGACTTATACGCGAGTATATATGGTAACTCAATAAATGGGAGTTGTGCTTTACTAGAAAAATGTTATTCACAAGATGAAATATATTAAACAATTCATAAATGGCTTTGAAACACACTGATTACCCCACACACGAGACTATATAGATTGAAAAGTTATACTAGAGTAAAACAAATTACATACAATTTATTCACATCCAGGGCAAGTTGTGCTTTCAGTCTACTCATGTTGGCAGGACCACTAAAGACACCTCTCCTGTTAAGAACTATAGTTAAATAAATAAAATGGAAGATATACATTATACTACCCATAATTAATTCAAATAATCCATGCATTGAAATCTAATCTGAAGGAGTGAGTAAGAATATGGGCTGTCTAAATAATACTATTACTCTATTTCATGTGACAGACCATAAAACTGAGTATGTTGTTAGAAAGTATTACTCCAAATGTTATAGTTCAATAACTGGAATATATCATTTCTGGTATATATCATTATCTTGCCATACAAATAAATAGAAATGAGACGTGCAGTCAAATGAGAGACTTAAATATTTATGCTTTGTTTCCTTCACTGAATCAACCCTAACACACACACACACACACACACACACACACACACACACACACACACACATATATATTCCAGTAAGCAAACTGTGAGTGGCTGGATGGTTACATATGTTATATTATTATATTACAATATGTAATTAGTTACAACAGATACCAATTTAATATATCTTACTCATTGTTACTCTATAAAATATTTACATAAAATTAACATTCCGAAACAAATTATTTCAGTAATGTTTTATACAAGATACAATAACCTTATAACATACTCTGGGCTTTCTGCAGATAGTGCTTGAATAGCTGTTCACAAACAGTCACTATGTGTACTGAAATGCGTCTCTGCAGCTCCCTGTTTTCTGCAGCAGTCTACACAAACAGATGCTAAATAAGTTATCAACATGTGTTTGGAACAAATAATGTGATAACTTTAACAGAACAAGTGACTAGTTAAGACAGATATACTAAATATTTTAAAATCACTCATTTAAGTGAGGGTGAAATCTATCAAAATGGAAACTGAGAAAATCACATTATAATTTAATTTGATTATTTTTGGTAATAACTAGGTACACACTGAAGAGAATAATAAATTATATTAATATATGACACTGACCAGGAATGGATCTTTCACTTGGGTTCGTATATCTGGCCAAATACCATTCACTTCACCTATAATGATGGCACCCTAAAAATTAAAAAGGACTATGACCAGTAATTAAAAATAGTAATTATAAATTGTATAAAAAACAATCAATATATGCCAGAAGATCATTATATTTCTATATTCTAATAATGTGGAGTCATATAATTTGTTTAATTTGATACAATCACTATACATGTTTGTATTTTATCAGTGACAGATAATACACTGGTGTGATAGATAATACACTGGTGTGACAGATAATACACTGGTGTGACAGATAATACACTGGTCCAGAGAATCATGAATTGTCAATCCAAAGAGGTATCTTGTTGCACTGAGATGTATATCTCACCTGTCCTAAACTCTAAAAGGCTAATTATCTACATTTCTGATGCCTGAAACATATGCTATGGTAAGACAATGGCAAGTGTGTCATGTGCATGCATGCATGCATGTGTGTGTGTGTATGTGCATGTGTGTGTGTGTGTGTGTGTGATGTGCATGTGTGTGTGTGTGTGTGTGTGTGTGTGTGTGTGTGTGTGTGTGTGTGTGTGTGTGTGTGTGTGTGTGTGTGTGTGTGTGTGAAACACAAAAAAAACATAAGTTACCAATTCCTGTTGATCCTCCAGTCCAAGGTGTTTAACAGTTGGTTGTGGCACAATCCTACGTCTAACCAACTTACTAAGCTTATGGCATGTTGATGGTGGCTGCTTGATCTCTTCCTATCCAAATAATTTATGACATTAAACCATCAGAAAATATGAACTGCATTCATTAATTACTCAAAAACCTGAGTGATGTCTATCATTAATTACTCAAAAACCTGAGTGATGTCTATCTGTATACAACTGTGCAAATATTGATAATTAAGTTGTAATAGATGGATATTAGTAATGTAGTCAAAAACATTACTCAACTTTTTGTAAACATCATTATTTCCAATACAAAACGTTTAAAGAGTTTTATGTTATATTTTAAAGTTCCATGAATCTTCCAAAAGAATCCATTTTGAGAGACATAAAAACTCAATCGGTTAATCCTAAGGAAATTATCTTCATGTGTGTGTGTGTGTGTGTGTGTGTGTGTGTGTGTGTGTGTATGTGTGTCTGTGTGTGTGTGTGTGTGTGTCTGTGTGTGCATGTGTGTATGTGTGTGTATGCATGTGTGTGTAGTGTTATTGTTTTGAGGGAAAATTCTAACACATCTACAGTATTTTATTACGATTAATTATGTGAAATCTTTTGGAGTTTGGCATAAATAAAACTTGTAATAAGCTGTCAAAATGGTTGAAAACATAGTAGCTGTCAATTGGTGCATAGTGGGATGAAATATAATATTTATTGTTTGTGGGTAGTACTATAGCATATTTGTTTTGTTTTAATCATTCACAACCACCTAGGGAGTTCCCTGGTAACAACAAACTGCCTGGCTTTGAAATTATAACTTACATGCGCACTGGACATTTGAATGTAGGTGCATGATATGAAATCAAATATTTTCTTTTCTTCCTGTTTTTGATTCTCAATTATGTCTAGAACAAACCTTTCATAAAATTTATTAAAAATGATATATAACTTTTTATTTATTTTGGGTATGCATCTCTACTCTAGAATTATTCAGGAGTGTAACTCTATCCTTTTACTTTGTTGGCAAAAATTCAATTAATGTATCTAGAAGACCTTAAGGGCTTCAAATATGCAAATTCCAAGAACTGAAAAAGGATTAATTATAACTAACATTTGATGGAAACCTGAAAAGTTGATCACCTACATTTATGGGTGTGATGGGTCTCTGCAAATGTGCAACAGATGGTGTTATATCTGAAATGACAAAGTCAAAAATAATTAATCTTTATTTTTAATTTAATATAATAATAATAGTAATTTAAATAGCACCTTATTCAACTTGAATTGCTCTAAGGTGCTTTACATCAAAAACACAATTAAAACATATTCTGAGTTCGTATAGCACAAATAATAATAGACTACAGTGTAATAGAGATACGCATGTAAATCACACACAAAAAGTTGCTCCATCATATTTAATAACAACAGCAGATAACATTTTTCTTAACTTGTTTCACATGTCACAAATTTCATTAATAAATACTTGGTAAGAGTGCATGTTATACTCAAATCTATATCACTTGCTAGTTTTGGCTTTTGTTCTCTTGTAGAATACTAATTATACATTACTCTCCCTGGTCATCCTCCCCCTATAGTGTTCACTGAACATTTAGCCATTAAAACAGAACTTGTTAACTAAACATTTAGCCATTAAAACAGAACTATCCTAATTTTGAAATACATCATAGATACATACTGTGTCAATTTGTATTTTAATGACATCCACATTAAATACAAATTTAAATTACCTGAGCACTCATTTTATATTCATCCAGAAATAAATATATCTGCAACCTTTTATTTATTCGCAGTAGTCAGTATAATAAAATAAACAATGTTATTCACAGTTTGCATTTAATGGAAAGTAATGTACAATAGGAATAACATGAGTATCTACTAATACACAATGCTGAAATAAGAAAGCCTATGTTAGTATATTTGCAAATTTGATGTTAAATATTGCCATAAACAGGATATTTACTATTAAATTAATGAGTACCTCTGAGAATTAAAGAATATAATTTTTTAAATCTTTTTGTTGATGCAAGTAAATCCATCTCTCTATTCAGTTAGACTCTTAGAGATAAATATATAATTATTTTATAAAACTGAAAGACATTATATATTACATATAATGGAAAGAATAAGTATAATACAGAGATATTTCAGAAATATGTTAGAACATATGGTTACATATAAAAAATAACTGATAGATGTTAAGCAAGGTAACAGAAAAATAAAATGTAAACAATATTTACACAGAAATATCACTCTATTAAATGGACAGGATTCGATGAACTTGTCTTAATACAACTACATATAGATTAATTAGAAATGAATATGGCTGAGCAAATGAAGTTAATTAATATTTGAAACATCAGTTTATTTATTAAATAAAATAAAGATGTAGAAAGGATCTACTAGGTACCAGACAGAAATGATGTCATGAAACAATATAAATCATAACTCAAATGAAACTTTAACTATCTATTGTAAGCTATATCTAACTGTTACAAGGAACATTCACATTGAAAAGAAAAACCCAACCTTCATCAAAATATAATAAAATAAATTATACAATAATTAAAACATACAATAATACAAATTTATACGTTTCTAAAACAGTGCTTTGGGTGATAAGCATTTTACCTGTTTCTGTTCTTAGTTGGTCATTGCTCCATATATCTGTCTCTTTTTAATGAATAAAACAGTCAACTTATTTTAAATGGTTAATGAACTATAAACCTAATTCGGTAGCATATTTTTAATATGCACAAAAACTGTAAAATTAGAGTTCAGATGAGAGCAATAAGTATTAGGCATCACATTTAATTTGGTTTCTAAGTCCAAAGGCTTCATTTTTAGGAAAGCTTACCATCTTCATGTGAGAATGGTGCAAACAATGTTAGTTCACTAAGAACATTATCATTTCGTTGCTCCACATCATTCTGAAATAATTAGAAAAAACAATTAAAAACAATATTTTGAAGTGTCAGGTCCCTAATTTACAACTTTTAACTGAATAGATTTCATATAAAAAATAGTGAAACTTGTATATGTTTGTATTTCGTTTGCAATTTAATTTGATACATGCATAGCCATGGCCTATAATGCTCAGCTATTTATGGTTAAAATTAAAAACTGTATAACATGATATTTATATTAAGTCTAACTACTAACCAAATTAAATCCGAGGTGATTAAATGGGTAGATGTTATCTTCTCCTTTATCCGATTTGTACTTCTGAGGAGGAATATACCTTGGAATAGGGTACTTCCCTATCAAATCAATACCACTCATCTTGGCTGAATTCTCTAAAAAAAAAAGGTTTATATCACACACACTCACAAATTAAGTGTCAATTATGACTCAGTCAGCTTATTGAGATCCAAGGCCTTACTACAGCTTACAAGCTTCCATTAATGTAAAGTTGAATATATTGATGTTTAATTGTTGTAGTATAAGTTAGCTATTCAAAAGTCATAAAATAACAGATACATTATAATTTTTGTCTCAAAGAGTCATTGTCACCACCAATATTATTATGATATACCGGTAGTTGAACACTGGCAGTGAAATTAATTATAGCACTTATTCCAACTTAACCACTAAACATTATGTTAAATCTATTAAAAAAAGTCCTGTCCCTCAATGATGAAAGTGTTTTATAGCATATCAGAAATAATGGAGTTTATTATTAATGTTGCAGTGCTACTTTGTGGAATAGGTTGCTGGCAGATATTAGAAATACGACATCTACTGAAAATTTTTAATCTGTTCTAAAACACACTTGTTCAAGGTCACTTTCACAGATAAATAATAATTATCTTTTAAATCTCTTATATGGTTTTTACAGACATATTATTTCGGGTATTATTATATTACATTTTATTTGTACAGTACCTTTGAATGGCTCCTGCTAGTAATTAAGGATGATTTATTAAATATACATTATTATTATTATGATGTGAAATCTGTATATTTTGTTTTGATATCACTTAAGACAAACATTTATACATAGTTATACCAAACATGGTTAATGCCCATTCCATTTTTATATTATGCTACAATTAATACCTGTAACATATTTCTCTTGTGTACACTAACTAATATATATATATATATATATATATATATTCCATGGCTTAATTGTAACATGTTTTTAAATGATGTCTACAGAAATGACGATTTCTGTGTGATTCATTGGGGGTCAGAGTGCCTTATATATTTCTAACACAAATAATTCTCTTATGCAGTTGATTCCTTGATATTTATGTATGGTCTTTCAGTATAACTCTAACTGCCTAAATCATATATTTGATGTAAAAGAATATTTACAACTTGGTAATCACTGGTTCAATTCATGCCTGTTGGTGACATATACACTGACATTTAAGAGTTTGCCATCTAGTGACACATCAATGAATTCTTGCAATTTGAATAATCACCTACATATAGCATCATATAATATTAGAAGTAGTGATGTATTACTCAATACCATATACTATTATCTATATAAACAAAGTGATGTTATCAGTATATGGTAACCATGTGTTACTATTCTCCATTTCAATAGGAATACTGTCTATCAAACAGAGTAAAAACAAACATCTTAACATGCAGGGACCACTGAATTAATATAACTGTTTGAAGCAATTCTCGTTGAAGTGAACAGAACTATAATTTGATTAATAGGTCATTTTATTGATGAGCATATAAGTGTAGAAATATAGAAATGTAGAAACTGTAGGAATGAGATAAGACATTGTTCTGCAAATATATTACATTCATTTCTATAATAACTGTAAGCTGCTATCATTTGTAGCCTGGAACCTCTAGCTTTAAGAAGATTTACTGGCTTCTACTACAGAAGGAAAATATATAAAAAAGTATACAATATTAACCAAGTGGGATTTAAACAATAACAATTTTAGCTGATTCTTTTCAATTAACATGCATTTGGATGATAATTATGCTTGTTTTCTCGTTGTTGTTTTGTTCACCTTTCAATTGTGAAAGTATAAAAGTTGGAGACAGTAAGATTTTAAGCTAACCAACTATTTAGATAATATGGTTTAACTGTTGCAATACAAAGACTGTTTATGAAGTATTCAAGAACTTTTTTGTGGTTCTTAAATATTCATCAACAATTCATCAGTGTTACTGTCCACAAATTAAATTCAAATGAGTTGTTTAACCTTGGAGTTGGTCAAACCTGGGACATTTAACCAAAGAGAAATTGTTTAATTACTATATATTGCGAGTATTAGTGCATCTTCAGTTTCATATTCTATCATTCCGATCTTATGTATATAATTCTCATTGATATACCCCCAGAAACACGTGATAAAATAATGATTTCAGTCCCGTGCAGTTTTTAGGCTAACCCACTGTTATTAGCCTGGAGGCCTAACAGACATATTTAGGGGGTATCTTTGGAGAATATCATGATTAACTGTAATATCCAATGCTAATTATTTATATGTAATAACTGACAGTACTATAAGTATAACCAACATAAGACTGCATGTAGAGTGTAGATCCTCTACTGGTCTTACTCTTTGAATTAGGGGAGAGGTGGGGAGGTTCTACCACCTTAGTTTGCAAAGAGCGAATCAACAAAATGGAGGGTCAAATTGACCACTTTTGTTTCCCTTGTTATTTCTAAATTTATTGACCTAAGCTTACATAAAAGGTACATTTTATTTCTACATACATTAATTGTTTGAAAGGATACCACACAGAAAGCTAATGAAGATCAAACATCGTGAAAATCGAACGCTAACTGAATGTTACTTACAGACTTTTGAAATATTGACACCTAGTGGGAAAAGTTCGAATTTGACACCCCCACTTTCAGTTGCTATTTGTTTTTTGATAGTGTTTTTTGACTATTGCTTTATTGTTGCAAATTGTTTCAAAGTAAACATAAAACAATTATTCAGTGATATATTATGTTACAACCTAAAACTATTAAGTGTAATAAGTAAAGAATAGGGTTTTAATGTTATGGTCGAAACTCCCAACCTCTACCCTAGTCTACCCACCTCGAACCCGAATGTTTACCTTGACAACACCGTTGACGTTGTATTCCACAATTTAAGACATCTATTCAGCAATAGTTAAATACACTAGATCTATACACTAAATTAGATATACAGTTTTCCTAATGTATGTTATTCATAAAAAGCTAAATATAATAGTTGTATATCCGCAGTATAATCCTTTTCCTCAGAAATAAACCAAACAGTTCTCGCTAAACATGTATAGATGGAGGTAGTCGCATGCCGTTTAGATATGGACGGTATTACAAGACGGTTTTGTTTGGTAAATAGAGTATATTGTGATTGAAATTTCGAATACAAAATTTATTTAATAATGATAAAGAGAGTTCAAATAGGTGATAAATAATTATATCAACACACACACACACACATATATATATATATATATATATATATATCTTTTTCAGTTGTAGAAAATGCACGCCAACATAAGCCGAAGTCATTTTCTCCACTGTGGGGGCTGTGACATAAGAAAAATATCACTGCGGATATTATATATGTGTGTGCGTGTGCGGGCGCGCGCGCCCGCATGTGTAATTAGGGATTCTAAATAAAATGGATTTGCGTAATTTAATTAAAAATATGGAATAGAATCAATTTGATGGCAATGTAAACAACATTTATTATTAAGTGTTTGCCATGCTATTCAATTTGATTTGATTTATTTTGTACACTAATGTAAATACATATATGTATACTAGCACTAACATACATAGATACATTAAAGTATCAGGATAGCACAAGAACTTCAAAAGAGTAACTCCCTGTTATCTGTAATAATTACTAATTTAGATTAATTGATGTTACAGATAAGTATATATATACATATATATATATATATATATATATATATATAACATGAAAAATATATGACCAGGTTAGAAAAGAATGTAAGAACTTGCTTCCTGTCCATTAAGATTGTCAAATAAAATTGTTTTACACCTTTTTTGAAGAGAAATTTGCTCACTGAACACTCAATTTCATTTGGTAATTCGTTCCAAGCCAATATTCCTGTATAATTAAAAGTATTTTTTCCAAAAGATTTAACTTGAGGTATCTGAAGAGACATTGTGTTGGGATGTTGTTAATTTGAAAGCAGTATTTAAGTAAGTGTGCCATTTAGAATACTGTGCACTTGATTTAGTTTGAGTTATTTGGCACGTAGTTCCACCGGCAACATATTTACCAATATAAACTCATTTGCTCCAGTATATTTCCATGCTGACCAAAGTATAAACCCAGTAATGCTGACTTTCAAAGATATTTGGATAACTTTCCTATTACTAAAGAAAACAAGATGAAGTATTTTGATCTAGTATTCAACTGCAACTTGATTCAAAATGGATATTGCAAAACAGACTTGTTATATATTAAATTGATCTGCTACTGTAATCACTTGTTAAGTAAAATTATAACACATATTTTATTTTAAAAAAACATTTAGTGTCCATATTTCTGGTCTGACTGAAAAGTTTTGTTATAATTTTTGAAGTTATTTGTGTTTTCAATAAATTTCATGATGCAAGAAATACTTTTTTTAACTCATGGACAATTATTCATTTACTTAATAACACTAATAATTAAAATATTAATAAATAATAACATTGTGAAGTATATTAATTTATATTCTAATTAAAACCTTGAGCTAAGTACACACAACTAGATTTTAGTGATTTATTTCGTGCATTGAACATTCAAAATACAAATATTAATAATATATCAGAACTTAATATGAGATGTTTTAGGCTTTTGAACCTGATAGTGTTATTTCTTTGAGAGTTTATCGCATACAATAATCATATATATATATATATAGTCGCTCAAATAATCGTTTACAATTCTGACGTTTCCTATGGTTACACAGGAGTATTTTGTATGTAGCTTTTATGCAGAACACAAACATTCAAAGAATTATTAATTATTTTATTTTAATGTTACAGATAAATCACAAGTTCATATCATATTATCTGGAAATTAATTCATTATGAACTACAAAAGCAAAACTGAATCTTGCTACTTGAACAGGTCTCATCATACCCCAAATATATTAACTCATAATATATCCATTGTCCCAATCTGGAGACAGTCCATGCCCTAGCTGCTGTTAGCGTAATGACTGGTGACAGGCACAAATATAAGGTACATTAATAAGTTCTGACATCTATCGAATGAAATGATATATAATAGTACCATCTAGCGAACTAATAACGAACTAGTGCTACTATGTAAATATGACTAGTTCTGCCACCTTTCGAATGACTTATAAATTAGAAACTATTACCTAACAAATTTGTAACTGAATTTTACTGCACGAAAGAAAAGAAAAAGTGCTGCCACCTTTGGAATGAAATATGAACAGTGCTGGCATCTAACGAATGCTTCGAATGCAGTTCTGCCATCCGCCACCAGGATTTGTTTGGTCTGATGTTTGGTTAATCACTCATTCAGTGATCTGGTGTGTGTACGTCGCTTTTTATTAAAGACCTATAATTTTGACCCAGTTTGATATTATAATTCTTTCCCGGCAAACCTGTCAAAAATTATAATATCAAACTAATTCACAAGTACACAGCTTAAGCCCGCTATCGGCCATGGAATGTGAGCCCTTGCCGTATCAGCTTATCATTATTCAATTATTGGATTATAGGGTCTAGAACAAAGCAGCCAGATGAGATGTGTGTAAATTTTGTCAGAATGTTTTAAAACATTCCGGATCAATAACAATACACCGTAGATATGTTGTAACAGAGTAAAGCAACGATAAAACATTCTATAAATTATTATCTTAGAAATGTTAATATGTTCTCCATGGTTCTAACAGTTCTTACTCATTTTTATTTATTAAATGTGTATATAGATCTATTACATATTAAATATTTTACTGGCAAAATCATATTATTAATTTTATTGTACTAGCTTAGGTTTATGAAATGGCCCTTCATAACTTGATAATGTTGAATAATTATATTTAATTCAATTAATTTATTTCAGAATATAAAATTCCATATACTTGATACAGTGAAGTAAATAATACACATAAAAATTAGAAATTGAGTATCTTAGTCCATCTAGCACAAGAGCTAGAATGATAGTGAAAGACTAAAAACAATACACTGGACTAGAAAATTGCTAGAAGCACCCCAAATGAATCAATATTATTATTGACATAAATTGCAGATAAACTCTCCCCCCCTAGAATACCAAATAAATTTCTGTATATATTATTAATGGCCACTACAACATGCTTATATGAATGTTGTTTATACTTTGACCAGAAATGACAGCCATATACATTTTGTATATATAATAAATATATACAATAAACTGTAAAAGATTTCATAATAAAAGTGCTTGAAAATAAGTTCTTAAAATTGAATGTTAAAAGTGACCTTTTCAAATACTGATAAATAATATTCACCAAGAATGCTTTATTAGATTTACATTATTATTACTATTAACATCATCACATTATAGCCTCTTGTTGTGAAATGTCAGATGGAAAGTTTGAGAGATGATAACGAACACACATTAGAGCCAATAAAACATTTTGTGTAGAAACGGTTGCAATGTAAATTTCGATTACTAAGCATCAGATGATGTCATCAGTCTTCATTAGAGATTTTCTAACAAGCCGAAATCTACTTTATTGATAATAAAATAATAATAGTGAAACAGGTCTGTACAGGAAGAATATATCAGAGGTTAAATAATATCTAAACTGGCTAAAAATCTGCCAGTCCTAAATTGTTCCATTTATTTAATATTGACATTGATTTGAGAAAACTAGAACTTACTTATTTGGGCTACTGACTGATTGATTGTAGAAACTTAAACTTAAAGCTATATTTTCAATAAAATTTGCATCGAGTAAACCAGACTAACTATAATTAACTTATTGGCATTTTGTTGTAACTTACTAGGAGTAGTGCTATAAAATAAAATCACTTCAATTGTTCACAAGTCTATTTATTATATAATACAGTATTACATATATATATATATATATATATATATATATGAAATTTATGTTCAATAAGAAATGAAAATTAATTATTACTTGTTGGGTTATTGAACAGATAATAAATGTACTCTTATCACATTAATACTTGGTTAATCATGTTATCTACTACAAGATTATGTCATGTAATAACGTCTGAGAAAAATGGCCTCTTATCTAAATCAATGTTTGAGCTGAATTAGTTTAGATAATTTATAGAGTACATGTTTAAGTTTCTATGAATTGCATATTAAAAGATCTCATCCTTCCACATCATTAACTATTTCTGCATTTTAAAACACATTTAACAACACCTCCTTATCTTATTACGAGCAAAGGGGACAATTGGCAACTACAGCCTTTTTAAGGCATTTAACAGTAAGTTTTCTCATTGTGTAAAAAATACAGCAGTACTAGTTCTACAAGCAGCTTGATGGCTTGATCCAATCCAGTAATGACAAAATTGATAACACAATCATATAATTTTTTTTCTCACAATAAACAGAAACGTAACAAACACTTGCATAATAAGTGACAGATTTCACTGCGTGTATAGACTAGCAGCAAATACAATGTCTCTTTTTATCATTGTTGAAGCTTCTTCCATTTTCTGATAGAGGGTAGGATCTCCAATAATGCGTGCAGCATTACGAACATCTTTTAATGTCTCATCCAGGCGCTGTATGCAACGGACAATGATTCCTTCTTGAACATCTGTTAATTCTGTGATTTCAGCAAATGGCTACAACATGAAATATGTTTTATTGTTAAATATTAGAAACAGCAACAAAACTATAAAAAATGCTAAAAGGAACTATTCAATAATAACGCATGACTTTTTATTTACACTAACAACAATTAATTATTACAGAGAAGAGTAATTGTTTACGTATATAATTTCAGAATCTATTACTAGTTCATCAAAATAGCACGTCTATTAATAACAGGTTATTAATGCTGTGATATTTTAATGCCACCTTTGTGCACATGCTAGATTACATGGGCCAAGGAACCTCAAAAGCTAACAAGATGAAGTGATAAATAAAACACTTCAAACTTTGCTAGGCTAAGAGTGCTAAGACTTCACCCATAGAGATGGCCATCACTGTATGGTCTGGCCACACTAAATAGGGTTTTTGATGTAGCACTGACTTACTAATAACTAATAGATGTACTATACATTACCATGCCCCTGGCCCACTCAAAAACCACCTCCATTAAGCCAAAATGGAACTGGTCCACATAATCATCAACTGGAATGAGCAAGCCACATTGCCTCTGCAACACTCCTATATTTTCTGCTATTTTCAAGAATTCATCTTTACACTGAAAACAAGAAGTTCAGAAATAAAGAGTGTAAAAATATGTAATATATGACACAACTATAAGCATGCAAAAGTATTAGTACATCGCAAAAACATCATACCTTCTTCAAACAAGGAGAAAGGTTTGGTTCACTACAACGTTTCTGTTCAAAGACAACACACGATAGAGTAGCTGCTATCTCTGTGGGATGTAGCTCAGTAAGGGCATTGTGAAACACAAGTTCAGTAATAATAAGTTCCTGGCTACTGATCTCACATGCAACCCGACCCTTCAGTTGTACTGTGTTACTCAAATCAATGTACTCCAATTTGTGCAGAACCTGGAATACCAATACAGGCACCTATCATGATCCAGATATCGGCTCAATTCCACTCTCTCATTTCCATCCAGTTATTAATCATAATGTAACATTAGTTTGTACAGCATTACATCAATGGTGATATTATGTCAAATAATGATACCTTATGATTTATCTTACAGATCTTTTTCATAAAACAGAATTCAACATGCGTGACTAAATTAAAAATTGTGATATAAAACACTTTTATCAATTACAGTTATATTCAAACTCCAATTCCCTTTATTTTCTTCTAGTTTTCAATTACAATATTGGGTTTAATCATTAGTTCCACATCCAGCAGAAAACTGATCCCACCAAAAGGTAGACAGGTATTCCAACATACCTGTATCCTTTGTTGATATTCAGGAAGTAACTGTAAACTCTGGTCAGATAGCAGGTACTTCATCTTGTTGTACTGATCAGTCAACTTCATATTTGCACGTAGCAGCTCAAACTGTAACAGATTTGGCTTCAAATTTTAGTCATTCCGATCAAAAGGATTACCTTGGAACAGAAACTGATATTTGAAATAAGTCAAATAAATATTCAGACAAACTAAAATTAATATGACAAATACTTCATCAGGAACCATGCTCACATTTTCTTCAAAATTTGGATGCTGTACACAGTTGTATGTTGGAAGAGATTCTTCTAGGAAGTTCAGACGTCTGAACTCCTCAACAAGTTCAACATCTCTAATATGTAAATCTTTGATGGGATCAAGGCCAGGTAAGCCGTCAAGGTTAGCTTCTGTAAGTCTTAGCAACTCTTGACATGCTACACTTGTACTTTGTCCTGGAGGATCATTCCTAAATAGTTACAATAACAACAGATCAAAAGTAGAATGTGTTGACCAGGATTTATACCCATAATGTCACAAACTATATTCATACATAGCTCATGTGGGCTATATCAGTATTAATAGTTGTGGGATTAATAAATTAAAAAAATCAAACTAGTGTTATTATTATTTAAACCTGAATATGACATACCGATATTGCTTATTGAAAACATACTTCGTTTAGCTTTTTGAATTCGAGTACTAACATAGTCGTTGTATTTAACATTATTATTAAAAGTTACACTCAGTATATCCATGTCTTCCACATTATATCTACTGGTGTAACATGACCGTTGTTGGTTTGGGGGGAGGGGGCTGGTATCTTGTTGATTAAATATTTCACTTTCAACTTGTCTATCATACTCCCTTGTATTAGTTTCTTTTTAAAAAACTAATTAGTGTTAATTTCATCTTAGTTGTGAGGAAATGTCAAGGTTGTTAAGCAACAAAATCAGATCTCTGATGTTTTAGTTTGCACGTATATATATATATGTGTGTGTGTGTGTGTGTGTGGATAATGTTAATAAATAAGTTGTGATATATTAATATGGCATACATAAACAACTCTACTACATTCTGGGTAACCTGTTAATTATATCATACACAAATAAATCAATAGCCATGATGGCACAGTTAGTTAGAGCTGCAATGTTGTCATCTGGCAACTGGTTCACTCATCCATTAAAAAATGAGAATCTGACAGTGTGTGACGGCTATGTGTTTGAGTAACGCTTTGCACTTTTAATGGCAGCATGCATTGTATGCTCTGTTGGAAGTTGAGGTGGGTGTTGCATTGAAGCAGGTCTGAGTGTGTGTGTGTGTATGTGCGAGTGTGTTACACACACCAACACACATACAAGGTAGAAACTACTACCTTCAGACACAAAACAAATTATTATCTCACATACATACCTAAATCTTGGTTGTTGCCTCTTCCTGATATCATCAATTATCCTGTCTGCATTAACCTTTATTGTCTTTGTAGTTAGCAGAAATATGTCAGCGGTCTTAACTTTAATGATTTCACAACTAGGACAAGGACCTTCAGGTCTGTACAGTTGATTGGTTCTAAATGGCTTAACTATTGGCGAACCATCTTCAGGATATATTTGTGGCTCAGGATCATCTGACTTGTTTAGGCGATTCCACTCAACATCTTGCTTTTGTTCACACAGAATTAAAGCAGTGAAAGTTCTATTCTTGGTTGAGATAGAATTAGACTGCAGTAGGATGGCCAAAGTGAATACATGTTCTCTTGTATCAATAATAATGACACGACCTGCAACTAACATCTTTAAGGCCTGAGGATGTGACATAATCACGTCCTGAAATACAAACAACAGTATATGAATGATCATACACACACACAAGTGAATATACTGGCCAGTGTTTAAGTATCAGCTATCAATGCAGAGCTTAGAATTTCACAAAAAGGCATATATGCTTATAAGTTTTTCATTTAATATTTGAAATTTTACTGGTGAGTTTGGTAAAATGTGAATGCTGGTTATGTCCACTGGTAAAGCAGCTGTTTGTTAGTTACTAATAAAACATATCATACATCCCCCAAAACACTCAAGATCTGACAAGGAGAGAGAGATGATTAGTGATTTAATCACCCAGTTAAATGAACAATGTGAATGTTTATTTTAAAGTTAAGATGGATGTTTCAGTAGATGGGTTAATAGTTGAAGGGTAGACCATGAGTAGTCTTGATTCCACTCTTAAAAAGAACTTTTATTAATGAACATATCCAAGAACTGTGATGTTTTACTTAAATGTGCATTTCATTACATAAATTCCACATTTATGAATGAGCACCATTACTAAAAAATACTACAGCCAATAAACCATAACAGTCAGTCTGTTTTTGTTAGTATTACATAGACTTTACCTTCTATAGAGGAAAGAAAAACATGACACAATGACAACGAAGGAAAAATACTAAAAAATGGGGTTCTAATGACCTAACCAAATCATGTACATATGTGCCTAAGTACACCACATCACACACACACACACACACACACAAGCTACATATATATATATATATATATATATATATATTAGGCCCCCATTATAATAGTGGACCAGTATAACACCGTCAGACCTTGGACCCCAATTTGTGGGATCCAGGACAGCATTTTCTGTGAAATGGCATGAAATCCACCACTGACCAATTAAGTTTTTAGAAATAATTTGAACACATTTTCAAAGTTTTAATTCACATGTAAAAAACATAGCTAATGGCCACAAATTACCTATGAGTAGATTTATTGATCAGAAACTTAATTACACACCACATTGCCTCAATAACCCAAACAAAGAGGCCAATCACGATCCTCATTTATTAATTCACAGCTATTGCGTATATTTTATTTATTGCAATTAGGAAATATATTTTGTGTATAAAAGAACTCTTTTGACCATATATACAATGCTGACAAAACCGCGCTCTACTACAATATGCTAGACACTAGCTCTCAAGAGTGACAAGCATAAGCATGAAGTTTTCAAACAGAGCAAGGACCATGTTAATCTACTCCTGTGCGCAAACCAGACGGGAAATCACAAACTGTTTTCATTACAAAACCAGATACACAAACAAATATATTTTCACAGACATTTATTTGTGCACATGCACCTATAAATGTTCATTTATTAGTCCATATATTTGCTACCTTAATCTGAAAAATGTGCACTATTTCTGGTGGATGAACATCACCAATAAAACATGGCTGTTACTTTTGGCACAGTTTTGCAGAAAGATTTTATTTTCATGCAAACACTGAGGTTTATGTTAAAGTCAACAAATAATTAAATAGTTACTGGGAATATTTATGAAATAAACAATTGTATTTAATCTTTGAGGGGGCAAAATGAGGTGAATACATAGACACCCTAATTTTGCCCATTAGTCCCATCATGAGACGTTGATTGGAAACACATCCCTATTATACACATACAAGCTTTAAAGCTTAAAGAATAAAAAAAAAACTATTTTAATGAGTCCCAATCAATGTGATATTCACTGCTTTTGTCGGAATGTTTTGCAAACAGACAGACAAACACACATACACACAGTCGCATTTGTTTATATAGATACAGAATACATCTTCCCATAAAATAAAGACTTCACGTCATGTTACCTTTTGAACCTCAAACAACATAATACCAACTCGGCAACGTAAGTGCTCTATCCAAGCATTCACTTGAAAAACATTAAAATACAAACATATGAAGATGGGTTTTTTAAACACTTGTAATTGTCATTTTATACCAACCTGTAATTTGTGTCTAAGATTATTATATTCTTCACACATCCTGTAATACTGCTCCAGGTCACCACTATAATCTATTACTTCTGGCATATTGCCCATCTTCTTTATCAGCTTCTCCAGAGTTTCTTTGTGTTTACTTTGGTCTTTCTGGCTGTGAAATTCAGAGAAGCTACGTTTCATCATATCCTCAACATGGAGCTGCTCCACACGGAGCAGATTCAGGATCATTGTATAAGTCAACCGGAACTTGGACTGTAATAACATTGGTTTACCCTGAAATGTGCATAAGAAATATTTAGGCTTATCATGAAAGAAATCTTTTGAACTAGCCATCAATAAGTACTATATCCAGAACTCTGAGTCCAGGCCAGGAAAACAGATCAGATATAATTTGTTGAACTATTCTGTCGAACCAAAGTATTTGTGGTAAACTATTTTTTTAATGAAGCAGCTATACTAGCTGGGGCCGTTCAAAGACACTAGACAGTGAAACCTTCAGTATCAGATATCCAGAACCCAATTAGAAGTATTGAACATTGGATATTATCCACTGTAGAAACTACTATTCAATGGTTGAGTTTTAAGATCCCATTTAGACTACTGAAGTGATGATACATTTCTGATCTCATTCGAAACAACTGTATCTACCAGGAATATCAAAGATGATGGAATGGCTTTATATGCATCGTCATTGATAAAGGTGTTTATAAAATCTCAAAACGATAAAGCTGCCCCTCTAATATATCATTACATCCCATCTTGCAGAGTATATACATTTCCATTAACATTGCAAGGTTTGATCCCTTTATTACTTGTTAGCAAATAGTATTTATCATCAAACATTTATAAAGCCAGACCTGTCTGAGTATTCAATAAATAAGTGACTTTTACTGACTTATTTCGTCATGATACCTCGTCTTATAAGAGACAAATTAACCAATGGAAATGAAATGAATAGATGAATTATTATATCAACTATTAATGATGAAGATCTCTGCATCATAGAACCAGCATCCACATCAATCTTACCAGCATCATGTGATGAAGATCTGCCATTTGTGGCACATCAGCCTTACAGAGTATAATAACCGTTCCTGTTTTATCCTTTCCTCTTCGGCCAGCACGACCCGCCATCTGGACGTACTCGCCCGGCAACAGGTCACGGAAGTTTGTACCGTCATGTTTTCTGGTTGAATCAAACACTACAGTCCTAGCTGGCATGTTTACTCCCATAGCAAATGTCTCTGTGGCAAAAAGAACCTAAAAGTAAATTGTTACACACTGCATTACTTATAGACATGACTGTGCTATCTGGAATAAGAATCTATCTATTTTTTGTCATGTACAGTATCTTAGATCACATTGTATAGCTTTCTACAGAAATAATATATAATAATTATTATATTAATAATAAATCTAAAATCTAGAAGCAAAAACAATGTACACAATGAACGACAAGAATTAAAGTGTTTCCTCCATGTGCAATCTTTCTAGTGAAATTTTATTTGCTGTTCCCAGGAAGATAAATCAAAATCTAAAAATTAAAAGGCAACATTTGAATCGCCAATAAAGCTATCAGTTAATAATACATCTGTGTACATAATAAGAGAACTAGAGTAATACATCTGACAATTACCAATACTTGCCTTCACAAGCCCCTTCTGAAAGAGCATTTCAACGACTTCCTTCAGTATGGGCAAGACACCACTATGATGAACGCCGAATCCCCGCTTTAGCAAATCTATCATGTGAAGCACCTGTCGACGGTATGACATATAACATAGTAAATATAACTGCAAAATGGCTATAATCAAACACACTATTTTTAAGTTAAATATTTTCTAATTAAATTAACAATATGAAATAGAAAACCATATTATATATATATATATATATATATATATATACCACTGTTAGCACATAAAATAAATTAGTAATGATGGTCTTTCATTAAGCAGATGACTGTTATTAATATAAATACGACTAGATTGTAGATTTTCTGCCTTACCTGAGGTAACTTTCTATCGCCGCCTTTCAGGCGTGATATGGACTTCTGGAAGAATATGTGTACCTCACTCTTCTCACTCGCTGTCAGTAGGTCTACACTCTTCATGTGCTGTGCATTCTCTTCAATCCTCTTCTTTGAAAAGGTGAATGCTACAACTGGCAGCTTATCCTTCTTACGCAGCATTTCCACGACAGACAACCACACATTTTTATCCTTCATAAAATACAAAAAAAACCATTATGTTACCAGAAACTTCTTTTTCTAAAGATTGCTAAAAAGCCAAATCTAAACCGCTATGACATATTTTGGGGAAAAGAAGTGTAATATAGCTATAGAAGAAATCTACCTAGAAATTTCTATGGAAATCATTGAGAACATGGCAAGATATAAAAAGACCTCTTTCTATTTTAAGATCAGATTATGACCAATTATTTTCCAATAAACCTTACCTAGAAATGTGCCATGAGAAATGTAAATACAAGAAAACTGAACAGTAATTTCTTTGCAATTTGTGCACAGACATACTAACTTAGGAACATTAAATAATGGCCTTTCAACCATAACAGGGGTATATTTTATTAAGATTTCACACTGCAATTTGCTATTGGTCAAATTATCACTTTTTAATTATTCAATTGTTTATTATGACTGATTGAACACAGAGTTTTTTTAATCATTTTTAGATAA
This sequence comes from Paralvinella palmiformis, assembly GCA_025642065.1. Taxonomy (NCBI): domain Eukaryota; kingdom Metazoa; phylum Annelida; class Polychaeta; order Terebellida; family Alvinellidae; genus Paralvinella; species Paralvinella palmiformis. Next base: position 479,904 of record JAODUP010000199.1, on the reverse strand, counting down.
ACCACTATGTACAATCAAAGACATGAATGGAAAACAGTTTCTGTGATCAGCCTATAGTAGAAAGACTACCAGATGAAATGACAGATGTATGAATGACAGATTAGCTGTCAAACAGTACTAAGGTAGTTTGACCAAAGCCGGTATTGTACCAACAGAAAACAGTATTTCACAAACAATGATTTTATGTGTAAAACCGAAATATTGACCTGATTTGATGTGGTTATTGCTCTTTGACCTTTGGCACCATAAGCCTGAGTTGGTTTGACCGGCCGCCCTTTCTTGGCTTCAACAGCTTTGTTGTAACTAATTGATGGTAATAAAGGAGATATAATTTTCAACAAACTGACAATAAGTAAAGAACTCTGATACATCATATTATACTAAAGTACAACGTGTCTATACATGATACATTTGTTAAAATAAGGCACATCATAGGCAACAAAGTTGCAACCACTAAAAATAGTAGGGGCAACAAGCATGAGAAGATAATGGTGGACAAATAACGGTCTGGCAGCTCGAGATCGTTAAAATGTCTGGTGCTCAATATAGATATCTTGTGAAAAAAATTAATGCAACACAACATACCTTAACCTGAGCATACTGATAACAAAAAGGGAATCATAAACAGTTCTGGAATAGAGTATTTGTCTTCTAAAAATAACAATGAAAAATCTAATGTACAGGAAGTATCATTAGTCACTCAATATGTCACAAATCTACCTCACACCATCATAAAAACTGACATTATAACTGATGCTAAATGTTGTGTAGGAGATGAACTGGTATCATCTGAAGGTATTAATATGCACAATTCCAACTAAGACCAAGTGTATCACATTCAGCAAATCACATCTTATAGTTCAGCCTCAAGTTTTACTGACTGGGACTAAACTTAAATAGTGTGACAAACTCAGCTTTTTCGGTGCAGTACTATCCAACAATCTCAGTGATTACATCCAATCCCTGATTGAGGCATACCAGATAACATTCCACTCCTTACCTGGAGTAAGGTTATATGTTGGCAGTGCTAACTACCAGGTGATCTCCAAAATAGGCAACATGGTTCCATATCCTATCCTGTTGTGTTTCCAGTTAACCAAATATGCATTACAGGAACTTGAACCGACCCAAACTAGATTACTGAGGCTGTCCTTGGACTGAAATATCACTACATGAATACAGAACTGTTTCATGGTCTTCAAGTTCAAAAAGTGTCTATGAGTATTGAACAGTCATATATTGATATGCTAAACCAATGTCTGCTTGGTAATTCTGCAGCAAATGTCCTTTATTCTTACTTCATTTGTAAAACAGTTTATGGGAAGCCAGTTGATAAATCTTGTACAATTTCGACATCACTTATAATTTGTGTAAACATATCTATATTAGTCCGGAAAATCTGAAATGAAGGTGACCAGTTCCTTTGAAGAGAACTGTACGTACACGTCTCGTCATTCAGTAAAGTCAGCCAGCACAAGTATTCAGAAGTTACTAAGTTCTGATGGATAGAATAGATAAATGGAAGCATTTTGAACCTGGAGATTCACTAGTTTAGAATATATTCAGGTTTAATCATGTGCCAATACAGACAAACCAGTGTATAACAATGTGTACAGAGTATAGAGTCAACATAATTGTGTCAGTTTTAACAGGAACAGCCTGAGCTGTTCTGGCAAAATGAACAAATTATAAATATTACTCTATTACACTATACATTATATGGTGATTGGTCATTAATCCAAGAACATTAGCTTCTGAAATATCATGTTGGATGACGAGGAGGGAGTAAAACGTTCATAAGTGAGAAGTAAATATGATAGAAAATGGGCAAAAAAGACGAAGAAATTGGATGCATTCCATTAATATCATCTACTGCATTAAGATTTTACTAAACCGTGAAGTAGTTACTAAATGTGGTGTCTAATACCTAGCTAACATTGAACAATTAGTCACAAAACTCTAAGTTTATTTATCTCATTAAATGGAATGAGTTCTAAATGTACAATAGTAGTAGTAGTAGAAAGTAGTAGTAGTAGTAGTAGTGGTGGTGGTGGTGGTGGTGGTGATGGCCTTAATACTGTTATTAACATGGCTAGCCATCTGAGTGAGGAAAATATAGATGATCTGTAATACATCCCCATGGAGACAAATTCTAAACAAATTTGAAATGGATGGGATATCTGAGAGATAATAACTAATACAGTACTACGGCTAGGGATCACATCCTAATCTCCCATAATCATGACCTTCAGATAGGAGCTCCACCACGGTCTAATTTAGTAAAACACAGATGTGGCATAAATAACTAGTTCTTAATCTGATTGTATTCTTATATCTTCCTTTAGTGGTTCATAATTTTGTTTTGTGAATAAGACACAGGATAGGATCAGCCCCCTACACACACACACACACACACATATATATATGTGTGTGTGTGTGTGTGTGTATGTGTATAAAGCCTATGAAGTGTTTGATAAACAATACTCTATATACTCACAGTAGATAATCTGTCACAATAGGGTATATTCCAGAAATATACTGTAAATACTTAAACTTAATATTTCTCGCTGATGACCATTATCAGTATTCACACACAACTTTGTATGAAATATGACTGTTTACTCTTAGTCAGTTCAGGCTTGAAAACAACTACTGTATATACTCATGTATAAGACACATTTTGTATACTCCGAAATCACCGCCAAAATCGAGTGTGTCTTATATGCGGGTCATACTAAAAGGGAAGGTAATATTTGGCATAATTTAGGGGGAAATACAATAATATTGTTTTTAAACATTAATAATGAATATATTGTCTTTCAAAGCCAAACTTAATAGTGATAACCGCCATGATTATTTAATCCGATGCTCTAATTAGTGATGTGATCACAAAGACTTGTCATTACTATCAAGATATGTGAGCATGTGTAATTGAATGAAATGGTAAATGAGGCCATGCAAAGAATGATCATAGAAGTCACATCAAAGGAAAATTATTACAGCAAACAATGTGTTAATTACTTCCAAAGCTGGCACATGGGAACAACTAATAAACTACTTGGAACAGCATTACGGAAACGAATGCACAGCAGCAGACAACCTGAAGCGGCCGTTGTTACCTATCATCACACAGTGGATGAAAATGGCCTGGGATTAAATCAACCCTGCCATCATTACCAAATCATCAAAAAGTGCTCTATCAGCAATGATTTAGATGACACAGAAGATGATGTATTGTGGGATGAACGGTATGACAAATCCGATACTGACCCTGAGGAAGAAGGCGACAGCATGTACGGTGACACACAAACAGATACAACAGATGTTCAGCATAGAGAGTGATGATGATGAATATTTTGGTTACCTATCATCACACAGTGGGTGAAAACATCATTACTAAATCATTTAAGAAGTACTCTATCAACAATGATTTAGATGGCATGGAAGATGAGGTATTGTGGGCTGAACAGTATGACAAATCCGACACTGACTCAGGCGATGACATGTATGATGACATGATGACACACAAAGAGATACAACAGATGTTCAGTGGAGAGTGATGATGATGAATTTTTTTTAATTTGAATCAATATTGATGATTCTAGTGCATCTTATACACGTGTTCGACTCCAGGGGGGTTTACGGGTCCTAAAAGCAGGTGCGTCTTATACGCGAGTGCGACTTATACACAAGTATATACAGTACTTATCATCTCTCTGTAGACTCTACCTAATGATATTAGGCAAGGAAGAAACATGCTTCAATAAGAAGATAAACATATTTCAATACCCAAAGTTAGCACACATACCCTTGAGTCAGGAAGTTCTTGCTGTCATCAACGAGAAGGAATAGCTCATTACTCGTCTTTGAACTGTTTCCTGTGTAAAGGAAATGTTCGAGTGGAACGGGTCTCTTCTGGGTACTGACCACATATACCAGCTTCTTTTTTGTCTGTCTGAAGCATACCAATCATGACGTTTAGAAATGTTCTGTTTTACCGGCAGATACACACATACATTGCAAGAGGTGACAACTATTATTTTATTTTTATTATTTACAGACTCACCCAACCCAGTCCGCAAATTCCATGCTATTTGGTACTGTCGCGCTGAGAAGTATTATGCTGACATGTTGGGGCAGCATAATAAGGACTTCTTCCCACACAACACCTCGCTGTCAAAATAATTTAATCGCAATTATTCAATAACAATACCTAAATACTTGATGAAACATTTATCAAAGTAGGAACATAGTTTCAAAAATAGCTGGTTATGAACACGGGCCTCACCTCGACATCATTGATGTAATGAACTTCATCAAAAATGACCCACTCTAGATCACGAATCACATCTGAGCCACCATATAACATTGACCTACAATATCACAAATAATATGAACTAATTGACATATTAAGTAATACATGATGGGACATCAAAATCCTATAGTGTACCTAATAGAAATTGGCCAGTTTACAAGTCAACAATAAATGAATACCAAATCATATAATGTTATTTTAAATAATAATAATATTAACAATAATAATGCCCATTACAGTTTTGGTTATCAGTAACATATTTACCATTCTCTTACCTTAGTATCTCTGTAGTCATAATAAGGCAGGCAGCTTGAGAATTAATCTGAACATCTCCTGTTATAAGACCAACATCTTCAAAAGTGGATTTAAAATCTCTGAACTTCTGATTGGATAATGCCTTAATCGGTGATGTGTAAATAGTTCTGTAAAAGATGAACAGATGATGAATCTTACTGATTAAAATCAATTATTAGATCAGATCCGGAACAGAAGAATCAGTGATCTGTTTGTCTGTCACAGATAACGGCTTACTTCAGTTGAGATCTCCTATATAATTGCCATAAACTACCAACTGAAACCATCGTGGAACCATGAAATATCACTGTTAGTATGATAAAAATACCATAATTTAGTGAGTGAATGGTTTGTTTAGTCTCATTATTGGAGCCAACTGAACCACATAACTTGAGGGATGACTCTCTGAGTCAATGTGATCATCAAATTAGAGTGAGTGACTAGTTCTTAGCCTCGGTACTGATCACATCTGGGAAGTATTGTTAAGTAGTCAGTCTCTAGGAAATATCCCACAAACAAAGGCACCTCAATGTTATTCAACATCAAGAACTAAAGCTCAAGTGTAGTGTAAAGTACACTAACAACTGTGCCACAGCCAATTGTAGTCTTCTAATTATTATTTATTTATAATCTGTTTATTGAAAGATCAGCTCAAAGTGACTGCTCCATTTCTTGTACTAGATTTTTAATTCTCGTTAACAAAACATTTAATATCTATATTTTCCATCTTTGAGGCATAATAAATACAAGTTATGCCAGATTGTTTTGGTTCCACCATTTACAGCAAAGTCACCCTCTTATCTGACCAATTTATGACAATAAAATTTACTATATGTTAAAGAATGTACATAAAATATTCCGACAACACAGTTTTAAATATAAAAGATGGGGACATTTTAAAGCTAATGCTATGCTGCTTCAAAATATACTGAATTGACATAATAATAATAATAGCCATAACAAAGCATACTTTCCACATATGATTTCAAATGTGCTGTACAGTGATACCATTAATATGATGTAAATTTAATGAGAAATTCTAAATTTTCTACTCTCTGCCAGCACCTGCCTGTTAAACAAAGTAGCGGCTGCTATGCTAAAGGCACAATCACCATACAAGATTAGCTGAGACACAGGTTCTGAGAAGATGACCAGATTTTGTCTTTATGGGTCATAAAGTATATGGATCTATCATTAACAAATATTTAGTTTAAGCAAGCTTTTATTCTTCAAATATATATTGTGTAACAGTGTGTAGTAGTGGTAGAAAAGTTATAACACAGATAAAGAGTAATACCTTTAACTGTCCAGGGTCACCTCACCTTGTCATATGCTTTAAAGAGAGTGCTATGGCGTATTCAGCCACAACAGTCTTTCCAGCTGAAGTGTGAGCTGCCACAAACACATTCTCATGATTCTCCAACTTCAAAATTGCCTGTTTTTGGAAGACATCTAACTCAAATGGCCACTGTGTGGCAACAAGACAAAAGACATAATGATATATATAGCTATTGATAAACTTGAATAAAATATAAACCAAACCAGATGGGAAATGTATTAATAGTTTCACAAAACATCAGCAGAATGTATGGGATCAATTATTACCATAGTCTCAATACCTTTCCTTACAAAATAAAATAATATCATAATCTGCTAATTTGACAGATCTATATTTCCAACAAATTAGTCAAACACCTAAATTATAATAAGAATCTCAGTAGAGTAGTGTATTTATAGAAAGCTAATAGACAACATGTGGTATATCGGCTGGCTAAATATAATGATGAAAGGATGAATGATATTAAAGTGATAATGGACCTTTTTTTACTTAAGGCTAGAAGACTAGTAGCATGGATTTATATGACTTTTCAATATTATATACAAATCACGTTTATGTTAGTACCAAATACAAAATGCTTCAGGTCAGATGTGACCTTTTCAGTACGATCATAATAATATACTTCAGAGTATGTAGCCCTCATAGAGTCACAAATTTCCATCACTTTTCGTGAGACACTGACACAATAGTAATATTTTAGACAGTGCTATAACTAGCGATAAACAGGAATTTGATATGTGAGCCATAAGGCCCGAGCATGCCACACTTAATACCTTATAAGCCATATTTGGTATCTTCTCGTGGAAGTCATCCACTGGAGAATTCGTGTCAACTTTTATGGCAAACTGTTCCACATTCTGGTGACTGGCCATTTGATGATCATCACTGGCAGGCTCAATCCTTTCATCTAGCTGTATTACCAAAAGAAAATCAGCTAGATAAATAGTTGGTCTAATTAATAAGGTTGTAGCTGACATCATGCATTGTACGTGTGTGGCCAGTTGTTTAATTGTATAATTCACCTGGCAGTCTCATGAGATCAAAAAAATCAATGATGTAGGGTATGGGACAAATTATCATTTTGATTCATAACTTTGCGAGACCCCCCCCCCATACTATGCAAATCAGCATCACATGTTTATACTCCTAGTTCATTTTAATGTGTTTTCACTTTGTTATTTGGATTTGTTTAGCATCAGTACTGGACATGTCTGGGACATACAACCAAGAGTCAACTCTTTATGAAAACATTGACATTCCACAATATTTGGTGTAAACTGGATTTGAACCCACAACCTGGAGGTTTCCAGTCCAGTGCTCTGACCACTGTGCTATTGGAGCACCTTTGACATGTTTACGGATCATATCACCACCAGATAAATAAATATACTGCTAAAAGTATCCAATATTTGTATTTAGTAGCCCTGCAGAATACGTATAAGAATATAAATAATAATAATAACTCATCACATTCATATTTGGGTGATATATATTGGCTGTCATGATTACTATACAATGTAATCACAATCATAATCAAATATAATCAATACAAAAATAACAGAAATCTTGAAATCAGTCGGTTTGGTTTGCATATTCATTGGACAAATATGAAATGAAGATAAAATATTTTATAGAGTGTGTGTGTGTGTGTGTGAACAAGTGTGTATGCTCCTACCTTTATTATTTCATCAATAGCATTCTTCTGTTGGGGATCAACATCAATCTAAACAGTAACAAAATTGCACATCAGAACAGTATTCCTGAAAACACACACTCACCTGGAAAAAAGCCTCTTACTATATTATAAATAGTTGTCATTTGTATCAGTTCATATAATTAATTAATTAAGCCAAGAAAATCATGATAAAACCAACCACAGCATTTGGTTCCTTTTTAACTTCGGGTTTTTCCAGTTCATCTTCTTCACCAAAGTCAATAAGATCATCAACGGCTAAGAGATCTTTAAGGTCAATGACGGACGGTTGCTCTTTGATATCAAGAATCTTTGATAACTGTTTACTACTGAAGGTAGACACACCATGACTGAATCCTGGGGGAACCTCCAACAAGTCTGTAGTGACATGACAAAATGGTTAGTCACAAAATTCCTTTCTTTATCAAATTAACCAAATCAAGTGACTTACAGGTTTCATATCAGGATTATGGTATGTGTTAAGCTAGCAGTCATTGAACAAGGATTGATGATTGATGTTTTACGGCCACTTTTGTGCACAGGGTAGGCTAAATGGGCCGAGCGACCTCCGAAGGTAATGAAGCGAAGTCAAAGATGAAACAACTTTCAGATATGCCCACACCGAGATTCGAACATGGGTGGTAGTGATCTGTGATCCAACACGCTACCACTAGATGACGGAGGCGCCTGCTCATTGAACGAGGAAGTCAGACGTTTCCATAAAATCTATTTCTTCCCCCATTAACTTGTTCGGGTATAGAAGTAGTTAAAAAAAAAGATTCCAATACCATTCTCCAAATCAATCTTTTCTTCCTTTGTACAGCTGCTGAGGCTGACAAGATCTGGTTCATCAAGGCCACCTAAAATATATTAATATTAGAGAATTAACCAGAAGAGGTGCATGGTTACTCTATTCAGATTTAGGGCTAATCTCACATGGAACATATGACTGAGGGGGGTAAACAAGTGAATATTAAAGAATTGTTAACATTAAGACAAGTGCAAAAGTGTTTAACTCAATCAAAACTTTTCATCTCGGTAATGGCTCCAGTGAGTGCCTGATCCACCTCAGAACTCCTATATTTATAGATCATCATCACACAAATAACCATCACCAGTTAAGGCTAGACCAGAGCAAGTCATCCCTCAATATGTAGTGTTTCTGTCACACTAAGGCCATTTACACACCTACCTAGTACTGTATATACTGGCGTATTAGTCGGACCCGGCAGATAAGTCAAGGTCAATTTTTGACCCTGTAATTCTTTCCTCAGGCATATGCTCACCATATTGCTCCCACAAACACAAACATGCCTGATTGTAAGTTCAATTGGCAAGTGTTATTACTTCATTGTTTCACAGCACATCTGGAGGTACTGGTTGGTAACTATCAAGTATTATTACATAAAGACTGGCATGTTTGTGAGATCCAAATAACAGTTTGGTGAAAATTCATTGTTATTTATTGAATAATAATGGATTAGTAGGCAGCGATGTGACGATTTTATTCCAACTCTGGCTCTTACTGGGTTGAATTCTATAGTGTTGTGTGTCAAAGATGGCTGAAAACATCTTTTCTTCAGCTGGTAGGAAATATGACCAGCGTATAAGTCGAGGTCCTTCTGGGAGCTCCCTTTACACTACCCAAAAAATCGACTTATACGTGAGTATATACGGTAGTGTAAGCTTTAACATGACTGATTCCTTTCCACTATCCACATCCTGTAGTATCTGGAGCTAACCGAGTCTTCAGTTTGGATCATATTATACTTGGGGTAATCATAATCAGTAATCGCAATCAATTACATGATCTCAGGTAATCATAATTGACTACGTTGTACATTTAATCCTAACTGATGATTGTTTACACAATTATACAGGGTGGTTGATTATTAACAAAGTTATATCACACCATAACCTCAATATTAATATTATGACACACTCAACAAAGAAATATTACGCAGTTATATTCCCATCCCTATCCAGGTTGAGTTTTCTGAGTTTCCACTTTCCATCCTGTTACTTGAACCTGTACTAATTATTTTATTTGTTACATAGACTTAAGCGGATATGGTCACAACATACACGCTGCATCAGATTAACGATTTTTGCTTTCTCAAGTTGTATCATTTCGCATTAAGTACTGTCGTGTTGACATGTATATACATGTATGTGTAAATAAATGAACATTAAATATCTCTGACCTTGAAAGAAATCCCTTCACTGTGGGATAAATAAATTTGGCTATAACTAATATCACTTGATTATAAGCATCTACATTAATCATCTTGTATTCATCAGACCTTGACTATGAGTTTGCCCAACCCCTGTACTAGGTGTGCCACTGAGCTTGATTCTTTTCAAAGATATTGGTGCTATAGAAATTTAGTATTATTATTCATCTCTAATCTATCACCAAAATGTTGATTCGACAACAACACCAAGTTTCACAATGGTGTTTCACTCTTGAGACATTCAAATATTTTTAGAAAATATCTTCCGTGAATAAGCCTGAAGCATGATGACGTCAAAAACCAAAATAAACCAGCCACGCTTTGCATTGTGGGATTTATAGGGGGTCTGCCGAGCGATAATACCATGATAATCCCACCATTTTAGCCTTAAACGTCAATGTTCCGGATCTGTTAGGTCTATTCACAGCAAGATTTTGGTAAAGCAGTAAACCAATATTTGATACTACAAAATATTTCTTTAAACTGAAAGGCCGCAATACTTTGAGCAGTTCAGCAAGCCTCAGAATATTACTTGCTTAGTAGTATATCAACTAAAATATCATAGGACAAGTAAACATGACACCATGATAACAATTGCTAATCAGAAATAATCAAACTATTGCTAAAATAGCATAAAACCTGGTTAGGGATGACGTTACTGGTGTAATTATATATTCAGTATAACACACACAACAGACTAGATCTTAATGTATCAAAAAATGCAAGCATGATACATACCTGGCCAAAAAGGGAAGTTAGTTGAGCTACCTCTTATACTATCCTCAGGAGGTCCAGGTGGTCTCCTCAGTGAAGTGGAATTTTTAGCAGAGGTGCCAGAATCTTGTACAAACTCCTGAATGCACAGAATGTGGGGATTGGTCTTTAATTTAATAACTTTAGCTGCTCTGTTAAAACTACTGTTCAATAATATTTCATGATTTAAGGTTAAGAAGCATTTTTGGTAATTCCATAAATCACCTCACTGAAACCAATTAGTTTGCCAGTGGTTGGATTCCTATTGACAACAATGGTTGTTGGCACTGGAGTGACATCTAGTGAGTACAGACGTTCAGGTTGACTAACCCTTGGAATAAACCTATGAAATACAATCATCATATTTACCTCATATTGTGTATGCTTCAACCATAAACACATATAAAAATTAAAAAACTATTAATGTTATATGACAGAGTAGACACAAATATTATGGTTATTATTACAATTCTTTATATAAGAATATAAGGCATCATTATAAAAGCTAACTTTCACATGATCCAATTCAATAGTATCACGTGTATGTGTCTGTCTGTGTGTCCATCTGCAGCACATATGCACACACACAGAGAGAGAGAGAGAGACTGACTGACCGTTGATATTTATAACTGTTGTGTATAGGTAACTTTTCTGGTGATGTTAGAAGGTCTTCTATTGTCTCTTCCAAGCTTTTTAATACAGGTGGCAAACCAAATGGCAGCTTGAAGGAAACAATAAAAAACTTTTATGATGAGAAAGTCATGATGAATGGACAATTCTTAATATAATCATAACAGAGACTTATAAATACCAATTTCTATAACATGTAAATTAATATTCCATTTAAAGAAACTTTGTGTAAAACACTATTAACTCTGACAGCACTGAACTGCATTAACAAAATATAACATATTTAGACACAAATAAAACAATCTGATGTGTTTAAATCTGCTTACAGTTGCCTTTGGTAGAGTAAATGGAACAGTTTCTTCTGAATTCAGATCTCTGCTGGGTATTACTTGGACTTTACCCTCTATACCAGTCTCAATCACATCAAAATTGGCCATCTCATATCTGCTAAAAAGTCCACACACAACAACAATGTCAAGTAAAATTAGTATAAAGCATCAACATATAACATAATAGGCTGATTCTATTACCCCTGCTACAACCATGGGGCTGAATTTTGCACTACGGTCTCGGATTAGATTTACGTGTGTAATGGCTGATAAATGTCTTACTGAAAATCTGTATATAGGCTATTTACCACTTATATATTTGGATTTTATTTATAGTCCATTAAGGGTATGTGATCTCCAGATCATAATTTTGCATTTAATAGGAATGGCATAATCTTCACCCAATAGATATATGGCACTAAACTAAGTAACGTTCAGTGTGATTTGCATGGTTGTCATAGTCCGATCTGTCTAGTTAAAACTTATTTTTTGTGTAACTTTTACCATCTGACATGACGATGTGAATGGATTTAATCAATGATCACAGATTATAATTCATAGGGTGATTCCTATTACTGTAACATTAATATTTATGCATGATATCATGTATTGAAAGTGAACTGTTTTTTTTCTTCTTCCGAATCAACCATTCTTGCAATGTTTACTACATGTAAATGTCAAGGGTGGTAATACTCTAATGTAATAACATTTTTTATTTAATAATTTATAAGTGATACGTATATGATTGATTCTCAGGTACAAATAAAAATAATATTTCCAAAACTCTACATTAAATATTTAAACAAACTTCATTAAAATCAATTTACAGTCAGCTAAAAGTTTAATTTTAAAATCATTTATTTAATCCATTGAAACCCATGCAGCATTCCAGATAACAGACGGGTCTCGGGTCATTGACCTGACAGTGGCAGCCCTGTGACCCGACAGACTGTCGCCTGCCAAGCCAGAGATATTTGTTAATTTTTCATGTACATGGCAATCTATCCCAGGTCATCACTGCTGCTGCTTCACAGGGTGTTCTCAGCATCATGCATTGGAACCAATTTATGAATGAACTTTAATTACATCAGTTTGATCATCCAATTCACCTCACATAACAGCCAATCAGCTGTCATGATTTTACTGGAGTGGCAGTCCAGGTCAGCCAAACCATTAGGGGAGATACAGTAGACCTATGACACACATGATGGCATTGCTTGATGCTTCTAATCTTGTCTGGTGAATGTGTCCATGTGAGAGCTGGAGTGTGTGCACAAGGGGAAAATGTCCAGTTTCAGACACAGTTATAACCAAATTTCTTTATCAGGGGCCAGGGGAATAAGAAGTCTTCAGCCAAATCAAGACCTGGTAATTGAATGCTTTTATTACAAATATTGTTCTATATTTTAAGTTGCTTTCAGTTTCACTGTTGAAATCACGTGGCTTTGGGCAATAATGTGGGTTATGTAGGTCACGCATAGCAATGAAATGTGGTGTAAGGGGTTGAAGAGGGAGTGGCATGGGTCATAATTGATTGAATTACCAGTAACTGCTTGGTGCTTTATTTACTCTAACTATAATATTAACTGCTGATTTTTTCCACACTGTGGATGAGGTGGTTAAAGCAGCATGGATACCAGGATACCAAAATACGGAATATAACTATATGGCTGAGCCTGTATGGTATTCCACTCTTTATACCTATAGCGCCACATATCTGATTTCCCGCCACTGTTTTCCAAGCATAGTTTTAAATATATTGAGGGTAGTGGCCGCAACTGTTCCTTGAGAGAGTGAATTACAATCTTGAACTATTCTTTGGCTGAACACATTCTTACGAATTTCAAGCCTACTGTGACACATGAGTAACTTGTTCTTGTGTCCCATGGTACCTTGTCCTTCAGCTCTGAATATCTCGGGATCAAGACGGTCTAATCCATTCCTGATTTTGAACACCTGGATGCTGCCAATGAACCAAGTATTTCTTTTATTTACATGCTTTGGGCGTCCTTTAAAAGTAATAAATCACTTATAAATTGGCAGGAAAGCTATTAAGTTTCATCCACACACGATAAATGGCACTACCTATGTACATGTATTTAGGTGATTATGTGGAGAACAGTATACATGAGATACATTCTGCAAACTCAAAATAGTGTCACACACTATAATTTATTAATTTAGTAAACAAAATACCATAATAACCGAACTTGTCAAAATAATAACTTCAGTGTTGCAGTGGGTGAGGGAATTGCCAATTTTACATATCAAATTATCACACAATATATATTTATGACCAAAAAGTATTAAATGAAAAATATTAAAAAATTTGTAATTAATATTTAGTCTTCAGATGGCAGAATCCACTTTAATATAAATTTTTCATTATTTTGATGACAACGACTAAAAAACACTTGAATACAGAACATACACAAAAGCTAATCAAAATCCAGCATTGTTTGTTGTACAGGCTCTTAAACTTTTCAATGAATTGACACAACTCACTGCCCTGGATACAGGCCAGTTGTGGTGGTCAAGAGGAAAGGAACTAGTATTCTAGCTCTGTGATAGCAGGCAGACATGCATTCTATTGTTCACTAAAATCAGTTTATGAACCCCCCTCAGAATCACTTGTTCCATGTCTACTGGTCTACCATAATAATGTATTGAATTGATAGAGAATTATGTGATGATTAATATCTATCTGATCTAGTCTGTATGTGAATAATGTAATTATATTGAAAAGGAAAATATAAGCATGAAAACAATATACCAATGTGCTACATGACATGATGGCTCAGGAGCAGCAAGTTGAGATGCAAAACAATACAAAATACAAATACATCTTCTTTTGCTCCCAAGACATTGAAGTATACCTCAAATTGTTTCTAACGGAATAATTTATACAACCTTACAGGCGGGGGCTTTCACCGCATGAATCCCCACACTGCTAGGGCCAAATCTTTCCAAGCTAAAAAATCTCCTATAAGTCAGCATGAATAACTAAGGCTTAGCTGCGTCAATCATCTGAAAGATCAGTTAGCTCAATCATTGGTTATATCTTGATAAATATTATGTTAAACCCTTTGGAAAGACACAATCGTTCAGCTGAAATACTAGTCTCCATGTAATATGAAATAATTTGCTAAAAGATTTCCAGTATTTATCGCTAGTGAAAATTTGTCATCCGATGTTAACAGTGAGCACCATAGCTGTTTCTTACCCGAGACCACAGTTGGTAACCGATGCGATGCATTTCGCCTGGATCAGTCTATTACACATAGGAATATTATCGTTGATTAGATGTGTATTTATTATTGGTTATCCAATTCTTCTAGCAATAATCTGGCATATTTAATCATACATTGTATTTATTTCTGATAGCTGTCATGATTTTAATTAAAATTCTCAGATAAGAATAACAGATGTCTTAGATCTACTATTGTTATAATAAATATTTAAGTACAATCTAAAACTGAACCATAAACAGGACATGAAATAATCTAAAAATCTTTACCAGCCAACAAGGCTAGTATACTTTGAATCATACCAGCCTAATAAGATGTTTGACAGCCGAGATATTTTCACTTTCACTTACTAATAATTATTTTCTTAGAATATTCTATTACAATGAACAGGGTAGGGTGTTCATATATTGCTGTTAGTATTGCACTATGCTATAAAGCACCAGAATGGGGTTTAAATATCAGTGTTACCTATATCTCAAGATGGTGTGCAACAGTAGCATTATACTTTTTATTTTATCATTAAAACTACACTTGAAACATATTATAATGATTTTCAATTTTGAGTGTATATAAATAAGTTTGCCCTTAACAAGATAAACATTAGCTATTTTTATGCGTTGGTAACTTTTAGTGACTAAACACAATTGTGACGTTGTACCTGAAATTTGAGTTTAAAAAAATTGGTTTCCTGAATTGTATTAGTAAGGTATTTGAAAGTTCTTTTATTTCTGTGCTTTAAGGGAGTGCTTAGGTGTGCATATTTGGCTCCGGGACTCTTCACCACTCAAGGCTCTTCACCAGCAAACAAAAATGGTTATATTATTATTATTGATCTTATGTATTTTTTATTTCAACCAAAAAAGGATTCAAGCGAATTGGTCATAAACTGGCCCGAGTTGACATTAACATATTATGCAAACACAGTCTATAATGTACATGGGGCCATTTATTGACAGCTTCAATATTTAGTATCCTTTATTATTAACTGTTCAACATTAATTTGCAGTGTAACCAGTGTTAATATTGGGTAGACAAAGGTGTTAGTAAGATTTCATCAATGACTTAATCACAATAATCATTGAAGCCAATTCTCATGGAAGTGATGACGGTGGATAATAATTGTAATTAGACGTGTATATTTAAGATCTGCTTAATCAGAGTAGACTCAGTTTGTTGCTTTAATATTAGTCTATTATGTTTACAACACAAGTGGTGAAATCGGTGGGGAATAGGCCTAACTATAAAGGGTGAATGGGGTATACCATGAGTGGCGAATAGGCCTTGAAAACTAGTAAAATTTAGGTGGCTAGAAAGCCTCATGGCAAGCGTTCCCATTCCATACATATTTTTATATACTAACTTATGGGAACTGGACTATTCACCCTCAATTTTATTAGCCTGTTAGTTGGTTGGAGGATGGTGACATAGTCTGCAGTGGCATTGCCCTTGCAAGAAACAAGGGCAAAGACGAGGGGACCCACTTTATATTGTCACCTCTCTCTAACTTTAAGAAGGCATGGATTGACCACATTTGTGTAAAGGGATTACCAACACAGCCTTGAACATGCCATCAATGTACCACTCCATGGTCCCCTCAGGAGTGACAGTAATTTGGCAGTGAAAAAATGAAATGTAGCCTCTGCCCAATGTTAATGTCTGTATGTAGAAAAGAGTCCAAGATGGCAGCCTCCTCAAAATTGAATTCCAGGGTGGTAGGATTGGTGGGTCGGTTACTTTGTTGATGCTTGTTATATAAAGTCATGGCCGGTTAAAGATTTGATTGATGTTAGGGAGAATTATTGGTCACCCGTTTGTGTCACTTAACGGTTTGTGGCAGACCAATTGTGAGGTCAAATGGGTGTGAAATCATAGTTCTCTGATTGAATGATGTGCGAAAGAAGTTGGGTTTGTACTGTATTCATGTTTTTGTGGTGTGATTGAATGTGTGAAAGCTTTGTTGATGAGTGTTTGTAATGATACAGCCAAGTCAGTGGAGATTGGATCAAGGGACATCTGGGTCTCTACTAGACAACACGCTGATTGTGCTGGGGGGGAGAATTCCCCTTTACATACTTGTTTGGATGTGTGGGAGGAGTTTTAGTGGGGGATTGTTCTCGACTCAGCCAAGTCAGTGGTGATTGGACCAGGTGCTGAGAGGACAATTCCCTATATATCAGAATTTTTTTGTGGTACTGGGGTACAGAGTTTCGAGGATTGTATAGTTTTTGTACAGTTTCGGATAGAGTTTGTAGAGTGGGTAGAATAAAGTAGATTCGAGACTACATGAGTTTTGAAAGAGAGAGCTTAGCTAAGGCCGAGATCCGGTACTTTTCAGTTAGCCATGTTTATGTGTAATATATAAATATATATTTAATTATGTAACACAATAAGGTCGAATGCAACCAAGGGTGAACAGTCCATAACATAGCCCAGTAACTAATACTTTGAAGTTTGTCTAGTCCACCATCTGCCATATACTTGATATAGCTAGAATACAATAATATATCTGTGATTTTTCTCCTCAGGACCACAATGTTTTTCTCTTTCTTGTGCTATCCTGGTACTTTAATGTATCTATGTATTTTAGTTCTATTATATGTATTTACATTAGACTTAGTGTACAAAATAAATCAAAACTAGATCTACATGTAACATGACAACCTACACATTAAAAATAAAACAGTGAATGTTCACTGTAACAATTACAATCACCATCATGTATCAAAAGCAAGGCACAGGCCAGGAGTGCTTTGCTTTTGAAAGGAAACAACTGGTTAACTGGTTAAGACTTAACGTTTTGATCTAGATCTAAGTCTAAGACTATGGGGGGATTGGCTTTAGCCTTAACCTGTGCCATGGCCTGGACCTTAACGAGTTAACAATAACAGCCGCACTAACAAATTATCGCCCAAATTAACTGGGCTAACAAAAAGGAAATCTTTTATTTACACCTCAAAATGACATTACATAATAAGGTCAATGTTAATATAGTTTGACACTGACTTACCGTGACTGTATCCCGATATAAAATTATTTCATATAGATCTAAACACTGCTAAGCATCGGGTTTCATTTTTAGATTACGGAATTGTTTAACAGACATGGAAATCATTATCGCATTATTCTTCAATCGTGTGTGGCTTGTTTAATGTCTGTGACAGGCATAAATAATCATCCCTCCAAACTAGCTCCTCGGATTTAATATGTTGTTGGTCTTCCAGGTTTTCTACAATTTTCTGATGTTATGTCCATATTCCTTTTAAATTCTCCTATTATTATTATTTATTGTTGTATTATTATTATTTAATTGGTTTATATTTATAAATTCTGATTTGTGTAGAGTCTAGTTAAAATGAGTAGGAATTTTGGAATAATATTATAGTCTAGATAATGAAGTATAATCTAATTAATATTTATGGAAACTTTGTGTTGTTGTGCAGGATATTAACAGTAGGCCTACTTGTATTGTATGTTGTTGGTTATTTTAATGATTATAACCAAACCATTACTCATTGACATTGACGACTTTCTTGTGTTTTAAGAACGGCTTTATTATTAATAATAAATTCTATGTGTAAGTTATTACAAAAGTCGGAATATTGGAAAACTATTCCCAAGCTCTAGATAATGAAGTATAATCTAATTAATAATTAATAGTTATGGAAACTTTGTGTTGTTGTGCAGGATATTAACAGTAGGCCTACTTGTATTGTTGTTGTTGGTTATTTTAATGATTATAACCAAACCATTACTCATTGACATTGACATGAACCATTACTTATCATTTGCTTTGTTAATGACATGTCGTATGTAGTACACTCCCACATTCAGATGTTTGCAGATGATACTAAACTCTACTGTGAAGTAAATAATAAGCAACAAGCGGAGTGATTACAACAAGGCCGCACAGCTCTTGAAAACTGGACAGAAACATGTCAGCTAAATTTCAATACTGAAATGTAAAGTGATGCATCTATGTTCACACAATGCCAGACACAAGTACCATACGACTAAGGGAAGCCTCTAGATACATCTCCAAACAAACTGAGCTAGAAAAGGACCTAAGCATACAAATTGACCCTAAACTGACAAAAAGATCCTGGGAATGATTAGACGATCATATATACATACCTAGATGAACTGTCTCTGACCAGACTGTATACCTCATTAGTTAGACCACACTTGGAATATGGAAATGGAGTCTGGTGTTAAGAAAAGATGCCTACAAAGACACTACAAATACCAGAGGCCACAAATACAAACTAAAGAAGGAAAGAGAAACCAGAAGCTGCAGGAGAAACTTCTTTACTGGTCGTATAACCAACTCCTGGAACAGTTTACCAAACTTAGTTGTGGAAGTCCCATCAATGAATGCCTTTAAACTTAAAGCACGGCTCGATAATCATTGGAACTGTTTTAAGTATAGTCAACTCTCGGTCCAAAACCAGTGTACTATATAGGCCTGGACCTAATAAATATTCATAGCCTAGAAATTAGTAGCTGATGAATATGAGTATTCACAATGCTTATTTAATATTTGGTAGATAATTAAGTTAAGATAGGATATACCTTATTTAGCTATTAACCTGTGAATACCAGAGTTTGGTTATATTAATATTAAGACATGAACACAAAAATTAGACCTACCGGTAATTGAACAGGATCATGTACCAAGTTAGGAACAAAACTCTAAAACACTGGGTACAACTTGAAAAACACCGATCTGAGTCTTCTATCAAGAACACATAAAATTATAATAGTGATGGGCATGGTCTTTGGTTTTGGTCATGTCCTTTACCCTAGATAGTGACATTTGTATCTACAAGTCACCAGTACTTGATACAGGGAGACCAATTACTTTAGAAACTTAGGTACAAATTCTATATACTCTGATCTGGTTTTATTTTCTCATGGAATTCCACCATTTAATACAATTATAACTCGACACTAATTCAATCAGTGATGTGTAGAAGCAAAACAATACAGTATTATTAGCATTACCTGATTTTAGAAATCTCAAGAAGAACGATTTCTGATTATATTTAGATAAGACTAAGATAGTTAATTATCAATGACAACACCAAGGTTATTACATCATTCTACATCACATCCCAATTCAGTGACTTATGCTTTAAAGTGGATTTACTAAAGTCGGATAATTATTTCTTTCGTTATCTTTAACCTTAAAAACAACTGTTGAGTGTTTTTACCATATCTAAATCCCATATTTTCATCTCTTTTCATTATTTTCTCCCCTCTTAAGTTCGGTATATGATACGGTCTTAGAAGACCTAGCTAAGTTGTGGTCTGCTATACCTAATAGATCTTTCTGGTAACAATGATTATATGCATTAGGTACGTTACAAAAAGGTTCTTTGATTCCTGGTGATACACATAACATGTTGCTTAAAATTAGATATTGGAAATGGAGGATCATAAAGTTAACCTGGTACTATCACTGCTGATTGTGGCTATTATGAATAATCTCCTCGGTTAGACCATCAGAGCCTTTGGGAAGGTACACCACAGTGAATATGGCACATGGAATCTCTCGAGGAAGGTAGTGTGGTTTAAATGATATCACATCTAGCTCAAAGTCTGGGGTGCATAGATGTTTCTTCACACAGGTATTATTTGCATGACACCAACTTTTATTGAAAACTTTTCTTACACCACCTTTTTAACCTGATTTTCTTGGTTTCTTTATAGTTATTAACTCATAGCTTTCCTCTGTATGTAATCTGAGTGAATCTATAGTGTAGACGTTTCTGATTTCTTACATGCAGATCTTATTTGCAATAGATCATCTCTAGAGTTATAAATCATCTCTGAAGTATCTTCTATTATTTACAAAAACAAATCTGACATAGAGATTACAGTGTGTGTGTGTGTGTCTATGTGTGTGTGTTTGATGTCAAATTATGTTATTGGTTACAAGAAATGTACTGATGCTAACAAAATATATGTATCAAATTTCTAAATGAACTGCAATGAAATAGGTCAATACACAACAACAATTAATCTCACAGCCACTTTCTCCTCTTTTCCCCTCTTACAAAATGTGTTAATGTTTACAAATATCCAGATCCTATATAAACTGAATGATAAACTAGATATAAAAGCAAAAGAGATAGAGGTAGATCATTATTTTCATTTGATTCATCTTACAAAAAAGGCATACAATATACATATGGAATTTAATATAGTATGATAACAATCACAAAAAGAGATCATTCAAAAGTAAACTTAATAATACATAATTTTATAGTAATATTGGTAATCAGATATAGCATTTAGGGCATCACACAATTACAACAGCAATAAAATATAAAATGGAGCTTATATTAGAAAATAGTATCGATTACATATAATTCCTCAACAAAAGTTGTTTAACATAATCTTTATGTATGTATAAATAGAATTTGTTTTTAAACCAATTTAACCAGTTGTCAGATATATATGTTGAAATATATATTCATAAGCTCAGAATGACCATTCAATTTACCACATATATATTTATTATTCAGATGCCTACAAAAGGACTTTAATTGTATGAGAATTATTACCAGGCAGTTATGGAAGATTGATCTAATAATTGAGAACTATTTTCTAAAGATAATTCACATTAACTGGTATGCTTTTACCACATTTGTGTAAAATAAAACTTCTTAACATTCTAGAATACAATTGTCCTGTATTATTATCATTGTTTTAATCAGATACATGCATACAATTAATATCATATTTCCAAACTGGCTTCTTGGGTCATTTCAGACATATTTTAAATATTATAATAAATTACTTAATAACTTTAGTAAAAAAAAAAAATTCCACACTCACATTAATACACATGAGTGTGATATAGAAATGTGTAGTTAGTTCAAATATCTTACTGTTGTAATTGATAAATTATCCTACCCAGTGTCACTTAAATCTTTTCATGTTAACAGCATGATATTGTACAGATTTTAAACGTCATTAGTAGTAACTGTAATTAAATTGAACATTATTTCTTGCTGGAATTCTTTTACCAAACAAAATCAAATCAGAATTGCCAGAATGTGTATAAAAGCCTGGAATAATTGGATTATCTGTAGCTAATCGAAATAATT
The DNA here is from genome assembly GCA_025642065.1 of Paralvinella palmiformis. NCBI lineage: Eukaryota > Metazoa > Annelida > Polychaeta > Terebellida > Alvinellidae > Paralvinella > Paralvinella palmiformis. The sequence continues at coordinate 457,957 of JAODUP010000199.1, read as the reverse complement.
TGTACACTTGGCAACACATTATACATCATCACGATTCTAACCAATCCACATCAAGTTTTCTGTTTTCTAATAAACAACTTATTGGTGATAAATAATTATCCGTGCATCTCACTTAGATAAAAAAATTCTTTAGATAGGAAGATCCGGTGAGAAAAAGAACTTAGAAAAGTTGCTGATAAACATTGCATCGTTAATGTGGTAACGACATAATCAGTTCAGTTGACTGGGAAATGAGTTTCCCATAATGGCTCCTAGTTTACCCTAATACGAGACAATTACTTCAGTACATAAGGATGTTATAAGAAATGTTAGTTAGTTTTCACAACCTGTTCATCTTGTGACAATTAGGTTTCCTTGTTTGATTATATACAGACTGTTTCCATTATATATATATATATATATATATATTATATATATATAATTCTGGCTGATGGACTAATACTTATCCATATGTCTTAACAAAACACTGGTGAGTTTTATTCTGAATAATTCAATGACACACAATTACTATATAACTAGCATGGTAAATAGTTTATTTCACAAAACAAAATTAAATTTCTCATTGATTACTGATATTCATAAACAAGATGAAGTTCATCAAGACAGTAAATTTGATTTTCAATGACATGATTCACAAGGAACAGAATATGAAATGTCACTCTAATGTCCTAGAGTTGACAGCAGTATTTTCTGGCATGTGTTGGTTAATTACTCTCAGATCACACAAATCCCTTTACTCGTGAAATTGTATGATTAGAGTGTATCATCTACCAATCCTTTAATATAAACTTATGACTAGCTAGAGAAACATGAATAATTGTAAAGGAACAGTAGCAGAAAAGATTATGTTCATCTCTGTGATGCAGTTCTTTTCTTAGGGACATAAACATCATCCTAAGTCTTTGCTATACTCAGAAAGAAATTACAGTATTTTATTTCTGTGTACTGAAAACCTTAAACTTGTGCATTGTATTTCTATTGAAAACTACATGGATACAAAACAATAATGTATACACAATAATGTTTATTAAAATTACATATTTACAAAATATTAAATTTATACAAAGTAATTATTCAGATATAATAAAGATTTAAACCATATAGATAAGGCAAACTCTTACAGTATATTCTATCAAGTCATGTTGTTTAAACAATCGGTAATAAATAATATGATAACATAAATCTGTAGGAGAAATACAGTCGGAAATATAGTCAGAAAACTGTGTGTGTGTGTGTGTGTGTGTGTGTTTTAGCCATGTGTGTGTGCATGAAGTTTACATTTTCTCACTACTGTAACAAAAAGATTTTAAATAAATAAAACTTTTCTAGATAATAGTGATCCATAACCTACTTGAAATAATGATTCTGTTGAACATTATAGTGTTTATTGATGGGAAATGCATCCAGAGATCAGCGACAACTCTAGACTGAATGTCATTAACCCTTTTCACACAGGTGTATGAATGAATGACCATTCACTATGGCTGTTGTCAAAATGATGAACTTGTATCCTGAAAAATGCAATAACTGCAATAAGTGTCTGTTCACAAATCATTATTAGCCAATAAAATTAACAAAACCATTCTGTGTGTGACAACTTACACAAATTGACTAAATTGGTCTTATGATAGATAACATCTCAGATTAGAATGGATGTAGGAGCATCAAAATTGGTATGATGTTGTTGATTACTATGATAGCAAATGCTGTGGTGTAGTAGATCACATATTTTATTTGATAAGACAGCTGAAGCTTGTGAAATAGATTTCAGGTCTTGCATTATTAAACTAAACAGATGACCTGTCAATATAATTAAGATGTCAACAGTATGTCATGACTGCCAACACACTCCAAACTGCAACATTCATGATAACCATGGGAGTATTTTCCTCTTTGATTCAGATTTGGAGAGTTCGCTTTCACGTGCTATGTTCAAGATGCCATCATCGTTATCAGTCAGAGTGGATCAAGTGTTGGATGATGTTTACATCCTTGATCAGAACTGTTGTGACAATAATTACTGAGGCAGTTATGGAGCTCTATCCTTGACCAGTGACATCCTAACTGTTATATGAAATAGTGACTGCCTGGTATTGTTCAGCTAGTGTGACTCGATTTATGTGCAGAAGTCGTTCAATGGGAGAGCTGACATCACTTTCCATTCCTGCCCATAGTAATCTACTTAACCGGAGCATATGTTTCATGGATGATGATGATGATTGATGTTTTACGGCCACTTTTGTGCACAAGGTAGGCTAAATGGGCCGAGCGACCTCCAAAGGTAATGAGACGAAGTGAAAGACGAAACAACCTTCAGATATGCCCACGCTCGGGATTCGAACACGGGTGGTAGTGATCTGTGGTCCAGCACGCTACCGCTAGACCATGGAGGCGCCCACATATATGTTTCATGGAGGATTAGAAGATTTGTTAATGTCAAAATATGTTTATGAACAAGTTATGGCTTCTGGTGGGTAGCTGTGTCTTAAGTGTTGTTATTGATGTTGACAGTCCTTCACAACCCTATTAATACAACATGGTAGACATGTCAGCACAATATGTCTGACAGTTAATGGCAATTTTGTCTTAAATATAACAAACCAGAGTTATAGACTTTAACCTAAACAATAAAAAAAAAAAAGGAATTATCCAGTTTAAGATTATTTTGCTCTGAACCTCAGTTCGTCAGAGTAAATATTTATAGTTTATACAGGATATGATTGTATTTATTAAAATTTAAAAACAATCCCATATCAATTTACAAAACAATTTGCTTGTATGAGAGCAGCACATGTCATCCTTAGACAGATTTCATTAAAAAATCTGGTGAACTCCTCATCATAAAACACAGATTGTCCATGGTTAGACAAAACAAGCAATAACATTTCATTATCAATAATATATTAGTAATTTATATCATAATAATATTATAATGTTGTAGTATTGTAAAATATGCACAGAGGTAAATGTATTCAGTTATATTACCTCTTTGCTTTCCAAGAAACCGCAGTGCAGCTATTTCTGAGTAGGTACAACCTCCAAGAAAATACACAACCACAATCCTGTGCCATGGTTCCTTGTCTGTACTGGGACCCTTGCCTGTAAAACACACTTAGGCCTCAGTATTGTTGTATAATTATTAGAACAGGGTTCATGCACATTTTGACATCTCAGATTCCAGGACTTTCCAATGTCAAATTCAAGGACCTTTTCAATGAATTCACGAACTTTTAACACCAAAGCATATTTCAGAAGAAGTGTAATGACTGAATTTCTGTACACTTACATGCCTTATGATTAGAAATATAGATCTATATGTCCAAATTCCAGGACTTTCAAGGGCCTCTATAAAATTCCAGGCCTGGATTCCAAATTTTCAAATTCCAGGACTTTCCAGGTTTTCAAGGACCTGTGCAAACCCTGTACAACATGATGCAATGATACTCATCCCAAAATGCTGGAAATACTAAATGGGTCTATTGAAATTAGCAATGTAACTACAAGCGTGTGACAAGCAGCCAGACACAAACACACACACACACAAACACACAAATTTAGAAATGCTAATATCAGTTGAAGTACGTATATCATTATGGGAGCACAAAACTAAAAAACAGACATAATATCACCTGTACAAGACTGTATGATGATGATAATAATAATGATAATAAAAAATTCAACTAAGATTGGATGGTCCAAAGGTAAAGATGCTCATTCTTAGGTCAGGAATTTGGGTGTGATTCTCCCTTGATACCCAATACCATCTTTTCGACCAGTTTAAAATCGACTGGTTGGTTTATAAAACCGTGGGTAGCTGACCATGAAAAGTGGTGCTGCTGTCAATTAGAATCAAACAGTTCAACACCAAATCCCCTCAAATGAGATAAAATACTCCTGCAGTGAACACTCTCAAGATATTCCAGCTCAGTGTTTCTGAAATGCTTCCCCGTGAGTGGAGGGATGTATTTCAGCCACTTCTCATGTACTGACTACACTGGAAATAAGTTTCTGTACTATCTTGTGGCACCCATTTTCATGATCATAGGGTATGAAATGAAACAAATCAAAATTAAATTATTTTGCTCGATCAATGCTTGAAGTCCGTAAAACAAAGGATAAAATTACACTTTTCACAGCTTTTCAGCACCAAATTATTGCAACAAAATTTCACAAATAGATTAACCAAACCAACGCATGAGATTCAGTACCTTAATTTTAATTGGTGTGTTACAGAACTGAAAATTATTTTCCAAAGTTTTCAGGAAAAATCTCAATTCTCCAGATGTTTTCCAGAGTATTTTTAGCCAAAATAAAAATCAAGGGTTTCGAAGGCTATATGAACCCTGCTTCTGCAAGATTATTTACTAACAGCTGAGTAAGCCAAAGTATTATCAGAAGTGGAAAAACATGCTCTCACAGTAGTTGGGGAAGGCAAATGTAACATCTGTTACATTTGTAACATCCATAACCTCAACCAATAACATCCAACAATGGGGGAAATTTAGCTTAAGAGAACTAAGAACCCCCTGAAGTAGTCACTAAATACAACGCTCTATTATGGCAAGTTGTATTCTGTATAGTAAATGACAGATAGTGAATTAAATTGATCAACGTCCAGAACATGAAAGGAATCGTGTTCCTAAATAGGCTCAGAGGTTATCCTGATATCTGACTGAGTATCCGCCAATGCCGCCGCCACCGCCACCACCACCACCACCACCACCGACACCACCACCCTTCACTGGAAAATGATGATGTCTAGTATTGTGATACTAATGTGTTCCCACTTGTTGCCCCTTAGAAATATTTAATGTTATTTTTTGTTTATCATTCATTTCTTAATGGGCAATTGTTTTACATAAAGAAAATGGGGGAAGGTTTTTTTTTAAAAGGAAATAAAGAGAATCTTATATTTTATCTTTTTATATTGAACTATTTTAGTTCCGTGTCCACAGAACTCCAGACATTTGTTAATGTTCTACCAATGGCCCTTGCTAGAGCTACCACAACATAGTGTAGTTATTTTATACAAATCATAACATATCTAAAGGGTAAACAATTTTAAATTGTAATTTCATTTTACGAGACAAATAAATGTTCCACAAATATCACCTCAAATATGTGATACCAGAAAACCTAATCTTCTGTCGTACTATAATTATCCATATAACGCAGGAACATGATAATCCTGATGTACGAGTAATTTTAGGCATGAACTTGTTGATTAGATGTTGGGTACATACCTTTGGCAGATTTGGCTCGTAGTTTACTAAAATGAGGACAAGTGATCAGTTTCAACACATCTTCAACAGAACTAAAGCCTTGTCTTGACAATACCTGTAAAGTAAACCATTAACCATAAGCTGAATTGACATAAAGAGACTTAAATACATGGGTTAATGTTAAACATCATCTGCTCATTAATATATACTATATGTTTGACATAACATGTACCTCTTATTGTTATATTGATACATAGTAACCATGTTTTTCTCTTTCTTTTCATTGAACTTCTATAGCTTTCCAGGGAAATTCGTATCAATATATATATATATATATATATATATATATATTATAGTCATTTACTATAGGTGATATTAGATTTCAAGTTGATGTGTATAAGAAATTTGTTTGGAATCAAATCATGTGCTGTCGTAAATTTTGACTATCGTCTGACAAAGCCCTAATGTTTTAATATAGATTGCAAAAACAGTACATCAACATTATTTTAATATTTTATATTATCAATTATCTGTATTTTCTTTTATATGGACTGTATAACAAAATAAGTCTCATGGCATTAACTATACACACAAGTTACATTTCTGTTACCAGTTAATTTGAGCTATTTCAATTAATTTACAAATCTGATGATGTCACTCACATCCCACATAATAAATAATACCACTAATACAAAACTACATTTAACGGTCACAGGAAAAGGTCCCCCAAATTAGTCAAAATGTTAGTGTTATATATTAAAATCAATTTAAATCAGATATATTTAAATTTTTCCTAGAAATAAAGTTACAGTGGTTTTAAAACTTGCTTTGCTAGCATCTCACATCCCACAACTTTAATCGAGAATCTTATGAAAACTTCGGAATGTGACATCATGTTTGCCAAACAAAGACGTAAACACTCCACATTGACTCGTTTAACCCGTTTTATGTGTTCAATATTGTCTTCGCTAAACATATAAAATGGTGTATTGTGCCACATATAATTGCGCAAATGGGTCACCCAGTAGATGGAGTATGCATTCACTCCACCAAAACAAGACTTGTTTGCATGATTAGCGGCGAGACACTTTAAAGAATGGATGTTCGTTATTTCACCGTCTATGGCACAATCGATTGTATACGACATGAATAGTCTCAGTCAGACTTACAGAAGATGTCATTCCAACCATATTTGATAAACTGGGTGATGCCCAAATGAATCAACAGTTTGATGGAGAAACTAAATAGAAAACGGGTATGTATGAACAATAATAGGGTAATCTTGGAAGCAAACTATTGGACATTCACCAGTTCACACATTTATGAATAAGTAAAATTATTATTATAATAAAAGTGTACTTAGGCCTACCAAAGACTATGTAGAATATTTGGGTCTACTCAAAGCTTCTTATGGCTGTGTATTGTAGACATTATACTAAACTGTTAAAATAGTTATTTTTCCAATGAGGTCGGCACACTCCTTTATAGGCCACATATGGGAGATTCCCATGCATCCACCTGGCTCCTGTGTACCAACAAATATCTCTTTATTTTAAATGAGGAAGAGGGAAATATTCGTAGTCAGGCCCGGTGTGTTGACTTATCAATTAAGCTCTTATACCAACACAATCAAATACACACCAATCTAACTCTTGGTCGGGGCCAGGTAACGGTGGCACAGATGGCTGCTCTAGATGAATGTCTGCACTTGCTGCAGCTAATTCCTCACAATTAATACTGTCTGTGACCTTATTCACGGGTGGTTCAAAGTTGTAGGGCTTGATATCCCTGAGAATGTCAAACTTTTGTTGGAATCTGATATTTTGTCTGTCAACTGGTCAAGACACTTGCAAACAAAGCTGTGCCACTACGTGATGCTTGACAAAAATGACGTACATAATAGCAATGGTTCATGAAAGTTTGGAAATTAAGGATTTATGGAACATTTTAATGGAAATATGATAGCTGGTGGTTAGAATTGTCTTGAATGTGGTAGTGCATCTGATAGGGAATACAATAATTGTTTGTTATGTTATATTTACTTCAAAATATGAAATTTCTTTTCCCATCACTGTTAAATAATGTTGCACTTTAAATTTTCAGAAAGTTTCCTTATAAAAAGCAGAATTCACACTAAATATGTGATCACTTAAAATGTTTTAAAATACCTCTTCTACAAGCTTCGGTAATATTGGCGTGTAAGCTCCACTAAAGACATATGACATATCATTTGGTGCCTTTAGGTTGACTTCTTCAGCTGACTTAGGGATCTGAAATGGAAGAGAGAGTGAGTGAGTGCATATGTGTGTGTGTGTGTGTGTGTGTTAAGCTTCTAGAAATTTATGATAGAATGATGATTTGGTTATTGAAGTCAGAAGTACCTATCATTCAGCTCGCATGACAAAAATTAAAACATTACTAAACCTGATCTTCTCAAAATCACTCATTCGGCTGAACCATGACTCACCAAGCTTTTACTATATACTAGTCAAACAGTAATCAATATACAAGTTTAATTAATGGCTTTTATATATGAACACACGTACCAGGTTTAACTTTCTGCAGATGGTTCTGAAAGGACATGACTTTGTGATGTTTGTCACAGCAGCCATCTTAACAAGGTGTTTAGGACCATCAGGTTTCTGGGATTCTACAAACATTCCAAGCTTTCTCAAGTTATGGAGTGCTACCAAATTATCAAAGCCAAAACTCTGTAAAGAGATAGATGAGAGATAGATAAACAGATAGAAACATCTCTCCAAATCACCAAAAGAATAAAATATCATGGACAGTTGTGTTTCATCGTTTGTGTTTCTGTGTGTATATGTGTGTGTCTGTGGGGATGGGGAGGGGGGGGGGTGTACATGCATGGATGTTCTAGATAAAGAAGACTACCAGGCAATTTAAAATTATACTTATTTAAAACCACACAATTATTAATATTATTGAAACATTGCACAGGCAATCTACTTACATGAAGATACTGGGTTTTGAGACTTTTATACACCTGGGAAGAAAGTCCACCTTGTGTGAGAGATAATAAACATAACAGCTGGAGGCATTGTGTCTGGTTCAGCTGAAGTAATAAAAAGTACATTTAAGCTGGTACTTGCTGAACTTTGAGCATATAACAAATTAACAGTGCAAATTCTAATCAGAGTTTATGCCAGAGGTGTCAACCTCGGACAACTCCTATCTGTAAGATCATGACAAAATATCCTTATGATCTCAAAAAAATCCTAACAAATGGCGGGCTGAGATAATCATGTTATTCACACATGACCAGGAGAGCAGTTTCTGTATGTGCAGAGGATAAATTTCATGGCAGTTAGGTGCTGTAAAATTCAGCTCCATTTAAAAATATTCCATAAGGTTTGCATCATAAGCCCATGCAAATATCAAAAATCTGTAAGACTTACAGGTAAACCATAAAAGTTGACACCTCTGGTTTATGATATACATGTACCATAAAAAGCTCTGCAAACATATTCATCAATACTGAATAAACGAGATACCTGTCTGTCTATGATCTCCTCAATATAATTAATATTTTCTTTTATTTCAACACCTTCCAGTAACCCTGAATGTGAAATGTAATTGTAAAAATAGACATCAGACATCACCAACAGCTACAACACCAGAACTATATCCACAGAATTTCAATTTATTAGCATGATGAAATTAAAACTGTTCAAACACAAGAAGGATATTCACAAACTATCATTAAATCAACTTCAGACTATAATGTCAACCAGCTTACAATGTTCAGTTCTCAACTGCTGGTCAAATGCATTTTTTGTTTTCATGCTGGAAATCACTTCACATGCTCCAACGTCTGAAAACCATATTTGAAGTTCATATAATGGAATGTTATATAACATCTAATAATGATGATTGGTGTTTTACTGCCACTTTTGTGCACATGGTAGGCTAAATTGGCTGATCAACCTCCAACGGTAATGAAGCTTAAGTCAAAGATGAAACACCCTTCAGATATGCCCACGCCAAGATTTGAACTTAGGTGGTAGTGATCTGTGGTCGAACATGCTACCAACTACACCACAGAGTCACCCTATATAACATCTAATAACATAATGGATAATATACTGTATTTATGTCTAAACTATATACTTGTTGAGTACTGAACAAAGGCTGTAAATTAAATAACATTTTAAATAACATTTTTCTGTAATATGAATACGTTATAATGAATGCTGCTTTCAGAGAAATCACCAAACACAAATAATCAAGTTGGCTCAATTTTTTACATTATCACAAAATGGATGCAAACATTTAAGACAAAAAACTATAGTCTTTGTAGCTTTTTTTGATATATTTTGCAACTATGTAATTTTATATTTAATGCACACTATAAATGAAAAACATACAGGATTTCAAAAATCAAATTCCCTGTATTTTCCCTGTCTTATTTAAGAACTTGTGTATTGCAAGTTGAATTAACTTTTATTAGTAATGCAGCCTCCCAAACTAATGCTATAAATTGGGAATGAATGCATAAAACTGTATTCCCTGTTTTTTTCATTTTTTTTTTAAATTTTCTATGTTTTCCCTACTGGGAAAAGTTTCAAGTCATTTTCCCTGTGCTGTGAGTACCCTGGATATATGAACAGCACAATATTTTATGCCATGACCGTACATTGTTAGTAATAAACTCACGCAAAGCTAAAGACTTGTGTTGTTGTTTCAATCCCTTTAAATCTTTGGATACAAACTCCTTCATTTCACTGACAGAGGTGATATTATGTCGCTTCTGTAAAATAATGTAACAGAAAATTTACAAACTGCACTCATCTAATTTGTAATGTTACTAACCAAGAAAATGTTCTCTAAATCAAACAATTGCCTTTCTAGCCATAAATTGACAAACACAAAAAAAGTTAAGGTGATAAAGTTATATAATTAATTATATACAAGCAACCTAAGTTTAATTTGTTTGTACTTTGGTGATAAATCTGGATAATTATCAAATAAGCATGTCTGGTATTTGAATACAATTAGAATATTGCTTGAGAAGTGTTCAAAAAAACACATTTGCGTTTAACTTTCTGTTAAACCTTGATGCCACTTAATTCAAATCAAAACATTCCTTAGAAGAATTCAGAGCTTAAATACATAAATACAATCCTTAAACTTTCCCATTCAAGGGTACATTTTCAGATATGTAATATCCACCATTTGTCATTTCTAATTAAGTTTTGAGATACAGCCTACTGGGGGGGTAGCCATACAGTTCATTTGGATTATTGCATACTAGTAAAGAGTGGCTTATGGGGAGACATAATTATCAAAAATAAAGATAAATTCATCATTCTTACATCATACTGCCGTTGCAGGGATCTTGCTGTGTGACTGAGGTAGGTAAAAACATTAGAAAAATGTCTGTCACGAATGTCTTCATATACCTGAGAAAGAAATAAAAATTGATAGATAGAGACAGACAGATATAATATGTTCTTTAAATACTACATTCCAAGTAAAATCAACAAGGAAAGGCATAAAGAATGCTCAGTCTGACATTTAGTGTAGTGGGTTTTTTTCAGTATTATATGTTGAACTACATTTATAAATGATTCTAAATTATCCAAATATGATATATTAAAGATGAGGGGAAATGTTTTGGTTATTTCTGAGCCAACCTCATATTTGGAAAGCTCTTTGTCCAAATATAGCAAAACAAATATCTTTTATAAGCTTTTTGCACTTAAAAGTATATCATTTTGAATATTTCAGAGTAATTTTGGAGACTTGAGAAATGTCAAAATGGTCTATTGCTCATTTGGTAGAACACTCCTGTGACATCCTTTGGAGTGGAAGGTAGAAATGTTTAATATCCATTCATTTTTTGTGGTCAGATCCTGAATAGTAAAATTCCTATACTTTCCGCTATTTTGGTGCATGATTTTATAAGCTTGTTAATCATTAAAGGTAATAAATAAATCTAAATCGTGTATTTCTCTAATAGTCAATGAGATTGATCACGTGGAGCTGAATGTTCCTATGAAACCAGTCAACCATTATTTTTCTTGTAACTACCTGGTATCACTAAAATCTGAGTAAGTAGTACATAATAATAATGATTTATTGATATTAAGTTGGACCAATAATAGCCTAATTTGGGAATTCCTGAACTAATTTAAGTCCACTCCCGACTGATTGGTGTGTTACTCTGCCATTAAATGAAGAGTTCTCAAGACTGAGTACAAGTCAGTAGTCAAAGATCGTGTGTTTATAATTAGATTAGATGCAAATTAGCAAGACTTGGTTTCGATTAACACAAAAACCTTAAAATAAAGATAAGAATGATTACACTGATCCAACTGTAGACCATTCTCAGCTGTAAACGTTTAGTCTCTTAGTCTCACCCTATTCACAAAAGGTTTCTCCTATTTGGATCTTAAGAAAATCTAACGATAGATTTAGTAATAATGCCAGTGTTTTTTAAACCCAAATGACACTTGGTTCACCAGATATTTCAATTTTCTACCAGTGTAAAAAACACTGTCAATAATTGCTTAGAAATGGAGTTAGAGTTCTTCAGTTTTTGTTTGACTTCAATTAGATTAAACTCAAACAGACAAAAGTCAAGGTGCCTTTTGGCCTTTTAACAGTAAACAATATAAGAAATAATCCAAATTTAATTTGATATCAGCACAGCTTTTGATTTGACATCAGTATATTATAATTTTGAAGTCATTTCCCATGCACTTTATTTCTGTTTTTAAATATCAATGATGTATACAAAACAAACTAACATCAAATGTGGAATAAATAACAAAATAGTATTCATTCATGATTTAGTGAACACTAACAAAAAAACGTAGTAATCTTTTCATAAATATCAGGCGTGTTCTTACTATTTTGGTCATAATAAGTGTTTTTACTGACCTCATCATAGCTTGTAAGTAACATTTTTATGCTCGTGTCTCTGCCAGAAACTTCAGGTGGAAAATCAACAAAACCTATTAATGATAATAAGAAAATACAAATGGTTGGCAAGCTATCTGCTGTGGAAAAGGTATAAGTTTTAATGCAAATTGTTCACATTTCAAGGTAAGTCCTGATAAAACACTGATTTATAAAATTATTTTTTCAAAAACCCTCAAAGGGAACAGAAATGTATAAAATATATGTAATATATAATTTCTCATAAAAACCTTATGTGTTTAATCATTTCAGTCAAGTATAAAGCTAGTGAATATAAAAGGTTTTAACATTCAGAAGAGATACTCATAAATATTGATTTTAAACACAAAACCTGAGCCTAGACAACAGCTAGTCACATCTGGGTTCATATAAACAATGCTTTCATTACAGTATTTCTTTAGACAGTATCCATTTATAGAGTGCTTCTCAATCACTAAACAGTTTGGTGAAAGTGTATTAAGTTGGTGATGAAGGAAATTATCTACCATATCTGGTCAGTAAACCAAGGTAAATCATTATAATAAAAAAGATTATATAGAGAACAATTCGATTTTAGTGAAAAATTCATTAAAAAAAACTATTCCAGAATTAGGTCACTGCTATAATCAGCATCCGAAATTACAGCATGCACTTCATTTTTAAATTTCATGACTATTTACAGATTTTCAATTAAAATTTCACTCTGGAATTTTAAAACTTCACTATCATTACCTTTTTGGGGTTTTAGGATCTCATAAAATTTGTAAGTAACAGTGACTGTTTTGTCACAGCACTGGTCACATCTGAGACATGTAACTGAAAGGCAACTCACCACAAAACATCCCACAAACAGAAGTGTGGTTGAGATATGAACCCTAAAATGATGATTTGCAGCACAATATTCTAACCACTGCAGTGGTGGGGGTGCCAATTGTCAAACCAAGGAGATTAATGTCATGAGAATGTTATGGTGTTTTCAGTAACTCTCAATCAGCAAATCTTTCTAGTGGCTAGAGTGAATGACTGGGTGACCTGTTTAACCAAAAACCTTGTTATGTAAGCATATTTAAAATCGAGGCCTAGACAGTCCATAATTAGCTGCAGATAACTGACTAATGACAATGAATTGCAGTTTATGTTTCTTTTAAGCATTTCTGTGTCTGATTTAATTAAAAAGCATGATTTTCATCATTCTTTTAGTCTGTTTAAAAAGACAACTGAATTTCATTAAATTAACTAAAACATAAAAAACTGTTTCAAAAAGACATTTTCCTCTCATTTATTTGAATTATGGGTATAAGATATTTGATGATTTGCTGCCCTTCCCATTCATGAAAAGTTCAACCAAAATAACATTACAAACTGTTATTAATTTCGAAATTTGTCAAGTAATTGATGTAAGTTAGTTCATGTGATCAATTTCATCTGTTCATATGACAGTTGATAGCTCAATCACTGTCATCCACTGCAAGGTGTGCTGCCCTTAAAATGCCCCCAATTACTTCTATCTCAATTGAAAGCTAGTGTTTGTGTTTTATTAATTGCACATAGACTAATAAACATCCATTTAATAACCAATATAGTTGCTATCACTGATAGGATTTCTGACATATGGAAACATTAGCTTTAGTCAAATAATCAGAGTTCATCATTCTAATTAGATTAAAATAATTATATTGTGTCACGAACATGAAAATACAACAAAGTATTGATTGACATTCCTAAATGATTCAGAGTTATAGTTATTCTCAAATGGAGAAAATATGTAAAGAAATGGCCTGAAAAAAATGGTAATTTCATCCAAACCCCATCCACCAATAAGTCACATGGACTGATCCCATAAAGACAAGCATTGCTCTCTGTAATGCAGACATTGCATTATAACAAAGATGACTGCATTTGATTCTTTAAAGCTTATACTTTCTGAACTTCTAAGGGAATACAGTGAACACAGCCTACAGAGCTCTACACCTGAAATGTGTCCTTACAGCAGCAACAGGAAACCATGCTCAGATCTGTAATTAAGTACCAGCACTAAAACCAAATACCATTAAACCAATATTGTAATAAATGATACGCTAAAATAATACTGGCTATAAAAACTAACCACATTCCATGCCGAATGTGTCCTGCAGCAAACCTTCATATGTCACCTGAGAACATAATGGAGTCACAAAATCTGTATCTGCAATATTTAATAAAATAAATCATTGTATTAAACCAACAATAAAAATGTATGTAGACTCAAATTTGATAAAATATAGGAACAACATTTCAATCGGTTGCAATATGAAGGATTGCCATAATCTCTTGTTATTAGGATTTTAGTCAGAAAGTGATCCAGACAGTCATTTCAGACTGCCAACAATATATAAATAGAGGCATAAATTTATGACAATCGCTCAAAGATGGGATATTTCAAAAACAACTTCATTCATACCAGAATGGTTGTCCGTGTCGATATGTTTGCTTAAAAAAACCTTGGAATGGCCACAGTTTTATTTCTGGCTAAAAGCCAACTGAAAGTTAGTTAACTGAAAATCAGCCACATCCAATAAGCAAAATGTGACTAATATATTATTGTAACTGGTGTGTACACACACACACACAAAAACACTGACCTCTGTCTATTAGTATTAACTGTCCTAATATCTGACTAGGTTTTGGTGTTCCAAGCTGCTCAGTCATTAACTCTGACAACTCAAACACTGTCTGTAAAGAGAACCAAGCCATATAAATCTTAGGATATGTGACAAAATATCATATTTGTATTGTTTGGTGTAAAACCTCCATGTGAAAATTTATTTAAAATAGATGACCAGTAAAAACAAAGAAATATAAGGTAAACATAGCAGGGCTGACCTGAGAACACTTTCCAATTCCATAAACATCTGGAATCTGACCAAATGTTTGCTGGAGACTGTTTAAAGCCATAGCAGCAGTATGGCACCATGTCTGGTCTCCATCCTGAATAAACAGCAATTACAGGAGATCACAATAGGAAAAAAGATTCCACATTTTCCACAAAATATTGCCATTATTCTAAAACAACAATGGTCACATAACAGGGTTTGTTACGAATAAAGGAATGTATTGTAAAAATCAAAAGAATTTAATTACTATAGCTAAGCTTCACTGAAATCAAATCTTTCTAGAATTTACTTAGACTTAGGAGTCTTCCATCCAAGATCAGAAAAAGGGTTTGCTGAAACAATTCTGAGACCAAGAACATAAACAAGTCAGAATAAGCTTATCCTAACTGGACATTACAAGTCCAGCTGCAAATTCAGACAATGTTAATAAAACTTAAGCATAATGGATAGAACTTGATATATTCCTCACCATGTACAAATTAACTGTATGATTATGATTTTGAAAAACGTACAAATTTAACAACATTCATAATAATACTGATGCTGATACTGGCTGGAGAATATTTGGAGTACAGAAATATCCCCAAAACATATGAACTGATCAGACCTAGAGTAGAAATAACCCCAAGCCCTCCAAAATTCCACCTTGGGAATACCAAAAAAATAATTACATAATTTGTGTTCACAAGATATGAAAATTATTTCCATAAAAAAGAATTCTTATTGGCAACAGTACCATAAAATATGAAGTAATGAACTGTGGAAGTTCCAAAGAGATGATATCTTTATCCAATGGTATAAGATCAAGTGCCATGCTGGACACATCAACGTAACCAAATACTCCTTCCTGCTCCAACAGCTTCTCACATATCTGTAGCTGAAAATCAACACATCACTGATTATTAATCTAATCACAACCATGTTAAGATGATATAGCCTATATTGCCTATAATATTGATAGGCCAAACCACAGCCAAAAGTCTGATTCTAACATCACTATTTATCAATATGACCAACCAGCTAATCCATAATCTGTATATAGTTCTATATACATTTAATAAGTTATTTAGTATGTCTAAAGAACAATTTTCAGTATTCCATTTTCTCTGACCTAAAAGTAAAACATCCACAGTCTTTATACTACATTCCAGGAGTCAGATAATACACTGAGCCTACTGTCATTTAACAAAATCTGCTGTTAATTAATAAAAAAGGAAACTGTAAGTCAGAGTCTTATCATTCAGCTCAATTAGTCTTTAGAGGAGAATACATAAAGGGTATAATAATTTTTCTTGTTATTTTTCATTAGTACTTTTATTTTATTTTTTATTTCTGCTTCCTGATATAGTTTATACTTTTAAGATATAAAAAATGGTTCCTTTATTTGTCTTAATTGGGTCAGCTCTCATTCACTGTTAGCAATCAAATGTCAAAAACCTGTTTTGACAGGTCAGTCTCAAAAACCTCAACAAAACTAAAATAAAAATTGTTAAAAACCTTGTTTTTGGCTAGTTCTCAAAATAAAACCATGTTTATAACCACTGTTAAAACCACCAATATCAAAAACCTGCCAAAGCTGTTCTTCACACAAAAAGGCTGGACAACCACGGAATAAGGCACATTCTTAGATACTTAAAACATTTAAAGCTCCCATAGCTATTTTTTGAAATTACCTTTTTCCACATGTCATATTTGTAATTATAAACTTGCTTCTATAACTTACTTTTCTTGGGGTCATCAAGATTTTGTAGGTTCTCTTTTCACCTTGACCTTTCTCTGCATTTATATGATCCGCTATATATTTCATGGCATCCAGTCTAGGACGAGTGATATAAATGCGCCTGAAATGTCATTACATATTTTCTTAATAACTAAATAAGTATTTTGATGTCTGCTGATTGTATTCTGATAACAGAGTACAGCTATTAATAAAATAAATGTGCAAAGTGTGTTTTCACTTCAGGACATTCTAGGCTATCTTATAATACTAGTGGTCATGCATGTATTATTATTTGTATGTAGCTCTATCTACATTTCAATGCACATTTTCCTCATCAGTGGTAAATCATTATATGTTTTCACTCATTGTATTGAACTGCTGCTGATGTAGCCCACAGATAAAATGATAATTAAAACATTATTTGTTTTCTTTCTTAGTGCTATATCACCTTGACACAGATTACCAGTATTTCAATATGTTGTATTTCAATAAGTTGTATTTCAATATGTTGCATACTGTGTACATCAACAATTTTTTATATTTTTTATTGTGGGGTCAATGAGTAGAGAGCCCAAGCGATTTGGGTCTCTGAGTTTGCATTCAATGGCATTCGTTAAACAAACATTAATATTCGAAGAAAAACACACAATACAGTAATAGGTCAACTGGACAAAGCAGCAACAAGATTTAGCCATACCATGAAATAGGACATTCTTGTAGTCTTTTACCTTAAAAAAGGTTTATAAAGATTAGACAAATCACCAGAGAAGTGGCTAGTTGAGCAAAATGTCCTTATTAACAATCTGTTAGATGGTTTAACAGAATCTATAACATCAATTGCCAGCTATCCAAATAAACACCACAATCAACTAAATAAACTGTTGGTTGGTGGTATGACCCCTTTGTCATTTTAAAAACTGCGCTTTTTTTAAACATCACAAGCATCACACAACTTACTTGTCACAGCCAGGTAGATGTTTCACATTGGTAGGTGGTTCCAGCTTGAATATTTTGTCAACTCCATGTTCCTTCAAACAAAATATCAAATTGATATGATCAGCAAAGATTTGGCACACCACAGAATATCGTAGAGATGAACTCTTACCATGCTGTGAATGGATATGCGTTATATGTATCTTCTGTGTGTATTTCAAATATTGCAGGCTATTGGGTTCTTAAGGATTGGATGCTACTAGTCCAATTAAACACAAATGTAGGAAAGTAGTCCACTGATCAGTTACTTATTTCTAATTTTATATGTTGTTCTCAAACCATTTCTATCATTAAATAAATTTATTATAGCAGTAGGTTTTGAAGAACAGTGATGAAATGCTATTTATGTTTATGGGAGTCTGAAATGCTCCGAATGAAGACTGCTCGTACAGTTAGTCAAATGAGCTATAACACACACACAGTTTCTTTATTTAATCAGATTCTGTTCAGTTCACCAATTCAGTGTCCTTTAATACTTCTGCATGGGGGGAGGACTACTTAACAGACATTTCTGAGGATTTGGTTGTTATACTTGAACTAAGCAGCTAACAAATATATTCCAGGGTTTTAAGTGTTCTATTTTATTTAATTAATCATATTAATAATAAATAAACATCGTTCATTCATGTTGAAAATACAGTGATAATTATCACTGGTATACCTATCTGACTTATGAGATGGCAACACAATGCCATACCAAATATGGTCAAATCAGAAAGTAAATAAACAATTCACTAAGAAAAGATAAGTGGCAAATCTTCAAGATAACATTATTAGTCAAGGCAAGTGATTAGTCAGTTATGTAGACATGGCATCATTTAATGCCTTAGAATTGAATAATGTAGATTGCTAGGTTGTTTCAGGGTCTCAATAGACAATAATCACAACCAGTGCACCATCTAACAACAATCAGCAAACATATGCTTGTGGGCTGCAATCACTGCTCTTGATCTCAAGCCACTTGTACAGAATGATTGGTTTAACAATTCGATCACAGATCACTACCACCTGAGTTTGAATCTCGGTGTAGGCATATCTGAAGGGTGTTTCATCTTCGACTCCACTTCATTACCTTTGGAGGTTGCTCAGCCCTTTAGCCTACCGTGTCAACAAAACATCAATCATCTGTACAAGATGTCCAGTCAGACACATTGCTGATGCTCATATGATGACTGTAGAGCTTGTGAATACATTAAGCTACATGGATGAGTTTTCAGATGGTTATTAAAGTTTCCTGCCCTAAAAATGCTGAAGTATCCATCCAATGTTATTGTTCTCTATTACTATGTTACCATTTTTGTTGTCATACAAATTCCATGTTCACTCACAAACACATTCATATACAAGGATGAAAAATTTGGCAAACAAATTGTATTGGATAACATTTAAGGCTGTTAAAAAAACAAATAATACCCATCATATTACATATTGTAGTAAAATATGTAAAGTGTATTACTGTCTGCATTAATGAATAACCACTCTTGATAAACATCACAATATTATGCACAAATGCATTGTAAATATTGTCTATTAGTTGTCAAATTTATATTTAATTTGGGATATTAGATATAACCATACGTTATTTTATCTGCTTATAATCAGCTAGATGTAAACAATCAAGAATTAGGCAATCAATATGCAGTTTCCCAAAATGGCTTTTCCAAAATTGGTAACTCTTTCATACACATGAAACTTAATATGTCAATCATTCAGTTATTACAGTGTACTAACTCTTAAACAAATAAGGCAATGCTTTTTGTCAGATGTGGTTGACTCTAAAGCAAATGTTTATTCTAAATACAGAAATCTAATAATATAAGCATTAAACTAAATAATTAAAAAAAAGTTTTTAAATTATATTTAATGATTTTTGTACCTTTACATTTTCAAATCTGCATCTTAACTTTTATTTCACCGAATGGCACCTTTTCATTAAGCAACTGTCTGTACATCCATAAATACAGTGACCAAAATACTAACTAGTCTATCATTACCAAACTAATGACCATAAGGTTGAAATGTATCATATTTCAGTTTGAACTGGAAACATAAATTGGGTATCTTGGATCTCATGATACAGGTATTAACACAAAGAAAATAATGGAAGTGATAACTATAAAACTAAGACCTACAGGTGATGGCAAAAATATAAATAACTTATACGGCAAGACTTTCAATACCTAAACATAATACTAACATAATTGGCATAGTACTTAATAAAGTTTGGATATAAAACCTATTAAGACAAACTGGCCATAACTTCACTTACCCAACCATTTACTAAAAATAATCAAATACAATTAAGACTTTCCATTAATACATACCTTTAACAATGTTGCTCCTGCAATGCGGTCTAGTGGTTTCATTAAGTCTGGATCAAGGACAAGATCTTTGCATCCTTTTACCTTAAACCAAATTTTTTTAATAATTACTACTACACTCAACATGATTAAATTACACTAAGGTGAAACCATTCCATTTTCCAGGGTGTTTTGCAATTTATTAAAGTACATTCACCAACAAATGTAGACTTGTTTAATTAACTTTCTAGACTAAACTAGTAAATAAAACCTTTGACATTCAATATAAATTCCAATAAATACTGGGTACTTTATTGCACTTCTAATGTAAGCATAAGTATTAGTTCCTTTAAGTGTTAAATCTATGTTATTATTACTATTATTATTATTCATAAAGTCATCAGATGGTGTAAGTTAGTAATATATGATTCTTTGTCACAAATACATCTGGTACAGAAATTTAACTGAAATCCATGAGAAATATTTTTTTATTTGACTCATACATACATTCAACAAGGTGGTGGTATAATGGAATGTTTATTAAGAATAGACAGTTTCCAAATGGCATACCTCATTATAAAATTATTGTGAAATACCATTACTTAGATTTTTTGTTTCAAATATGGAACACAGAAATACTGCCTGTAAATTCTGGGTCTTGTCAGAACAAATTGGAAATTAATATTTAGACTGAGAAGTATCAAAATGGTTACTGGTCTGTCACTTTCTTGAAGACATGTCCAATAATCATATGAACATATACTAGCCTTTTCAGTAGGGAATAGAGTAGAAGATCCCTTACAAAAAGTAGACAGCAGCTCACCTGTGGTGGCCTGTAAAAATACTGTGATGCCATTGCTGTGGTATTACTGGAAGGAGGTATGGATGCGAGGAGGGGAGGGGGTAGTGAAGGGTTGGCTGTGGGGTAGTGGTAGTCACACTAACACAGTAGTGGCCCATCTCAATTTGAATGGGTTTAGAGGCTCCATCCTGAAAAAGTTGGGAAAAGTAAGTATTTGGTACATTGCAGGCCAGTTTTTCGGCAAAACCAAATTAGCCGACTGATTTTATTCCCAGAAAAATAGGCGATGAGGGACTGTAAAATAGATGACATCAGCTGCTATTGAAAAGGCTGATATATCCTAGGATATATAGATTATGCCTCAAGACAACTATCTTTAATATGATGACAGATATAAGCCGTGTCATGGGCTATAAATGAATATCAGGTATGTTCACCAGTTAATCTGATTTTCAAAAGTTATATGTCCACACAAATGGCAAAACAATGCACAGTATTGGATGACCAGGACCCAAAGATGATTTGGGGTTCCTCCTTCATGAAGGGTGTATACCATACTCCTGAACCCATTATACACATAGAGCTATGTAAGCTACTGCACCTATCAACATAAATATGTATCTGTTTCCATTAATACAAATTAGTAACCAAACACTTTAAACAAATCCCACCAATAATTTGAGAATAATTTTAACAATAAAATTTAACAACCCCTTTTTTAAATTCCTTTTCATAATACTGGTCATCAGGACCTGATAATTGTAGTATTTAAGTCTATTAAAAACCTTGATGGTTGCCATATTGATATAATATGGATACTATTATAAATTTTTGTGTTTAATTAGTGGATTATTTAGTTAAAACATTATCAAAAAAAAATTGCACAGTGAGGAAGTAATTAATCTTCTTGAATTGCAAAATCCTTGGCAGGATTAATTGTTCACTAAAATAATTGTTCCTCCATGGTTCTTTCCAGGAAAAAGTGCACAAGATTTTAAAGTAATAAATCAAAATATGTGCAAAAAAGTATATTTTTAAGGCTGTAGCTATTGGTCCCGACCCGGAAGTACACAAAGGTAGCTATAGCTCCGGAACTTAACTGCGCATGCACACATTCCCAAATATCTGGCAGAATAAAACATTCTGCTGGCTACTAGACACCTTAGAATTTAATAAAACTCTGGCACTGACTGGCTAACCCTAAACATAACCCCTATAACAATGAGCTCTGGTGGTCTAGCAGTTAAGCATCTTGCACTTTGTGCCAAGGGTGACAGGTTCAATCATATCAAGAGAGCGAAACATTTCCAGGGATTAATTTCTCGGCTCTCAACATCACAGGTGGCTGAACACATTAAATGGCACTGATATCTCCACTGAATCGATTAAAAAAGGGGGGACATTAAAGACCCTCTGAGAACGTAATACACTCTGGTAGTGACCACCCTCAGGGTATTTCGGCTCCATCTTTCCATACTGCTCCCCTGTGAGGATTGAACAACCACTGAATAAAAGGGACCACACTGAAATTTCATGTGCTCTCCCTGTTTCGATCATAGATCATGAAATGAAAGAAAATCAATCAATCAACCCTAACCCTAACCCAAAGTATTTGTACAGTTCTATCAAGGTAACATGGCAGCAACATGGTATAAGTACAAGAGTAATTACTTACTGCCTTTTAGTTTTATTAATTATGCAATATAATTATCAATTCCACCATTGATAAGTTCAAGCTAAATATTGTGATATTTTCTGGCAGCAGACACACTATATACGCTACAGAAACATGTCACTTTGTATATTTAATCAATGTATGATCCATTTTTGACATATTTAAGGTACAGCCTCCTCCTCATCCCTTCTAGGTGTCTGATTCACACACTTTCATTTAAATAATATAAAATATTAAAATTATGCACCAACTGGTACTCTTTTTCTTCTACAATCAAAGTTTTCTTCTACAGTCATAATATTTACTAAGTGGCTATAGGTCCGGACTCATAAACACAATTTTATAGCTATTGGTTCAGCACATAGTAAATAAAAGGGGATAAGTAATTATTCTTGTACTTTGATTTTTGTTTTGTTTCATGATCTATCACAAGAAAGTGCAAGCATTTATTTCCAGTGTCGTCCCTTTTTAATTATTGAGGGCCCACCCCCCACACACTACTCATTGGGGGTGCAGTACAGAAAGATAGAGTTGAAATACCCTGAGAGTGGTCATTGGCAGAGTGTATAACATTCTCAGAGGATCTTTAACGTCCCCATTTTTTCATTAATTCATTGGAGACGGCAGCGCCATTTAATCTGGTCAGCTACTCATAAGATACCCTGTTGCTTGCAATGTTACCTTGAAAGAATTGCACAAATACTTCGGGTTAGTATAAAGATTAGGCAGATATGCACAGCCGGAGCTTTCTACACTCTAGACTAGTATTACTAGTAGATCTATTAGACTAGTAATATTAATAATTACTAAACACTAAAATATGACTGGCAGTCTGGGGCGATAATGAAGGAAAATACACAATATCTTGTTCGTTGAATAACTTACAGCCACCATTAAATTAAAAGATAATTATAATAATATTCTTACTGATTCTAAATGATCTATTAATTCTTCTCTGGCAAAATTACGTAATACTGTTAAATCGGGCAGTTCTCCCATTCCAGAAAAGGTGCCAGCCATGGTGAATTAAACGGTGTTTAGAATTCCTCTTCGATAAGAGAACTATAGAAATGGTATCCAGACAAAATCTCACATGACAAAATCCCATGGTACAAAATCAACCTGGACATAATCCCACTGTACAAAATACCACAGGACATAATCACAGAAATTGAAAACAGGAACAAAATCCCACACATTAAATTAAATTACATAGTAATAAGAGAACTACATTTTACCACAGTAATTTGTTGCATTCAAGTAGAGCCCATTGATATAAATTGCAAATGCAATTTATATTTCCAGGCATTATTTCACTATATTTGTTAATTAATGTCATTTCATTAATTCACCTGGTATTACAAAGAAAAATAGTTATTTAATTTTATTGTGTATTTTAATAAAATAAGAAGAAGAAAAGTGTTTAAATTTTGTGACTTTTGTGTGGGATTTTGTCCCTCTTGTCACTTTCTGGGATTATATTCTGTGATATTTTGTATGGTGGGATTATGTCCGGGTAGATTTTGTACCATGGGATTTTGTCATGTGAGATTTTGTCCCGGATTCATAGAAATCACCCCTGTTGTAAATTCGCTATTGTTTCTTTATTCAGCACTAGTTGTGTATACTGCCATTTCGCCCATTATATTTCTTACCCAGTTTGTCATCGCAACAAACTATTCCATACTCATCACATTTTTCAACGAGATTCCAGGTAAGGATAATGTCTAGGAGGAATTGGCTAGGTCTCCTAGTTACATGAGATACTGTATAATGATAGAATAACATCCTAGGCTCTTGTTTATTTTATGCAGGCTGCAAATTTGAAATGTTGTTGTTTCAAAGGCATTTAATTTGGGGAACATCGTAGGCTAAATAAGCCCATCAATTTCTAAAGGATGAAACACCGTTCTGATATAGTCCGGTCGAGCTAGATATGAATACAGGTGCTATGGCTATGGCTGTAGCTAACAGCACCGTACCATTTAGGCCGCAGAGGTGCCTTTTATTCTCATTGCATTATTCAATGATGATGATGATGATGATGATGATTGATGCTTTACGGCCAGTTTGCGCACAAGCGAAGTCAAAGATGAAATATCCTTCAGATATGCCCACGTACGCCGATATTCGAACTCAGGCGGTAGTGATCTGCGGTCCAACGCGCTACCAGTTAGACCACGGAGGCAGCCCCGGCATTATTTGAGATATGGTCCTTATTTGAGATTAGATTCTTATTTGAGATTAGATTCTTATTTCAGATCAGGACATTAAATTGTTTAAGATTGCTGGGCCCGAATTGAATCAAAGTATTTCGACTATCTAACTATCCTACCGACTTAATTAGGGTATAAATTGACTAACAATAATTTACACCGACTTTTTTAGTTATAATGTGTATTGTGTGGTTGACTATTAACTATAATATCAAGATCATGGACATAATATGTCACATGCTGGTAACTGAATTAACCAACTATATTATGTATATAAAGAACTGGAAAATGTAATGTCACAGTTTTGTCTAATGGTACGAATTGTTTCTTACAGCTCATCATCATCATCATCATTATCATCATCATTATCATCGCCTTTGCTTTATATTGATTAAAATATGCAGCAGCTAGAGAATATAGAAAATATTATTGAAACAAACCGGAGATGTAACATATAATCTTAACCTAAAATGATCAATATATATACTGATTGATTGACTAAAAACAAGAATGAAAGTGAGCTTCTAATATCGGGTGTTAGTTAATGCATAAATCAGATTAATTCGAAACAGTGAAATGACAGCTTTGTTTATCACTACAATGAAGGTGTTCTAGTTGTTCAAGTACTGGATGTTTATTTCATTAAATAAACAATTGAAAATCAATTGAAAGTCACAGTTTAATCAAATCTAGTTAACAAAAGATTGATCGGACGTTGTATATTAATTGATTTTTACCCGAGAATTAATATATATTCTAGCGAAGGTTTGAACCCCGCAAGAGGTCGAAACTTTTCCAGGGATTAATTTCTCGGCTCACAACATCGTGGGTGGCTGACCACGTTAAATGGCGCTGCCGTCTCCACTGAATTATTTAAAATAAATGGGGACGTTAAAGAGCCCCTGAGGAAGTAACACACTCTGGCAGTGACCACCCTCAGGGTATTTCGGCTCCATCTTTCCGTACTGCTCCCCTGTGAGTGGTGGGGGAGGGGTTTCTCAACCACTCAAAACACATAATTTCTGGCACTTAATTTTACGATTATATTTTTATACTATCAATATAAAAAATAAGGTCTACTTCGAATCCACTAAAGAAAATCATGTTTGTTTCAATTGGTGATTATATTACATAATTCCCTATGTACTATTATTGAATACATAATCTGATCTGTTTCTTTTCCTTTCTGATGTTTTGTTATGCATGCGCTAACTTATCGTTGAACAATCTTTCAGGAGACTTTTATAGCATAACTTCTCAACATTGTAATTGTATCATCAAGTTACGAATAAAAATAATCGTTTCATGCACTGAAATAATTCAAACCCGGCACTCATTGTAATAATCTATTTGTAGATGAAATCGAATGATAAAGATTGTATAGTACAAATTAAGGCATTCTCCACGCACTCATATTCAAGCCTGGCTTCTGTTAGAGTTCTGACCTTTATTCGGTCATGAATAAGAAGTATGAATATCGTAATATATATTGGGTGTGCATAAACAAAAACAACAATTCACGTCTTATAGTGCAATAAGTTTGTCGTAAAAAGTGTCTCCCGTTCAGCTGCATATTGACAATAAAACAGTCATGTCAGTACACGACATGTATATGCGTTTGCGTATTGTCGAATCAAATGAAATATAAACAAAACTGTATATATATATATATATATATATATATATATATATATATATGAATATAAAATTCCATTTACATTTACACGTTTTTGCGAACCAGCACCCGAAATGAATCAGTATTATCATTGACATAAATTGCAGACACACTCTCCCCCTTAAAATACCAAATAATTTTCTGTTAACTTCCATACTAACTGTAAGCTGCTGACGTTCCTTATCACGATCCTCTCGACAAGAAAATATACATTCTGATGGGTCTATAGATATGATAGAATTATGGTACTAGACTAGACAAGAAGATATATATAGTATACACTGGTATGAAACGGTGAATATTGGAAATAACAACAATTAAATCTCACTGATAACATTGGTGCAAGTGTCTATTTAATATAACTAGCTGTGTGTCCATGCGCGCGCGCATACGTGTGTGTGTGTGTGTGTATGCGCACGCGCGTGTGTGATGATATGACGAGGCAACAATTTCCTTTTGCCCATATATTGTTTTCAAGCTCATTATTTAAACCAAAACAGTTTCAGTAAAAGAGATTATTTTATTACGTCTGTAAAGTTAGTTTTTGGCATGATTGTAACAGATCCGGAACATTGACGTTTAAGGTTAAAATGGCGGGATTATCACGGTATTATCGCTCAGCGGAACCCCCCCTATAAACCCCACAATGCAAAGCGCGGCTGGTTTGTTTGGTTTTTGACGTCATCATGCTTCAGGCTTATTCTACATTGTTGCCCTGTTTCCTGTACGAAATGACCTCTAATTTGAACTTAGTACCATATGAATGTAGCTTTAAATGTTTATATTGGTTACGTACCCAATCACTTATCGAAGTACTAAGTGGTGTAATGTAATAAGAAGTTTATCCTGTGAATACTTAGCACCAAGAAGACGATGTACTACAACAGTAAGCGAGTGATCATATTTGGCTGTTTTCAACAACAATAAAATATAAAGTTATCTAATTGTGATTGGTGCATTTTTGTTGTTGTATTCTGTTTTGTTTGCCAATGGCTGATAAGACTGAATGCTCCGTAATTGTTGGGATAATTTCTAGTCATTTTCTGTAATATACATGACGTATATATATATATATATATATATATATATATATATATGATGTAATAAGTTATGTTATTTCAGTTATTTTTCTAATATAATTTCGATGCTGATTCATTATCCAATGCAATGCTTGTAACTACCAATTTTTCGTGTGTACCCAAAGTGATTTAATACTGATATCAAATATTCAAGTATATACAAAATAAAACAAAAGTTAAACACCCGGAAACGCTCATTAGATAATGAGAAGACTTCCAGATAACTGAATTTTAGACTTGAAATGATAGTTTATAGATTAATTTTACGATTCGAGCTCTCTCTCTCTCTCTCTCTCTCTCTGTGTGTATGTGTGTGTATGTGTGTGTAGACATATTATTATCAATATACTACTGTATATTTAATGCTTAATTGAGAAGTTCTATCATCCAATTCAAATTTAAGGTTGCGTTTATGGATTTAACTAACTAACTAACTTGCACGCGTGAACGTGTGCGCGCACACACATATACACAAGCATACTTCCATGTATTTCCACTCAGTATATGTACTATAATTATACTTGATCTTCGCTATTCGTTAAATAGTTTGAATTATTTTAACCAAATTCAATGTTATTAATGCCCTAAATTTTATTTAATGTCAAACCTGTGATGATGTAAAAACCTCATCAAAACAAACATCAAACATCATTAAACCTGATGATGGATGTAACAGTTTGTGTATACATAGTTGCCTTAACTATAAATTGTCCCACAATGACCATGTACTGTTAACATGGTATTAGACATGTATAATATATCTCTCCAAGCTGATTCGGTACAATGTTTTATATTGATACATCGAACTATTAATTTCTATTTATGATTTTTTTATAATTATATTATTTTTTTTGTTGTGGTAATTTTGTATTTATTTTATGACTTTTTCAAGAGATATAATTTTTAATTTATTCAGTCACCCAGTAATAATAATAACGATAGTTCTGCTGACGATGATGATCATATTTAGTATTGAGTATGACTAAACTTTGATATATGAATATCTAAAATGAGTTTTAAAATGATGACCAAAGATAATTGATTTGGAATCACAGAATCTTCGCTCAGAGAAGAAGTGAAGAAATAAATAATAGTTTAATAGTATTTTAAAAGCTTCGACACTGCTCTCACCTGGTATATGTGGCCGATGGTCTAATCTTTAGGTGTATGGAACAATGAGTCCAAACTCTTTCACTGATGGATGAACCATGCCACATACTTAGGTAACACTTAGTTTCGATCCCATCATTTGGATGTCCCTAGTGCAAATAGTAGAATGGAAGACAACTGGATCTAAGATTGTCAGTCTTCGAACTACCCCAGATCAGAAAGATGTAGATGAGGGCGTATACATGGAAGATTATGCAGGTGTAGATGAGCGAGTATACATGCCACATCAGGCAGCTGTTGATGAGCGCGTATACATGCCAGATCAGGCAGCTGTTGATGAGCGCGTATACATGCCAGATCAGGCAGCTGTAGATGAGCGCGTATAGATGCCAAATCGGGCAGCTGTAGTTGAGCTAGTATACATGCCAGATCAGGCAGCTGTAGATGAGCGAGTATACATGCCACATCAGGCAGCTGTTGATGAGCGCGTATACATGCCAGATCGGGCAGCTATAGATGAGCGCGTATACATGCCAAATCGGGCAGCTGTAGTTGAGCTAGTATACAAACCAGATCAGGCAGCTGTAGATGAGCGAGTATACATGCCACATCAGGCAGCTGTTGATGAACGCGTATACATACCAGATCGGGCAGCTATAGATGAGCGCGTATACATGCCAAATCGGGCAGCTGTAGTTGAGCTAGTATACAAACCAGATCAGGCAGCTGTAGATGAGCGCGTATACATGCCAAATCGGGCAGCTGTAGTTGAGCTAGTATACAAACCAGATCAGGCAGCTATAGATGAGCCCGAATACATGCCAGATCAGGCAGCTGTACATGAGTGAGTATACATGAAAGAAGTAAACGGAAGCGTGAGAGAAGGCTCGAATATGTCAACAGATCAATGCCAACTTTATTAAAATGCGCAAGGAGACTGTCAAAGAAATGTGTGTACATTCCTGACAATAAGACGAAGGGTTTTTTGCTTCCAGTTCTTTGATCAATATTGAAAATATCATCCCATATATTTTAATTGAACTATCTACGATTTTCAGGTTTAAATTCTAATATGTTTCGATCTTTGCTTGAATTTGTCTTCTCTTCGACATCAGTGGACATAAGTAGTATCTATAAACCGTTTTTCCTTCAGAATACCAGAACGTATTAGCTATGTTTGGTGAATTATACACTCATACAACTGGCTCCGTGAGTTGGTTCTCTCATTGATCAAAGACATCCCCGTGGTGAGTAAAGACGTGACAACCGGAGATCATGACTGGAATGAATCAACAGACAAATAGCAACTCATCACCGAGGACGTGGCATAGAGAGAAATGTACAGATTTATTTCATAGACATATCATAGGATTGGTATCGATGCATCATTGCAACAGGTTCACAATAATAATAATAATTATTATTATTATTATTATTATTATTATTATTACAATATTAATTACCGTTATGAAATATATTAAGACTCTCTCATGAATTATTGATAGGTGCTTGGTAAAAAGCATATAAACACGAATAGTACAGTAATCAATATTTGTCAAATTATAATACTGGGGTGCTTGTTTAAAGCATAAGCAAACATCAATCAAACACAACACCATGTTAATCCTTGGACATAATGTGTTTTTACATTCTCTTGCTTGAGATGTTGAGATGCCCCCCCCCCCCAAGTTTAATGACGCTGAATGCTAAAGGCCGACGGTTCTAGCTAACTTAGGCCCGCGCCAGGACACAAGACACAACAAGTAAAGTACACGTATCTAAATAATAAATAAACAGGTTGCTAATTAAGATCGCGCTAGGCCTATATATCCATCTACCTAAACGATCTGCGCATCTGTGAGTCGGTTGCTAACCGGGTACTGTTGTCACGGCAACGCATACGCCGACTCATCGTCGACGTCACGTCATCCGAAACAGCTCTGGACCCGTGACTCACTTCACTCGCACAGTAAAGACGAACTCTAACGACAAACATTATTAGTAGAATATATATATATATATATATATATATATATATATATATAATACATACAAAAATCGAACATTGACTGTCATAAGCAATGTCACCAGCAAGTACAGACACCATTATTATGGTTACAAACAGGGAATGTCATCAATACTCACAAGCTGTAGCAGACTTCTATTGTATATACTTATAACAGGTTTGGGTTAAGCGCTAATTGACGCCATACGTCATGATTAGATTCACTTTTATATATCTTATATAATCTCATAATTATATATATATATATATATATATATATATATAACAGAGAACATCAGACAGTATGGTACATTACATATATACCGAGGTTGGCCCATATAATGCGATGATTTGACAGGAGAAAGACACAGGCTGAATCCCTCATTGCCTCTGTTACAGTACAAGGTAAGGCAGTATGTTTTGTTACCTCTGCATAGCATTACATATCGACAGTAAAGGGGCTGTACAGTATTAGAAACCATTCAGACACGCACGCACGCAATCAGACACAGGTTCGACATAGACGTGCGGACTAACAATACACGAAACATGACGTCAGCTGGTGACGTCTAGACGTTGACGTCGGTCCTATGCTTGGCCGAATCACAGAATGAGCGTAGAAATGGCTGTCGATATTACGACCAGTGTGGCAGCGAACCCTGAAGCTGTGCTGCTGTCATCGTCACCACCATCATCGTTGTTGGTCGGTTCAGTATTAGCCTCACCCTCGGGATCCGACCCGGCATTGGGGTCAGTAGGCCCGTCAGACTCAGACCCCTCATCTTTGTTGTTTGCTGTTGAGTAAATACAACATACATCGTTTGTATCGCTTCTTTATAATATCCGCGTTTCTCCCCCCCCCCCCACACACACACATCATTGACACGATACTTAAATAGATGCTTTAGTCCAATTATTAACTGTTAAGACAGAACATGTAAATAACACACCGGACACTAAAAAGAGGCCCCGGTGAGAAGACCATATAACAACAATGATCCCTTTATTTACCAACTCCCTGTATATATATATATATATATATATATATATATATATATATACAGCAATAGCTCGCTTTACGTCATTTCGGCCAACGTCAAATTCGCCTTTACGCCACTTTTATAGAACAAATTTCAGTTCAACGAAAACTATGTATCTAGAATAAAATATTTACATTGAAATACATTTTTACGGCATTACGTCCGTTTTACGTCGAAACCGTTTTACGTCACTAGGTTACGGCCTTTGAAACCACTTAATTACCTAAAGCGGGGTGTGACTGTACAATTTTCACAGTACCAACACAATATAGAAGAACTCTTCACTAAGTCTAGCCTCCACTTAACAGACTCAAGTAAGTGTAGCTAATTATGGCGGTAACAAATGCTATTTCCGGTCGAGGTTTTAACTGTTGTTTGGTTGTGGTCAACCAATCATTATCGACCAACCGAATCACGGCTAGTTTCTTTGGCAGTTCCGCCAACAGATGACGTCATCGACTCGAGAGTCCGATAGCAGAAGGTGCGTATTTCCGGTTCCGGTATCGGTCCAGGGATCGACATCCGGTCGTACTTGATAGTTGACTAAATAGCCCGATCGGTTCTTATCATTAGTCACGTGCATACTTCATCTACAATGGAGACTCGGTGTTATATGTGTACTTTGTGGTGTAGCTTCAATATAACGCAGGTTGCCTATACCGTGATCTATATAGTGAGGTAATACGTCATAGATCTTGTCCAAAGATTGCCCCCATCACCAATTCTGGTACATTTGTCGTGATACTATTTATACTTCACACGTGGTATATTATAATTCCCATGTTAAAGTCAGTGAAGGGACCCCTGGTGCTTTCTGTCCGTATTACGAAGATATCCGGATTGGGAAATTTGGTTAATTTTGTGAAAAGTTATTACTAGTCGTATTTCTTTTTGTTTTAAAAATATCTTATTCATACTTTATTAGCTTTACTGGCAAAAACAAATATAGTAAAACTACATATATCAAACATATATATATTTAAAACCAAATACATGTACATGTATTTACTAGAATAATGTGCTATTACAATTGTGGCTGGCTGAAGTCACTAGATCAGACCAAATTTGGACAAAGAAACAAATGAAGTTGATACTAATTATTAAAGACTCTTGTTTAGATTAATCTTTAAACATTTGTATAGTATTTATTGTATTATATGTTATCTAATCACGTTAAGTCTTCAAATGAAAATCGTTTGGCGATAGATTAAAACAATTACGGGCAGCTGTTTAATTTGGAAGTAATCATCATCATCATCATCATCATCATCATTAGTGGTAGTATAACATTATTACGATTATTGGCTTAATAACGTTAGATGTTTCACCTTTAATTTGGCGTCATACCTCGAGGACTAACATTAACATCCCGACTGGCCTACACCTTAAGGGATGTTTTATCTTCAATTATCTTCTGAGATTAATTAGTTACCCGGCCCAATAAACGCGGGGCCCGGAGCGGTGGCCCCGGCCCGTCGTAGCTACAGGTTGTATCTGGTTAGCTAACGTGCTATGTCTATTCCGTGTGTAATCAATTTCCGCTAATTACTGTTACGATTCAATAACAACATTTTGTATTTTGTTGATTTATTTAACCTCGGTGCTGGTCGCAACTGGGACGTATGGCTGCGGAGATGAGTAGGTTTCGAACCCACAAACCGAAGGATTGCAGCAAAGCGCTTTAACCAGTTCGCCATCGGTACTCCCCCAATAACAACAATATAATGACGATAGTTACAGTGACGCGGCAAACAAGTCTTACCGGAAGGTCAAAATGTCGCTGTTTTACAGCCAGTTTTTGATCCACATGATAATGTATGGAAGGTAAAGTTTTACAAATGTAAAACGGACACAAATCTACGACAACAACAAATCTTACCTTCTGTGGGCGTTTTCTCTTCGGCTGTAGAATCATCCTGTCCTATCACTAAATAGGCCAAGCCTAAAACGAGCAACAGCACTAACCAGGAACGCATCTTGTCAACTGGATCGGCCTGTAACCAATGGAAACAAAGAGAACGATAGTTGGCGTGTTGTCCTGTTGTTATGGAGATATGGGGGGGGTGAAGAGATTATAGGCTGACCGATATGGATCAAATTAATGTCTGTTGCCATGTAACCGATTTACGGGACGGGACTGGCTATTCGAAGATTGCTTTTTGACAATGGTCCGATTGAGTTCGTTGGCAACCAGCGCCGAGTAAGTGGTATGAGTGGTAAATAGTGGTATGAGTGGTAAATAGTCATACCGACTACTATATAGCTATATTATAGTATATGCGGGTAGCATTCGAGAGAGGAGATGCGCTGAAGGTATTTGATAGACGAGTCTTATCCATCAGTATCTGCATTAATATCAATGTTAATATCGGATTTCCTCCACCATAGAAGTTCTATATTGAAAGCCGTCCATCCTCCCCCCCCCCCCACAATCACCCATCGAGGCATTTTTTCTTATCGTATCCCATCAAGGAATTCGATGTAAACATTTTATATACATCGCTCTACCATGGAGATCGGTGACAACATTCTGTGATTTTTTTATCTTTTCATTTCTCGGCCTAGCCACCCAATTACAATGACGCATCCCATAACATCTCATTCTCCCCCCCCCCTCATCTTCCAACTTCCCCTCACTCATCCCCGATCCATCAATATAACTCCTGTTCATCGTCTTATCTCTGGGTAAATCAATCTACGTCCACAACATCTCATCAACTCAGCGGAAATGTGTTTTCCAATTACAATTTGAGTCAAATAAAAGTGACTCAAATCATTATCATCAAATGCATTTCCAACAGCTACACACATACACGCACACACACACATATATATATATATATATATATATATATATATTGTACTCATTAGCCATAAAATATTGGTTTGAGATCGATAATGAAATTTGGCAACATAAAAAGTGTAATCAAATATTTCAGTCATATTTGTTTTAAATCCTCGATAAAAAAAACAAAACTAATTAAGTCCATAGCGCTAACCAAAAAAACAAACCAACTAAATACTTAGAACAGCGGAACTGGTTTTGGATATAATTTTTTTAAAGTAAATAATATCATACTCATTTCTTACTTGAAGTGAGTACAGAAAACCAGGAAACAGGCAAACCCGTTATCTAAAACGGACAAATAAATTTGATATGTCAATAAGAGCACGTGTCTAACGGTTAACATTACCACAATATCGTGATAAGTGTCGTCGGTGATATAGGTAGAAACTTGTATTCATTTATTTTTTAATTTACATATTCGTAAAAACGTAACAACCGATAAAGCTTCAATCCAGAAAGAGAGAGAGTTGTTTGACCTGCCACAATCTGGAGACAGACCTATTTAGCTTTGTTTTATACATGGGAATAATATGAATAACAAACGTGGATGTCAAAGAGTACCAGGTGGTAATCTATCAGACCGAAACAGATAAAACCATATCACCTACAGATAATGACAAATATTGACTAACATTAGTTATTTGGAAATGCGCCAAAATGGATCACATAACATCGAGGTTTTTGTGTTATTTTGTGTTGAGGTTTTGAAAAAAATTATGAGGTATACATTGGGCAATATTTACATCCCGACATCCCGAAGTTTTTTTTTAAATTTGTTTATTTGCTCATTATCTTTAGGCGATTCTGTTTAATTGTCCTACCTGAAAAAAAAGAGTCAATGGATATTGGTTTATGAGAGTTATTAAAGCGGCGCAATGCCACCAACTCCAACTACGGATGTTGACAAATTATAGCTGGTTATTAAATGTGAAGTGATATATACATGTAAAATGAAATGAAGGATGGAGCTGGTTTCAATATTCAGTATTCATGGAACGTCATTTTCGGAGTATAAATGGCTTTATGGCATCGCAGTGCCGATAAATATAGCCTGATATTATATGTACTATGACAGATTGTAAGAGGATTTGTATTATTCTATTACATTAATGGTATATGTATCTTTTGAAAATAGAATATACATATATATGAACCGAAATATTATCTCCATTTGAAGGTCAAATCGGTCATCTTCTTTGGTTCATGTGAGACGCACATATACTATTTTTCCTTGGACACCTTTTCTTTTGGAATACATTGATTTATCGTGTAATTGTATGTTATTGTTCAAAGACAATTTCATGCAGTACATTTTAAAATCGGAACGTGTTCTAAGACTGCGTTACACAATGTTAGTCAAAAGGAAGTTTACACCATCAAGGTATCTTATAGGGTTGATTGTCAATAATATCCAGCCTTTTCGGTAGGGAATAGAGTAGATGACCCCTTTACAAAAAGTAGGCAGTAGCTCACCTGCGGTGGCCTGTAAAAACACTGCGATGCCATTGCCGCGGCAATGCTGGAGGGACGTATGGATGCGGGGAGGGGTTGGCGAAGCGCTGACCGCGGGGTGTTGGTAGTCACACTAACACAATAGTGGCCCTTCTCCATTGGAAGGGGGATTAGGGGGCTCTCGCCTAACAAAGTTGGCGAAATGGAGTATTTGGAGCATTCTAGGGCAGTTTTTCGCCAAAATCAAAGTAGTCGACCGATTTTCTGTCGATAAAATAGGCGACGAGGGACTGTAAAATAGACGACGTATAGCGTCGGAAGTCGGCTGCTATTGAAAAGGCTGAATATCATTAAGTTAATATGTCGTTATTTAGTATATGTCAGGTGTGCTGAATGAGAGAATGTGTGATCGTCGTCGTCGATATTCTGGTATCGTTCAATTTATACGATCTTCTGAGTGTGGCTACATATCACACGTTTTGGTATATTCCTTAATCCGACGTCCCACTATTCCGACTTCCAACTGTTCCGACAGTCCAGCGTTTCGACCTCCCACTGTTCCGACGTCCCACGTTTCCGACAACACTGTGTTCTAACGTCTCACTGTTCTGAAATCTCATTGTTTCGACAGTCCTACAGATGTTTTGCCTTGTTCTAAACGTTAGTTCATTGGGTCAGCACCTCTCCGTATACTGGTATAGTAACTCTAGTTGATGGAACATAATACATGCATATATACTCTATTGGTATAACGTTTACTAGACCACCGGTGTCTATAAATGACGTTTCTCAAAACCCAATATCATTTGGTTCTTGGAGATTGATAATTCCACTTGGCATTGTTATCATGACGAAAAGCTTACCCCCCCACCCCCCACTAAAACATTCCTCTTAGTTAACCTAAGTGGTGACTCTTTTTATAAACTGGGAGGTAATTTTGTAAACAAAATATGTTTATTACATTAATAAAATAATGAATGCAAAATGTTAAGCGTACATAATGTATGTTTCTCAAGTAATTGGTCAATTAACAAAATGTTCAATATTGATCAATCGATGCTGCTGCTGGTATCAATAAAGAGAGGTGTTGATATAAGTATTGCGTTTGTTAGAGTTACTTAAATTCCAATATTTTATCTAAATGACGTCAGACAGCGGACGTATAAATGTGTGTCTGTCGTGGAATGGGTCTCTTAATCACAGACACGTCGGGATGGGCTATTATCAGTGATATACAATGTCTTACCTAATAGACACACTAACCATCTACCTGGAGTATCGATTTTTCCCATATAAGAGGCTTCCAAGGTGAAATGCTCTCTATGTGTCTTAAAGCTGACAACTATTTCTTAATTAAATGTAAAGTATATCCCTCGTGAGTACTTTTATCTGATGTATGCTAAGTTACCCATCTTTTTGTCCACGTTATATGGTCTATATTACGAGGGATCCCTCAATTATGAAATCAAAACTAGTGTCAGAAGATTTGTTATAGTACCGATACCATAGAACAACTTGCCTGTACATTTCGGCTACCTGAACAATGAATTGTCGGAATACTGGCAATATTCCTCAACTTCTTGAGGCACATGGGCAAGTCCAATAAAGAAAGCTCTCTGTAACATTGGCATTGTGTCTACACCACAATGCTTGGCCATCCTGTAACATTGGCATTGTGTCTACACCACAATGCTTGGCCATCCTGTCACATTTCTACGAACAAGTTACAAGTCATTGTGCAGTAGAATACCTATTTTAATCAAATGTGTACAGTGTTAAGGCGGACATTACACTATCATCAGCCCCTTAAACTTTATCTTTTTTATCTAATTGTTACAGCTCTTTTGTCTTTGTTTGAACAGAAATACGCAGATGTTTATGATTAGTTGTGTTGAGTTATGATGTCAATGTGATTAACACAGTATTTACATACAGACAGTCAAAGACATGCCCATATAAAAATAAATCTCCTCATTGTGTAGTGTGGAGTGAGTGAATGAGTGAGTGAGTGAGTGAGTGAGTGAATGAGTTGTTCAGTATTAAGGACTACCAACTGGATTACGGATTACTTGAACACCTTCATCCGCAACAGATCTAGACAATGCTCTAGGTACACTCATCTGCTAACAGAACTAGATCAGACAATAATGCAGAACCCAGCTTTATTTACTTGTTTCTCTAATGCGTTGTTTTCTCACAGACAATGGCTTCACTCGATTTCCTGCAGCTCAAAACTATTTTAAAGCACATTATAAAATGACCGACAAAACCGAAATCACAAATACATGTAAATGTAGTTTAATTTCAAAGATTGTTTTACTTTAGCATGATTCAGTGGATATTCTGCTTACAAAATAATCGTTTGATGAATTTATTGAATGCTACTTGCATCTTTTCCTATATTTCCTTTTTGTATTGTGTTATTTCCATTTACTTGGGTGGGATATTGTGTTTTTGTTTCGCCATTATTCCTTGTTTAAGTTTACTAAAAGCAAGTTCCCTAACGAATGTTTTCCTCTATCGTTATACTGATAAAGATTTATAAGGCTGAGCTGCTCGGTTTTAATGCGACTTGCTGATTGGCTGCCTAATGCACATCAACGAGGTCACAAGGCTGCGAAGGGAATAGGCCGGGCCTCCGTAAAACGTATCCCAAAATATCAGCCCAGACGGCGCTAGCAGACTGGACTAACAGCTAACACGTGACATCAGAGATCCCAAAGGAATCTTTGTCCGGATTGCGGTCCATCGTCATCGATGTCCGCTTCACCCCCCCTTCTTTATCTCACAACATCCAAGGATACCCAGCAGTCTGGCAGTACACACCTGGTTTTGTTTCGTTTAGTAGACTCCGATCGAATATAACAAACAGCTTTCTTTCTTTTAAGTATTAGATTTTTATAGATGGTAGAACACAAAATGGTTGAAAGTTGGAAAAATCACGGGGTTTAACATTTAAATAGAATCTGCTAATATCTAAATATTTTATTATTATTATTATTATTATTATTATTATTATTTATCTCGTATATGATTCCCTTACCGGAAGCATTTACACCTATTCGGTGAAAAATGTAATCCCATTGTTTCGAATCTATTCATATCGTAAACGTACTCCACCAGTAGGCGTCTATAATCATCTTATCTTGTCAGTATACTATGAAGCATTCACATATCTGAACTGCTTTTAATAGCAAATCTTCCAGTCCCCCCCTCCCCCCTTTCCTCGACTCAACTGTCAGTCTCTTACACCTGACTGTTAGTCATGTTGGTACTCGAATGGCTTACCGTGCGCTTCTTTGTGAACAGAAATAAAAACGGTGAAAAGGGGAATTAGATTAGAGACGCGAAGCTGATGGAAAATGTCAGCCGAAGACAGTTCCCATTTCTACATTATTATATCTTCTTGATTAGAAAATGGAGTAGTCGCGACATATTCGGTCGTAACTCAACAGCACCGACACACAGTGAGAGAGAGAGAGAGAGAGAGAGAGAGAGAGAGAGAGAGGTGTGGTTCCATAATATATTAAATATTGAACCTTTCGCTGGCCGTATCGAGTAAAGGTAGTATGCAAATGAGACAAGTGGTTCAAAGTTTCCATTTTGTTTCTATTTACCACAACACTCCCAGCGTCTGATGATCACGTGACCGGTGACGTAATATAGGCGCCGGCTTCTTCTGTTACATACATGAGTTGACTGCCCTCGAACGTCGGCATCAGTCACAACTAGAGGAAACGCCAGAATTTGTGTGCAACACAACGACAGCTATCCGAGAAAGGAAGTGGGATTGTTTTACTTCATCTTATTGGCGTTTCTTCAAACATGCACGGGTAATAACTTTGATGGTGTGCCTTTTGTTAGTGACTGAAACCTAATTATAACCTGTTCTCTACCAGAAGAAAGTAATGAAATTATTTTGAGTACCAATCTATTTGAGAGATAACACAATATTCTTGGATAACATAGATAGGTAACCATTGAAATTATGATGATTCACACACACACACACACACAAATATATATATATATATATATATATATATATATATATATAGAGAGAGAGAGAGAGAGAGAGAGAGAGAGAGAGAGAGAGAGACGAACAAACAAAAGGCCCAGTGATCACATTAAACGTTCAGAAGCGACATACCAAATATATTAAATTGCTCCCACATCATATTTGTAGGAGTTAGTTAGACATAGAAGGCAAACGAAACAATAATAACTTTCTATTAAAGCGTCACGAGCTGATACGCTTAGTGAGCTTCATACAACGAGCCAGTGACACGATACTAATGAGCTCCATTTGTCATCATTCCTAGTCCAGTGTTCCATCGTCTACAAAGACATCAGCTAAAAAAAAAAAACGACCCGAGCTAGGACAACATGAAAGAAATAGATCACTGAAGCCGAGTCTG
Organism: Paralvinella palmiformis; assembly: GCA_025642065.1. Classification (NCBI taxonomy): domain Eukaryota; kingdom Metazoa; phylum Annelida; class Polychaeta; order Terebellida; family Alvinellidae; genus Paralvinella; species Paralvinella palmiformis. The sequence goes on along the minus strand of JAODUP010000199.1, from coordinate 417,605 downwards.
TAATGTGCCGAAATAAAAGGGTCAGCAGCAGGTCATCTGTGGTCTGATGATAAAACAAACCCTTCTGTGGACACAATATCACGTCATCTGGTCACTAAATGGTGTCTTTTTATGGTCTGTTGTCTATGTTAAATATGATCAACACAGCCACCGGTAAGACCAAGATGGACGATGGTTAGTTGAAGAAAGACTGTAGTTAACGAGATACTAAATACTGGTAACGTTCTATAAAGAGTGATAAAGAGACAACAGCAGAATGGTGGTGGTGTGTGGCTATTGGGTTGAGTCGTGTTGTATCGCTGCTATTAGTATTAATCTGAATTTATTCTGATTTATGCTTATATTATTCGCACATTATTCATACTGTGTATTAATATTTTATTTCTCCATTTTAGGTTTAATCTTTCTTGGCCGTAGTGTTCGACAAGAAGCCTGGTTTTGTTTTAATCATAGTTTCTTTTTTATATTTGGATTATCCTCTTCTGGATTATTTTAGAAATTAGTTTTTTATTTTATTTTTCTCTAATTTTAACGGTAATTAATTATACTTGCAATTAAATATTTTTTTAAATCAGTTTGGAATTATAATTGTTGTTTGAATGTGCCAGCGCCATAACTATCTTTATAAAACACACACACACACACAAGAGAGAGAGAGAGAGAGAGAGAGAGAGAGAGAGAGACACACACAAATATATATATATATATATATATATATATACACAAGAGTAGTTGGATTTAATCCCCCTGATGAATAGTTGAAAAGCTGCATTCGTGATACAGTATTCTTTGTGTGAGTGTGTGTGTGTATTCTCACAAGTTTCTAAAATACACACACCATCTCTCTCTCTCTCTCTCTCTCTCTCTCTTGTGCGTGTGTGTGTGTGTGTGTGTGCGTGTGTGTGCGTGCAAGATGACATGCTATTTTATAATTAGTCATTGACTCTAAGGAAGGGTCATTATAAGTACGAGGCCCAGGGCAAATTCCCCGGTCCTAGGGGACGAACTAACCGGAAAGCAAAACAGAAGAGATAAAGTGTTATAGAAATGGATGAAAATGACTGCTGCCAAATAAACGTCACCGCTTCTTGTACGTGAAACATCAACGAGACAGAAAATAGTTGACATCTAACAGTGTTTGGGTGAGAGAGAACATCAATTAGCGTCATCACAAACGCAACGACCCTCACATAAGTAACAATCAACAACAGACAATACTGTGTCATTAAGAGAGGGGGGGTGGTAGGTCCTCATCTAAATCAAAACAAAGATTGAATAAAATATTATGTGTACAGGTTACATCTATCATAAAGTAGTATAGTTGCTCGTGAGAACGACCCGAAGACAGTGAGACAAAGATAAACTTGACGGGATGACATAATGATAGTATATAAAGAAGAGGAAGAAAGACTTCCAAACGTTGATGGCCACTTCAGCAAATATTATATAAAACAAATATTATATAAATGCTAATTATGGAAAGGATAACAGCTTTTTCTCCGCACCAATAATTATTTTAACACACACATACACACACACATACTCTCTCGCTCTCACGCGCGCGCACACACACACACACATACATACACACACATACACACACATACATACACACACACACACAGAGACAGAGAGAGAGAGAGAGAGAGAGAGAGACGTGATTGGTGAAGACACAACTTAACGATAAATTATAAGTATATTTGACAGTTGGCTGTACAACGTATTACTCGCCGTTCCATAAAATGTTATGTCACAGTCCAGAGTACAATGTAAATGTTACCCCGATTCTATTACATTGGTTCAGAAAAAAAAGACCTTAGAATAGACTAAACAGAGGAACATTCACATCTCACAAAGTACAATAAGCAAAAAAATAACGGTTAGCATGGCAACGCAGGTCTCGGTAGATTCTCGTGTATGGTCATGTCAAGGTGTGTTACACGGAAGCCAAAGACGAGAAGTCCGGATAATGTTGATCGCCCGATCAACAGTAACGCACCGAAATCCAGAGATTCCGGATTCCTCAACATCCCGAAGGAACTGAGCACTGATTTATTGCATAGATCGTGCGTGGTCCCAGTAAGGTGTGCATCTAGGCATACGTGATTCAATGTCATTGCACATAATTCATGTGTGCCAATATTGGCTCCCGGCTGCTAGAGTTAACATTATCGTTGTTGTTGTTGTATAGTGTACAGTCAGTACTAGTTAGTGTTAGTCAGATTGACAAAGTGTACTGAAGAGTTTAGCTTAAGATTTATTAGCAAGGTAATGTAAACAGCAGTCGTGTTATTTATAAACAGTGCTCCTGCATCTAATCCGAATAAGTGTACCGTGTACCTGAAAGGTCAATTAAAAACTGGAACAGGTTAAACACAATAGGAAGTTTCCCGTGAGTTAAGGTCAGATAGATTATGCATAAGCATCAGTTAATATTATTTGTGCGTGTTCTCTCTCTCTCTATCTATCTATCTCTATCTATCTCTCCCTCACCCCTCTTTCTCCAGCCCCCTCTCTGATTGTTCATTTATGTTTGTTTGTTTGTTTGATTGCCCCCTCCTATCTGGCTGTTTATTTATTTCTATCTGTTTATTCATCCGTTCCTAATTCTGTCCGTCTCTCTCTTTCTCAGTCTCTCTGGCTATCTCTGTATGTCTGTCTATCTGTCTGGGTAGTTTTGTCTCTTTCTCTATCTGTCTGTCCGCCCGTCCGTCTATATCAGACAGTATTAAGGTTAGGTTACACGGACCTATATAGGCCAGGCTGACTCGAATCCGACAGAAAGCTCCCGGGTTAATAACTGAGTGGCATGAATATATTAAACCAATCCATCATTGGTATATCTTGTAGGCGTCACTTGTTACGCATTCAGTACCCGCCAGGGTAATCAATATGACGTCATAGCCTCGGGCTAATTTACACGATGAGGAATTCCCCGGATATTTGCCCAGATCTATCGAGTAGTCGTTACCACCACCACTACTGCTGCTGCTGGGCGGTGGGAAAATGAGTTTAGTCTTTTATGCAGATAGACGCTTATCCATTCCACGACCTTAAGTGGAACAGTTTCATTATTCACCGTTGATGCTGGCCATTAGAATGCCTAGGTCACAGAGAATTGGCGCTTTTTGTACACGGTTACAGCGAGCCATTGTTAAATGACGAGACCCTGTCCGTTAGTTCAGACGCGGACAACAATAAAGTGTCTACGACACGTGCTTACAGCTTCTGGGTTATTTTCGAGCTGTACCAATGTCAGAAGCTATCCAGACGACGTAGATCTTCGTTATATGAGGAACTTTATTGTTAGACTAAAAAACCACCTTAACTCCGCTCTCTATGGTACCCAGTCATAAATTACACACACACACACACACACATACACACTAATTACAAATGTCGTTGCCAGACAGTTTAGTCTGGCCAGACTCATAATGAGGAACACAATAAAAACCAGATTTCTGTACTCATAATCCACACATCTGTACAGCAGCCGGCGTGAGAGGTTGATATATTTCCAATTTTGATTAAGGACTGACATGTGGAATATTTGCGAGATTAAGTGTTCCAGGGTTCGAGGTTAGCTCGACCTTCCAGCAGTAGACGCCGTCGAGTGAGAGGTCACGGGTTGAAATTTGGGAAATTTATCACCAACAGAGGGCATCCAGTAAGCGCATCCAACCGCTAATGACAGCTTTAGAAAGGTAAACGCGCTTTTGAAAAGCTATCCAATGACGCCAAGAAGCATCATCAGCTGGATTGTAACACTAGTCTTTTGATAACTATGTCCTTCTACCTCAATCTCGTGGCGAATATCTGGTAAGTTTATTTTCATTAAAAATAAACTATAAAAAAAAACAGCAACAGCATAACAGTTACAGGAGGGAACTAACCTATACACTGTTATTCCAGACAATAATAAAGATTTTTACAATTGGAAAGTCGCAGCTAACTAGTCCGCGGTTCATTTAAAATGTAGGTGGCGCCATCATCCACGGGAATGTTTTGGCCTCCGCTCTCCAGGCTATATTCAATCTCTCGCTATGAATTTCGTCATATTAGATCATTATAATATTATAATTGTCATAACATAATTATCTTAATACAATTATCATAATTATATGATCTGTTGAATAATAACTTTTTTGTATATAAATTATCGCTGATCAATTTACGATGATAAATTATTTTTATCTTCAGTTCTCCTCAGGATCAGTAAACAACACCACGTGATCTAGGAAACTTTTGTCCTTGTTATTCCCACTATCTAGTAACACAATGTGCCAAAGGGCTGAGCCCCCCCCACCCCCTCTTATTAAGCTGATATAAACAAACAGCTGGCGAACAAAAAATAACCGAAATTGCATGTTTTCATCAGTTTTAGCCGCTCATTATATCCACTCACAGACTGCTCAACGACAAGCTCCACCCCACCCCCTCCGAAGAAACCGGAAGTTGATCGTTAGAAGAGGACGCTTCACAGACAGTATGTCACTTTCTTAGGTAAAACTGTAATGTTACTAACAGAGATAACGATAGATAAAGATGATTGTGGATGAGCCATATGACAGCTGGCGTCTCTTATTAACTGTCCAGTCATCACGCTGGTGGAATTCGGTCACAGGATGTATCTCGATGTGAAAAAGAAACTTTCTCTTACGAAACAAAGAGTACTTTATGATGGAGAGAAGCATGCAACACCATATGACTATTTTTTCTTTACAGTTACCTAAATTTATTAAAAAGGATATATAATCCTCTCTCTCTTTCTCTCTGTGTATGTATGTGTGCGCGCGCACGAGTGTTCGTGTGTGATCGACTGGCGAGAGGAAGGATATGCATATGGCTATTATGTATTAAGCGAGACGGATTTATTTCAGTACAAATATTCATTACAAAAGAAAGAATGTTAGCAGCGCATTCTAATAGCTAGATACGTATCTCAAAGCCATTAATTTTAAACGAAATTTCACAAAATGTTGTCCTGCAACAAGACGATTTATTTGCATATAGTAAAATATTGCTTTGAGTTTTTTTAGCCTCCGTTTTTATTAATTTGTTTATCTGTTAGCATTTCTTTGTTTATCTGTTAGCATTTTCTTGTAATGGCTTTCATACTCTGGATTATTTCTATTACGAGCACTATCTCTTTGTTGTCTACTTTAACAGCGCGTAATAATATCGAACGCACAATGGGAACTTTTTTTATTCAAATGCGAAATGGAGTTATCTCGGAACGGGTTCTCCTAATGGAAGATCACGGAGGGAGTAGTACTTGAGAACAGGCAATTTTTGTTCATTACCACCCGGTATCTGAGATCCCGACGAAAGCCGCACATCTTCCGCGCTTATCACAACTCATCAGGCGTCACGGCGGTGACTCACAGATCGTTTCATTCTCTCCGCCAACTCACCACGTTATGGGCACCGACCAATCTCTCCCAATAAGCTGAACAACGCCGGCTGGCACGTAAAATTAACCCTGACCCATGGTTCGCCGATACTTCCGCTTCCGGTCCTTCGAATTACCGACACAGACCGACATTCTACAACTTCTAGGCAGACGATCTTTGTGAGAAGCACATCTGACGAACAGCCACGATCGGTGCTTCGATCAGATTCACATCACGTGGCCACTAAATATGTCCAGTTGTATCTGCCTCGCCTGGCGCGGATGCAATATCGTGATTGGTCAAGGATCCCGCTAAATCTACGATCTTCAGACGGCACGCTAAAAATACTAACTCGAAACAGCAGCCCAGTTTTCGGCCATTGTTTGAAATAGTCATACGACGGACATCTCGGAGAATACTTGGCCGAAAAGTGATATTATAATTACGAAACACAAAAGCAAGAACAGCACCACATAACCAATCCCTTTGACGAGGAATGGCTTAGAAAGGCATTACTCTCACAAGAGACCGGACTGGAAAGTGGGCAGAGAAATATGACTCCGTTCTCTCACCGAGAACAAACAAACAAACAAACAAGCTAACCAACAAACAAACACGTCATTTGTTTAATAACGGCGCGCTTTCAACAACCGGAAGCTCACTTCATTTTCACGTACTGCGCATGTCTGCTGATCAAACGAACATCTTACCGAGTGTTTATAAAATGAGAAGAAAAAAAGTGAACATTCACTTAGTGAATATAAGAACCAAAGAGAGCGACCAAACTGACAACGAAGTAATAATATTTCCCGTTTATTAAGACATCGGCGTAAAGAAACGAAGCTATTATTCTCCATAAAACAACCGGGTGCTTTAATAAAACGTAGCACAATTGGTACTTCAATTAAAACTGAACACAACAATGAGACCTTTCTGGGCCAACTATTTTAATGACTTCGATAAAACACTACCAAACAGGCTATATAAGCCATTCACTTTTAGGTTCTGAATCCTGTTAATTTCATTTGCCAGAGTCAAAAAGTCTACCAGACAGGAAATTGGTATAATTAAAATAACAGCCCTACATATCAGGTTCGTGAGCTCCGTGCCATCCTGGTGTATTATGTGTTCTCCAGGGACGGCTAAGACTAGGTGCCTCTGTCGTAAGTTCAAGAAAACAAAACACGGAAGGTATTGGCAGGAAGCTGGAGTTCGAAAAGATTGATCAGGAACCAGAAGGAGATCTCTGGAGTAGGTCTGGGGACACGAACGGGTTGTAATTGGTTGAGTAGCGTTCACAAAATTATTTCTGTGCATCTTCAAAAATTACTAACAATGGCAAACGGGCAAACTAATAAAACCTTACATACCAACGTCGTTTACTGTTTCTTTCCAAAACGAGCCCCACATATTTACGTACTTTGGTCATGAACATTGAAATGAAAGCGCTAATCACGAGAGTGTTAGAGCTACTGAACGAATCTCCATTTAATAAAAATATGCGAGTGCGTGCGTTTGTGCTTGTTTGAGTGCGTGCGTGCTTTCAAAATAGCAATCCAGTATATTGCGTGATATGGGTGAAACGAACTGTGTCCCAGCAATCAAATAATAGCCATTTTACATCCGGTGATTCATCTTCTTCCAGGCACAGACATTTCCAGTAGAGAAGCTTGCCATAGAGACATTTTAAAAGGTGTCTCTTCTATCCAGGCGCTAACAAACCACGTTTAGAATCCTTTTAATCACATTTAGGCCGTGCATTAGCTTTGGCGAATTTTGCGGCACCAATTTCATTAGCCGGCCATAGATAACACTGGGAGATATGCTTAGGAAGGCCTAACGTATAAACATCGTTGTTTCTCGGTCTAGAACTGGCAATAAATATTTGATGTGAGTCAAATCCATCAAAAGAATCTGGCTTTCATCTGATTTCGGCGCTTCGTTTATAGAATTTAATTATTATACAACATCTGGATGGTCCGTGGATCAAATAACGAGGTACGCATTACGCCGGAGCGAAGATATTTGAGGTTATTACTTCTTTAATGGAAGGAAGACAACAAAAACGAGAAAATAGTGAAATCAAAGCTCATTGATTCTGATATTATATATTAGATCAGTTAGGCTTCAAAACCTGAAAGAGAAAGAGAAGAATTATTTTGTTTGAAAAATCTATAAGAAAAGATTTACCCCACGTTTGTTGTCATCTAAGAGGCGTGGTTGAAAATATATAGCTATGTCATTGTTAATTACATTTAGGCAACTATGTTAACTAATATAGGAGGCATTTATGGATGCTGATAGGTCAACGGTAAAAGTTTAAAAGGTTGTTTTTAATCAACGAGAAACAACATAATTTTGATTGTGTGCGTGCGTGCGTGCGTGCGTGCGTGCACGGATAGGATATACCATTTATTATGATGGTAGACTGGCTGGATGAATAGCCAAATAACTGATTATCTGGTTGGTTGGCTGGTTCTTTGTCTGGCAGTATGACTAGTTGGCAAGTGGACTGATTGATTGGCTGATTAATTAACTGACTGATTCGCTGACTAACTAGCTAACTGACTGGCTGACTGATTGACTGACTGATTACCTGGTTGGTTGAATGATTGGTTGACTGACTGATTGGCAGGTTGGATAGAGTAACAACCCTGATCTGGATAGTACTGTATAATATATGCAGTGTTTGTTATATCCATGACTATCTAGGTATCAACAGATGGTGTTCTTGTAATGTTATTCTCACATAAAGTATCTCTTATGATGTAGAGAAGCAGGTGAGATCAATTATATCCACTTTTATATATATATATATATATATATATATACTCTATTTATGTACTTTATTTCGAGCTCATCTCTATAATATTAATCGCCGTATTTCCAATAAACTGAAACAACGAATATCTAGACAGACAGAGATATCCCATCCCCAATGTTACGCAGACATAAACATCAATATATCAGATAGAGCTGGTGTCATGTGACTGGGCTTTTATGCTCCTTCGTCACTGATCAGGAAATGTAAGACTAATTGTTTTTTGCCTCCCAGACGTCCAGTAATTCGGTGATAAGCGTTATTTATTGGCAGCTGACTAACGAACGATGGTACTATGTGAGGACAACCAGCTTGGCCGACCACAACAAATGGATGTCGTTGTTACATTTATTACCGTGTCACGTTGTTATTAGGTACGATAGTGAATGGTTGACAGAATAAGATGGTACGATAGATGATGCCTTGTCTGAGTGTCTACGTGTCGTTTGTTACTATGGGAGTGGGCCGGATGGGTGTAATTGGTATTCTAATTTGAGGGGGTTTCATAGGTAGGGATAATACAGGGATCAGAGTGTCGTGAATGATGAGAGTGACGGATTGCTGTTGTTGTGGTAGAATTTGCCGAAAAACAGTTTTAACAATAATGAATTTTCAGCAAAAAAATATGCTTAGAACAAGAGATTATATTACTTTAGAATGTTCAACAATATTATGACAATTTTGAGTTTTACCCTGTAAAACAATTATCTAAAAAGTGATTCAGAAAATATATTTATATTTGTATTATGAGTTAGCCCACGGAATTATTTCCATATGGAAACTAAAGACAAATGATCAAAAGGAGCTAATTATATTAATTTTTAATATTAGCAGATCTCTCAATAGACTAACCGTTCTTCGGACGTTGCAAACAAACCAAAAAGGAAGGATTCCTACAATAATTCATATTCAAAAGACCATTTTCACGACAGAAATTATTACTACCATTTTTCCATGTTTGAGTCATGTTTTTAAGATGTTCATTCACTCAATTTAGTCCTGGTTACTTGGGATGAGCTGGTTTTAATTGAGGTAGGTTGATATTTGTTAAAATTCGTTGACATTGTGTGAGACAGACTGGAATTGTGTGAGACGAGCAAGTGGTCCGTAAAATGAACTGCTGTTTGGTGACGTGAATGAGACGAGTAAGCGAATGACTGTTTTGTTAAGTCTTTGCCCCGATTGCCTCGGGAGCATACAGCCAACCCCCTTAGGGAAATAATCCACAAACAATAGGTAACAATGGGCTTTCGACGCAGACCTGGAAGTTTGCAACTCAGTGCACTACGAACTTTGGTACTGGGCCGCCCCTACATCATTGTTAATGGTAAGCAATAATCCAGTCTGCATAACAAGGAAGTGAAATAGTTCAGGAACTCGAAATATTATAGAATACAATAAAGTAGGACAGGTGATGTAACGTTGTGCAATTCGCGATTTGTCTGATGTCGATTTAGTCACCCCAAAATACGTGATTCTCGTTTCTCTGTAAGACAACGAATGACAAATTCCCCCATTATTGATTTTTACTGCGAATAAAGACGCCGAACGATTCTTGATAAGAATTATTAGATTTCTCATTCTATGAGTCAGCGAGCTGGTAGTCAGCGCCATTATTACGTCATCTTTGACTATCACTAATCATTCCAATACAAGCTGCGGCTTGGCACCATTTCGCCGGTTACTAATACAATAATATGACGCATTACTGCGGTTATTAGTCAAAGAAAACAAACCGAGATGAGTGATAACAGTTTGAAGGCACATAAAGGCTATTTAGTATTTTTCCCTTTTAGTCTACTTTTCCTCTCTGTGTGTATGTGTGTGCGTGCGTGAGAGAGAGAGAGAGAGAGAGAGAGAGAGAGAGAGAGAGCTACTTCTAAACTCAAAACCTGTTAAAAGAAAACATGGAAAACATCTACGCTGATAATGATCATAATGATAATAATTATCATCAAAGTGATGGTAATATTACTTATGACCTGAAATATGTTTTCTGGAGGCCACGAACCATGTACATCACCCTTGAATGACTCATGCTAATAACGGTGCTTTATTATATATATATATATATATATATATATATATATATATATCATTATTGTCTCAGGAGGCGATTAATAACTATAGAATACTACATATAGAAATAACAACGAGAGTTCTGAAAATACGGTGTTTAGGCTGTCTTATTCCCGACCGAAAGCAAGAAATACGACTGGTCTGAGAACAAAGAAAAAAGAACAGGAAGTGGGACAACACCAAGTTGTGCTTTGGAATATTCAACATTCAGACAGCAGCTGAGAAAGTGATTATTTATTTCCAGTCACCAAGGGAACGAGGAATAAACGAGGATGGTAATACAAAAGACGATTAATGTAATTGGGTTAGCCTAATATTCGTGTTTGGCAGTTTTCTTTTCCTGTGTTTTTTTGTTTTTAAATTAAATATCTATACCTCTTAAGAAACATTCCAGGCAGTTTGGTTCTCCACTTTACGTGATGTTTCATCCATCAAAAACAGTCTTCGATCTGATCATCTAATTACCGGTCATAGCGGAACAAGTATCTGGATCAAACAAAGCTGTTACTCACTCCAGACAGACAGGCTGTCAACAAGAGACTATTATAGCGCCACTTGAAGCATTCGTTTCAACATACTGGACTAGATCTTTCTACGCGGCTCGAAGTAGGCGCACAAAGAACTACAACTGCGTTAGATCCCCCCCCCCTTTCTCTCTCTCTTATAATGAAGTGTTTCATTAGAGATGATTGTTGTACCGAATACATTACAGTTCATCAACTGGTATTTGCGTCTTTGCTAATTAACTCCTCCGCCGTCTGGAAACGAAAAAGCTGAAGATTTATTTCGGCACACCATCTTCCTGGAATGATTATCCAGAAATGTCGGCTGCTTAAGCTAGAAAAGAAGCTCATTCTCCTGGCGTTCGATGATCAGTTACTATGAATATGTCAGCAAATTAGCATTCGGCTTCGCATTAATACTGAAGCAATTAGATAACTATCTCGCTATCATAATAACTTCAAAAGCCAACTTGAATACCTTTACCTCCTGAGATGATCCGGTTTTAGTTCAGACTATTGTTTATGAAGTGAGAACTGGGTTTGTATTTTTGTAAACAACTTAGGGTTGTACTAATTAACACACTTCTTTAATTTCACGGCAGGTGCTACAGTTGAACGTAAAAACGTCACTCTTTATTATTAAAAATAAGACTGGATATTGGATAGAGAATGGGATAATTTCGTTTGATGTTTAACAAATGGTGTTTAAGCCGTCTCCTACATCTTTAGTTGATTGTTTATAGATCCAAACTTTACACCGTCACACCGCAGTTGATCTAAGTGTTTGATGAAAGAATACAGGATCATTTTGTACAGCAGAGGCATAGGTTGCTGGGCAGGGCTTTAGGAAGTAAAATCGCCCCCTCGTCGTGCACATGGATCTAAAGCGTCTTTCTTGTGGACAGACTTTTCTGTAATGGTCATAACCTCACAGCTTAAAATTCATTCAAATGTTTCTTTTGGTGCAATAACCCCCCCCCCACACACACACGCACACACGCACGCACATAGTGTATACATTTCGTTATAATAACCTTCAAGAAGCGGTGAACTTGAAGAAGAAAATCCAAACTTCCATCCTTTGTTATCATCACTTTCCTTTTGACATGAATGAATTTGCTGACCCAAAAGAGCAATGGGATTCTGGAATGTTCGCCTCTGTGGCTAAAATCTCTGGAATTGTTACCAGTTTCATGCCAAACAGCATTCTGTCCTTTCAGCTCTACATTTTCATGACGTTTTTCCAGTCTGCTAGCCAACATTTTATTTTCGACGTTTTCAAATTTTACGCATCTTTCCTTCCGTTCATCGATCAAATATAATGTATCCAAAAGCTGTAAATCTGACGACTTCATAAAGTATATTTAACGATCAAACAGGAACAAACCAACGGCCCAGTCACCCATCTAGCCAATCCCCCCTACACTTACTTACCCACCGACTCATCGGGGTGGGAACACACATACACACACAGAGAGAGAGAGAGAGAAAGAGAGAGAGAGGACAAGATGTCTCGTCATAATGACTTACCTTATGTTAACCGCTAATCATCAATAGGACGATAAAGACTCCGGGATAAGTCCGAGCAGAGAGTGGCGAGGTATTAATGTTGTGATGTTCGCTCTTCCCGATAACAGCACACTTACAATATGGCTCCACTCGGGACTCTCTCTCTCTCTCTGCCTCTCTCTCTCTGACTCATCTACCACGGACAGAACAGCTCTACCGGTACACCACCCGGGTACATCTCGGCACAAGCTGTCTACACCAGATAACGAATGCCGTGTTTACAGTCTCCTGGAAACAACTTACGCGTTCATGCCGGCATACGATTTTGAAGTGAAATTTTGGAGGATCCGGTTGAGCAAACACGGCAAGATGGACGCTTCCGTGTTTAGAGATAATGGGAGATGTAAGCAAAAGAGAATGACGTCCCTTCTGATTACGTAATCCGGATGTATTTTCTGCCGCCAGTTTTAATGTAAAAGGTCACATTTTTGTCCAGTAAATGATCAGTCAAATATTGATTTGTATGTTATGGCGACGCGTTTTCTTGATTTAAACGGAATGTGATACTTTAAAATGACATGAAAAGTTCAATCCGACTACTTCCTCGCGTACTTTAAGCGACGATGGCCATGACTAAAACGATTAAGTCAATCTCAGCTTCCATGACAACGCCTTCCTGACCGCACGGGGGCGCCACCGCAGTCACCAGTCAGCGTGGGCTAGATACGTAATGTACTGCAATATTACACTACAAACAATTATTGTTACTTGTCGAGTATTTTTTATAATAGAAATGATATCTGTAAAAATAGGTATGTTTTTATACAAGTAATTTGAATAAAATAGTTAAATGTCAATATATCTATATATATATATATATATATATATATATATATATATATATATGCATTCTACTGTGAACAAATCTAATCTGATCGATTAATTGATATATACGAGTATTTTTCATGACCGAGTGTGTTTATTTTTTAGAGAATACACACCAAAACTAATTAACATGATTGCAATCAAATGAATTTTCTTGTTTACGTATGAAATAATGGTTATTTAGTAAATTTCTTTTAAAATAACTATAGAGAAAGGTTAATTTCAAATCCTGTCACTGAAATATTAGAACAAATGTTTACGAAACATATTCATATTATTATTATTTATAGATGTCTTATTAATACAGCTTACAGTGATGAATTACACTTTATGTAAATGAATTTAGTTAGATATTCAACATAAATGTGATTATTTTTTGTTTATCCTGTCTATTTATTCTGACATAATAGATTATTTAATTTTATTTTAACATCTTAAGTCACGTTATATTATACTGACGTTATATTAGGCTCAAAAGAATGACCAGAAAGGCATTATACGCTCTGCTGTATAGAATAAATAGTATTTAATAAGAACATATACACAAAGTCATATATATATATATATATATATATATATATGCCTTCATTTATAGAAAATTTTATTTGACTAATGTTTATGGCTAGGCATATGTATGTATTGATGTCATAAACATATGTGCGTATCTTGGGATAGTTGTGTAGAAATCTAAATTTGAAGGCTACAGCATTTTGTTCGGTTGTGAGTGTAAAGTAGCCAATATATGTATGTGCATGTGCCATCACTGAGCATGGGTGGATATTATGCTCCATAATTAATAAGTCAAATTACAACAAGCTGAAAGTGATCTGAACAAACACAAACTGACTACGAATTAAATTAAGGCAGTAAATACTAAATTATTAAAATCATATGGTGATGGTAATCACCACAGAAGAATTGCTTTAATTCGCCATTTCATATATGTTTTAAATATGTTCATATGTTTCTAAAGTCGTCATATCAAGAACAATGTTACAACCTAATTACAACCACAAACATAGTATCCAGAAAGTAAATAAAGCTCATATGATATTTTAACGTCAGAATCTAGTGACCTATTATTTTATTGAATGCCATTCTGAGTTTTAAAATTTAGCATCTACCATATTAATTAGGTCATAAACTGATTAGTAATGAAGACCACGTTATGATCTGTTCGTCATAACGTCCATCCTCCACCAGGGAAGTACTTTTCACTGACAATAATCCACCGAGTTTTAGACCAAGGTTAAATATATATAATATAATTATCTACTATCTAGTCACCGTATTTGTGTTTCGTCCTACATTATTTTACGCCCCCAATTAATCATTAATAGTTTCTCAGCGTCAACCTATTGGTTTCTTGCTCACACTGTGGAATAAATTAATACCTGAAAACGCTTCAAGATCACAAACTAAAAGAATAATCTATTTTGTTACGAGATTGTCCAGATGTTGTGAGATGCGAAAATACGGGATGTTCTGAATGTCATTTTAATTTTAACTGAAACAGGATTAATCTGCTTCTGTGATATAGTAATTTTCTCATTATGATGTCACCTTACTTGTCATGATTGATCTCACCCGCAATGCATTATTGTTTTTCTTTGTATACTCTTGATAATTGATATCCCATTCCTGGCTTCGCCAATCTCTCACGTTCTCTCTCCTGGGTTGTCTTTTTTTACTCACAGAAACCTGTGATACACGTATATTTTTTGTAATTTTTGTTTCCTTGGGGCCTGTGGGAAGATAGCTTTAAATAGCTATACAGGTCCTCCAATTTGTACGTATTCGACTACTATGTTCTATGTGAAATATAAACTGTAACAAATAATATACAAATTGGAAATAAATATCATTGTCACTGTCAAGACATTCGTATAAAATATAATCATATTAGATAACTGATAGTGTGTCTTCTTTTCCTCAACGATCTAGAGAGGAACTCATAAATATACGGTCGCCATTCTATAACAATAACACACCAGAATTGCGGTTATTTCTTTCTGTTCATCAGTTATCCTCATTTAACCTCGTGTTTTACAGTGAGCTCCGGTGGTCTAGCGGTTAAGCAGTCCGATTAATTTCTCGGCTCACAACATGGTGGATGGCTGATCACGTTAAATGGCGCTGACGAATGATTAAAAATAAAGGGGGACGTTATATAAAGACCCCATGCTGAGGACGTAAAACACTCTGGCAGTGACCACCCTCAGGGAATGTTGGCTCTATATATTATTTGGCCCATACGTTATTTTCGGTTAGTTGGGTCAATTCTAGCCACTCCTGGAAAGATTTTTAATCCAAAACGAAACTCGATTAACACAAAAGGATGTATCTAGAATGTTTCAAAAGATTTTATAAATTTTAGTACATTGATTTTTACGTTGATATTAATAAATTAATTTCAATGCTGTATTTGATTGTCCAAATGTGTTTATTTGTTCACTGGTGTGTGCGTCTTTGATGCGAGTGTGTGTGTGTGTGTGTTGTGTGTGTGTGTGTGTGTGTGTGTGTGTGTGTGTGTGTGTGTGTGTGTGTGTGTGTGTGTGTGTGAGAGAGAGAGAGAGAGAGAGAGTGAGAGAGAGAGTATGTGATAACGCACTACACACAGAGAATCACGATTGATTAGAGGTCTAAATCCGAGGAAGCCACTTTTCATGCCGGGACGTGTAATGTCTTGTAAATATTTATCATTAA
This sequence comes from Paralvinella palmiformis, assembly GCA_025642065.1. Taxonomy (NCBI): domain Eukaryota; kingdom Metazoa; phylum Annelida; class Polychaeta; order Terebellida; family Alvinellidae; genus Paralvinella; species Paralvinella palmiformis. Next base: position 401,709 of record JAODUP010000199.1, on the reverse strand, counting down.
TTCATGTTATCAATTCGACACACTAGTATCATGTATGAAATTTAAAGAATGCCGTCGTACATGATCGGTTAATGATATTGACTTTAACAAGGTCTAGGGGTAGCAATTAAGATATTACCTAAATATATAAGTACCTCTATTTTTAAAGCCTACATACTTGCATTTTTGTCATTAGTAATTAATAGGCTATTGGATATTGATAGAGGATCGATTATAATAAAGTTTAATATGACACACATCGGGATATATCATACATACAGTTATGTCTAGAAATAGGTTATTATAATGACAGAGAGAGGTTTTCATACGAGACATAATCGTCTCTATTTACAAACTGATAATATATAATTGATGTCCTAAATTATGCTATTACAGTCAACTGAAACAATTAACATCAACACATAATTTACCTTTTTACATTCAAATGCAAAATTCCACAAAAGGTGTTTTCTAACAAGTTAGTGTCCCTAACGAGAAATCTGTGAAGAAGACGCTAGGTAAAAATTGTATATTTAATAATTATTATATTTTAATTAACACACACGCACACACACACATATATATATATATATATATATATATATATATATATATGTAACAGAATAAGGACAACTTCAATTACACCAAGACATGATCACTTTCTTGTAAACGCTAAAACAGACATTAATGTATGAAAAAAAAATTACTTATGATACGTGACCAAACACCAGAATGGGAAAACTAAGATAGACATCTGTATTTATAATGACATATTGTATAATGATCTATTAATAGTAATATATTGACTAGATGAGTAGTAGAGAGAAGTTAGAAAATATTGTCATCTCTGCTCTCGAATATTTAAAAGGAAACCAATGTTTTGGTGTGATTTTAGTAGTCTAGCTGTTTCTATATAATTTTCTTCGTGTTAGGGTAATTTAACCAAATCTTGGCCACTTTTGTTCAAACAATTCTCAATAACTCATTATTCAAGATAGCTAACTCAATTTTTCTCACCAAGAAAATTAAGTTAACCAAAATCTGACCATCAGGTCTAAGTGCTATTTGAGCGCTATGATCATGCGTTATACGAGTTTGAAACAACATCTCGGATTTCACCATATCCTGGCCACATTTTACCTAATCCGGTCCAGTGTATATGTACTTTTCACCTAACCCTGGCCACCCTTTCTTTAACGTGATTATACTTGAATAAAGAGCCATTTATACACCCAACAATCACACTATCAATGCAAACCATCTATTATTGAAATGTTAATCTGAGGAAGTAAACAGAAACAGCTGAATATGAGAACGAGGCCAGTTTGATTTGGCATGGGGTGGTTGCTCGGCAGCCAGGCGAAACACCGAACCGTAAGGATTTATCACTGTAAATACCTGATCTAAGCCACTTTGTTAAATACTCAATTGGAACCTAAGATATCTAAACTCTACTGAAAGTCAAAAAAAAAAGGAAAATCGCCCAAATCCCCTTTAGTCTAAGGTATTTAGACCCTTGTACATCAAAGTCTAATGACTGGATAACAAGCCCCCGGAAAAAGTATCGGAGGTCAGATATATGCAGAGCCACGTTCCACCCCCACACGTACATGTATGCTGAATGGTCTATGTACTAAGCCCATAGTCAGTTTTAGAGAATGATATTCAATTTGAATCTGAATAATGAAATGATTGCTTCACAAAGATGGGTTCAATTCAACTCCTGGATAAAGAACATACACAACAGTCAACAGTTAGGTTATAAAAGTACAATCTTTTATCATCTTATTCCAAGGATAGTTAACTGTTAATAAATGGTTTGTGTCACATGTCAAGTAGTAAATGCTAAATATTGCTCAGGACGTCCAAAAGCATCACATCTAACAAACTATCAGCCATATCTATTACAGACTTCCTTCCATCAACATTAACGGCTGCAATAACTGTTATCACTTCCTTGTTTCCACTTGACCTACTGTGTAGAGATTTTGTACCAAACCTATCCAGTACCTTCGTTGGTTTGTGATCAAGGACCATTCCACTTTCATCCATGTTCCAAATTTATCAAATATATTGTGCTTAATCAAGCTCAGACGAATTCCTTCGAAGTATGATTTCACAACGTCCCACTCCATACCTTAACCTACATTCAGCCAATGAAACATATGCCACACAGACATACATGATGTGAACTTACTATTAATCGTTGACAAGGCATAATGTGATGGAGACAAGGAGTAGTACGGTGTTACTAAAAGACACCCGTCTCACTTTATTGTGGACTTGTATTGCATTAATTTCTTTCCTATGGTTTATTATAGCCCATTGTACGTGGAAATTTTACAGCTTTAACATTTACTACAATATGGCCGTTCACTCTAGTAGTATTTTTAATTATCAAAAACAGACCCACACTCCCAAATATTTGACATTAACCCAAACCTAGCCATGGCCAGGTTTAAGAATATACGATGGTCAGATTTAGGTGAAATTGATACATACACATTCTACCATAGAAGGACATAAAGGGATCGTTTTCGCCCCAAAACTTATTTTAAAATATATTTTCTAAACGTGTTGAAGCCTATAATTGCCTTACTTGTGTTCTATAATGTGCTATTTATTTAGTGCCAAGATTGAGAAAAGTTTAAAAGTGAAACTTTTCCGTAAAAATGTGTTATTCATACCTCAATTTACTGCGATGTCTTTTTTGAACTAAATTTTCCGTGATTTGAATATGTATGCCTACATATGAAACAATCTGAATATGTATAAATTTATACCATCTTTGTGGTGATGAAATATAATGTACAGCGAAAGAAATAGAGCAACAGTAAATGGACTTGAATGTTTTTATGTATGCCAATGATGAAAATATCGAAAAATGGGTATTTGAAATTGCATCCAGTGTGAATACTCACACTATACTTTCTGTTTATTTACGCCATATTTATATCAATATCTGATATTAATCGCCACTGGAATAAATTGATCAACACCTTTGCACTATCTGCAATAATTATTTCTTCAATACAGTATATAGCTACCACCTGTTATACAATCGGTCTATAAAGATTACGATGGAATTAAAGAAAAGGCTTCGAGTAAAAGAACTCGGTATGTTTCAGTGACGGGTAAACCATCATCAGATGTAGGTCTTTTTGGTGTACGACGAGGATCCGTTTTAGGACCAACGAATTACTGTATGTATCCCAAACCAGTTGGCGAAATTATTAAACGGCATAATATTAAATATCATTGTTATGCCGATGATACACAAGCAAGTGTACGTAACTTCAAAGCCATGTGATAAATGGGATGACATTTCATCTTCAATTGAAGGTTGTATTGGAAACATAAATAAGCAACACGCTGGAAGAAGTAGGTGAATTCTATATGTAACTCGTTATTATCAAATAAGAAATATAGGACTTATTCTTAAGTACATAAATAATGAGACATGCAAGACATTAGTCTAAACCCTTATTATTTCCCGACTGGATTATGGTAATGCATTGATATATAATAGCCCCCCCCCCAACTCTGACAAACCGCCCACAGCGAGTGCACAACTGTGCTGTACGTCTGGTGACATGCACTAGAAAAAGGGAACGTATACCATCATAAGTTTTCTTCCCGCTGCACTGGCTTCCTATACGTTTCAGATCACTGTACTAGATCCTGTTTCATACATTCAATGTATTGCGTGGAACAGTATCACTGTATCCAAGTGATCTGATTGAAAACTATATATCGGTGAGAATGCTCCGTTCCGAGTCCTAGTCACCTTTGAGGGTACCAAAAAGCCATACAGCAGTGTATATGGAGAGCAATCCTTCCGAGCATCAGCTGCCAAGCTGTGGAACTAGTTACCATACCACATTAAACTCGCAGCAAGTAGAAATATTTTGAAATGTTCTTAAAAACAATTTATTTAAATTGGCGTATTTATAATTTTAAACCAATTTATTATGTATGAAATGTGTTTGAGCTACACGAACTCAGAATATGTTTTAACTGTAAAGCGTCTTAGAGCAATTAAAGTTGAATAAGATGCTACATAAAATACTATTTTTATTATTATTATTACTAAACAGGTTAAACAAAACCTCAAAAATGGAAAAAGATATCATGATGTTTGTATGCATAATAAGTTTCTTATTTATATCCTAATGACCAAACACAATAATGGATATTTAATCTGAACACCTTGTAATAATTCACAGAATAAAATATAGTTCATGTATGCAGACTGTTACTCACAGATATACACTATTACAGCTCTATCACCGGAACAAAAATATAGCTGAAAAATTGTGATAATTAAAGTTAAAGGGATTTTTTTATTTAATATATCTACATATTAACAAATTACTTATTATTACAAATTCTCTGAAAACAAATATTACACAAGCAGAGGTTTCGCAAATTTATTTGTATGAATATTACAGGTCTACTGCACGCATACGCACACAATGTCATTGTTCAAAATATACCTCCACGGAGACGAAATCAAGAGAAATTCACATGACAAATATAATACAAACAAGCAATAAGAATATGTTCTGGTTATAACTACAAAATCAGAAAATTCTTCCAACTCTATTAAGCACAAAATCCATTTACAAACATACAAGAAAACTAGACTGAAAAAGACCCACAACTTTAGGCAGGCAGCTCTATCCAGGTGCAAGGACTCAGCGAAGTCATCTTCTTGGCATGGCTTTTATACAAGGATCAGATTAATGGAGGCTACACGATTATCCATAGTAATGAATAATTTCACAAGATGAAATAAAACAGGTACAGAGATAACTGCAGCAGTATACACGGTGCTTAAGAGAATGGGGAAAAAACTGGTAGACTTCGCAAACAGAAAGTGATCAGTAATTCTATACCTTTTTGTAACATGAAGAATGAGCTATTTTTCTACACAGTCATGCTAGTTAAGATACTGTACAACAAACACGTCACATAAATACGCCTGAAAATAACAGCGTGTAGAGGAAATTGCAAACACACCCCGAAACACAGTTAACATTCCCATCTGTAATACACGCTTCTGCATAGCAGAATAACTCCTCTTAAGTATATGGCTAGCGACACCTGCGTTCTGACCCACTGCACGCTGCTGGTAGGAGTACAGGTTGTAGACGATGAATGGTAGCTTGAACCACCTATAACCACTCACTGCCAAACACACGGGACAGCCAGGGATGTACACATGCATGCACATGCATGGATCTGCGGTGCGCTTCAGTGATGATAAAGAGACTGACAGATGCCAAGGTACAATGTCAACTGGTAAGCTGCCAGACAAAAGCTGCAACCTGCATTCGCTTATTTTAAAGACAGATACTGTGCACTCTCTTCATCTGCCAAGATGTTATGAAGTGAGCTGGTCTCAAAGACGAGCTTACAATGTGTAAACATCCAACCATAACCATTAACACAGTGAGATTAAATTTGTTACCTGTACACTAATGGAGAAAACAATACCTATACAAATTTTTGGGGGAAAAGTCACTCCATGAATGACGATAAGTAAACACAAAGGGGACCTAATCACTACTCAGTTTGAGCACTGATACATATCCCCATGCACACACACTCACGCACACAATAAGAGTTAACTTTACCCAAGCATATCATATTACAATATCTGTACAGAAACTTGACCACTTCATTACCACAATATTTAATTAACTAAAACAGCAGCCATCGCAAAATCAAAACACTGACAAATCACTTCATATGTGTTGAATTACTTAACAGTCTTTTGCCAATAGATGCACACATTAAATGGGGAATATGTACACAAATTCAACCCTTATTTTTTTCAGTTTACGATTTTTTTGTGCCTCTGTTTCTTCCTGGCAATTACCACTGAGAGCATTTATACCATCTTGGAACACTACTCCAGAATCACAATATTTTTCAGCAAATAGAAATTGTAAGAGAAATCAATAATTTACTATAGCTCCAGCCACACAAGGTACCACATAGGGGCCTTACAGCTGTATGATGTGGAGACTCTAGTTAGGTCCCCAGTAGTTTGGGAAACTTTTGCCAACTGCTCCTTTGTTCTGAGTGGCAGACTGCTGAGAGCTGCGACCAGATCCTCCGCTAGAGTCCTGTGGGAAAATAAAACAGGCATAAGTACATAATGTAGCTCGCAATTTAATTCACACATACACAAGTAACTTTATAAGTGAAAAAAAAAACCAGTAATTTGTTAACCTAGGTCAGCGAGCATATTCATACATCTGCTTTACACGAATACATGTATATTTACACGTCTGAACAAATCATACACAGGCAAATAAGCATACACACAAATGAGGAAACCAACCCATGCCCTAAAACTTGTAAATGAGGGACTAAATGTAGAACCATCTACAATACTAACTCTTACTTGACCGTTTGACACCCTTATCTCCCGTACAATAACAACAGAACAGTCATTTCCTCATCTGTCTTCACGCAATATCTTTCTAGACACATGCCAAAAGAATCACTGTTTCCACGCATGATTGACAGTTACTAGATATCATAAACAATGAAGCTTCCATAATACTGCTACTCTTAAATTTTATTTTTACACATCTGCCCAGTCCAAGTATATCCCAGTTAAAATGGATGCTCACACAAACATAAACACACAGTTCTTTACGAATTGGTAAAAATATAAATCAAACAGAAAGCAAGAGTTTACTAGTCGGCACTCACTTGCTGCAGTGGGTGGTGCAGCATTTGAGAGTGAGGTTGATGCGTCATAACAGGAACATAAGGTGTTCCATAAGCTGTGGGCCCTCCCATTGGTCCGGCCTGAGTGCCTGTAGGCAGTGGGATGTTAAATGGAGGTGGTGTTCCCGCATGGAATCCCGCTTTGTCAAAAGACTGCAAGAATAACAGCACCATTATTAGATGTCATTTATGGATCACGTCACTCAGCATAGAATAATCCAAAACGTTGATAGCTATAACCTAATTATAGGTCAAGGTAAGTGGACTGAAACTGAATAAAACTCCCTCAGGTCGAACACTCTGTAGGCTTGCTGTTTTCACCTGATGGTTGTACCCATAATACGACACTGAATCAACAAACCATACCAAATGGAATATTTACATCTTGACCGTCCTCAATGTTCGGCAGAATTTACACTACAGCATAAATCATGTTTTAGTGTATATTTCATCACATGAAACGAAAGTTCATTAGAAATCATGAAAACTGCGATCTGAATGTCACACCACATTACAATTCAACTGTATACTAAAGTTCAATGACTGAACGATGCTTGAGCACACAAGTAGAGTTAATTAGCTTGAACAAACCGACTAATCTCATTGAAAATTAGTTTGGTAATAATCCAAGTGAAGCTGACACAGCAAATTACACTAACCACATTAGCTCTGCCAGTTAACACCACAAATGGCTGGCTCCATACTAAAACTCTCAAAAAATAATGACTGTGCAGTATCATTTTATATTAACTGCTGTCACAGCTGTCACTCGTTTTATCATAAACGTCCTGGTAGCAATGACTGGTATCACAGTCACTTTAATCAATGACACAAATATTCTCAGTATCAAACAAAAATTATTCTATATTTTAAATTCAGTGGGTGACAGAGACATTAAGACCAAATAATAGTGGGCAATAAGTTGTAAACATTACAATAATCACCACACTAGGGGGACACATCTTGCATGACAACTGACCTGCGTGTGACTTTTCCCATAACTTGCACCTGTGCCGGTCAGATCTGTTGCTGTGGAGGAGACAATCGATCCAGAAGACACCTTATTCTGGCCACTCGAAGCACCACTGTACGTCTTGGCAAAGTCCGGATTTTGGCCTCCTGAATGGTAAGAAATAAAGAATAACATTTGCATACACAGTTACTACATTTCAGCAATAGTTATAGTGAAAGCAACTAAATATAACTTGGATAATTTGAGCCACAACTGTTTGAAGCAGATAAAATATTATACAAACAACGGCTGAACGTCCATTTTACCTGTGCCATAAGCATGAGTTCCATAATTTCCTGGTTTCTGGAATTGCACACTCGCTGTTGTGCCCCCATGAGCTGTGTTTGTAACGGATAGCTGAACAAGCAAGAAAACAGAAATAAACATGAGAAAATAACAGTAATAAATTGATAAGAAATAATCCTAGACAGCATGAACTCACCAATTTAGGTCTATCATTAGATCTCCAAACAAGTACATAGTTAAAGGAACAGTTCACCTCGACTTCAAATTTTTAGGACTAATACGAAAATGTTCACATAAACTATAAATGCTATCAAAATGTGAACCTGATCAACCACATATTAAATAATATAGTTCAAAGTCCTGATGAATCAACTGTAATTGGGCTGTGGGTGCTGCTATTTTGAAGACAGACCAGATGATCCTGAACTCTGAAGTCACTTTACACATGCAATTTGTAGGGTCTGGTTATAACAATATTAACAAGAGTCAGTTAAAGATATGATTTCGCAATAAAACCGTATTTATGAATATTATGGTATAGTTGGTCCAAACGGCCTGTTATATCACAAAAATGGCTGAAGAAAACTACATGGGGAAATTCCTTAGAAAACTGTTTTGTACTATTGTAACATGAAGTACCTACCAAACTGAACCCATGATGGCATCAATTACTAGTAGTCAGTAGGTTGATCATATGGACAGGTAAGGTCATGAGGACAGCTAAGCCAGAGAGCATCAGTGACCTGACTTGACCTGAATCAAGATGGCTACATGATCCTTGTGCCAGCTGACAACAGAGCATGCGACTTTTTTCGTTCCTGCCTTCAGGGAAGTCACAATGGAGACCCTCTAATAATTTGGATTACTTCCTTACAGCTATGATATCAGGTTTAGTTTGTGATTATTATTGGAGGATTTGGGTTTACTTTTACAAGCAGTATACATTTGAGTCATACTATCTGATGGTGAACTGTTCCTCCAAACCAATGCCATTTTACACAATGATAGTATCAGATGTGTGTGTGTGTGCGTGCTGATACTCACAGGGAACATAGTAGCTGGATAAGAATAACCTCCAGGCAGAACACTACCGGTAGGATAATAGTAATTGTACCCAGGTGGTAGTGTCGCATTGATAAAAGCCTGCTGCTGATGTGCTGAGGGTGTCTGCTGTTGCTGTGTTGTCTGTGCAGTGACAGGTGACTGGGCATCCACTCTTGTCATCTTGTTTTCTGAAGAAGCTGTTAGAAAAACAGATTACAGCTGAACTAAGAATAGAAAGCTTTCACCATATATATATATATATATATATATATATATATATATATTATCAAAAGAAATGAAGAATACCAAAGTGTTTTAAAATTTATAAGATATTAACAAATGTGAAATAAATAAACAAGTATCAAACCAAAGGTAGATTCACATATTTCTCAAATTTTTACTTCATACTGGAAGACTACTAAAAATTATTTATGATGCTGAAGTTCAAAACATCAGGGTTAGAACTACCCACTTGTGAATAGACCAGTAAAGATTTTTTTAAACCCGCAAAACTAGTCAGTTCTGTGGTAGATTAAATATTCATGAGGCGATTATCAAGTGGGTGAGTCATTTAGTCTGGATATTGTTCACATCTGACCAAATGACCAAGAGGTCAACTCCAGAGGGAAATATCCTATAAACACAGGTGACTCTATCTGGATCCTGTCCTGGGAGGTTTGCAACATAGACACGGTGTCTGCACTAGGATAGCATGTACTAATTGTGGGAAACAAACCCCACTGAGCTTGTGTACGACAGCATGTCACCACAAGCAAACATTCCTTGTAACCAGTAAATGGTAATCATGGTTCCCACAGCCATGGACATTTTTTCCAGGACAAAATATAGTCAGTGAGTCTCATTTATACATACAGTAATCCCACTACTTGTTAAAAAGGTTAACTACCGAACAGTTAAAGCTTAAATAATGAAATTAAATTCTATGCACCAGTACTCTTTTTCTTCTACAAGCGAAATTTTCTTCCACAGGTATAATATTTTCTCACATGCTTTTTTTGGTCTAAGTGGATTTTTTCTTGATTTTGTAAAATTAAAGAACATTTCCAGAACCTGGAAAAGGAATTTGATACTTTCCAGGATCTGTGGGAATCCTGGTAATACACATTGAAGTACTTATTTTTATAATTGTATTCTCTCTGTAATAATATAAACTCTGTCCCTGTCCTATGCTGTAGCAATCACATATCAAATGAAGTCCAATCAGTTGATTGCGACTCCACTGGTGTTTATAAAAATCAGGCCTAACATTTCTATGTTGGGGTTGATGCAGGACTTGATATTTGGATGTTTTGATTAGTTCTTTTGCTCAACTTTCCTCTCATTACTTCCTTCATATTACGTTTTTCTTTATGGCAATAATAATTTATCAGTACTACTATTCACTGAAACATATGGCTAAGTTTTTTCTATGAAAGAGTTTTTAATCAACATTTTCTGAATCAGTTAAAACATATAGAGAACAGCAGAGCTTGCTTAGTATATCATTTTAATATAGTTTCCAGCTGTGTATCACTCTGACAATTTAGGCTGAAAAACAGTTTGAACTTAATACTTCTTTAAACCTGAAAACCTGTATCACCTCAATTAATTATATCAATTATGGCTAACCAACCACTGCCATTCTATCTAATCAATGGTTAAGATATCGGACTAGTAATTGTACCTGGATACTGAATTATTAATAAGGAAATACATTTTTATGATGTAGTCTTTGAACCCCAAAACAGTAAAACTAAACTTCATTCAAATGTCACTGCTCACTGCAGTGAGGAATTATCAAGAAAACAAACACAATTACTATTTACTGTCATCTAATACTTACTCGAATAAGGAGCCTGTGTAAGCGGAGCGGCCTGGTCACGTCCTGTCAGTGTTGTTGCTGGCTGTAATGGCATGTCACAAGTGTAACCAGGCTGTACCAGATGACAGAAAGAGAGAGGCGCACATTCAGTGTGCCAAACATACACTTATGGACACAACATCAGCCTAATATGGCTGCACCAATAATGGATTTAAAAAAATCTAATTATCTGTCCTGAGAGCAATTTGTTTGGAATGTTAAAGTAATCCACTAGTTTAAAAAATATCATAAATATGGCATTGTATACTTGAAAACAACACAGGTTTCAATTACCAGATTTCGAAATGTGAATCTAGAATGCACACACCTTGCTTTCATTAGAAACTTACTAACTTAAATACATCAGAAGCAGTAATACTATTTAACTAGAATGGCACCCAGAAAACAAACGAAATTGGTTAATTACAGTGTGAAGACTTCAAATAGAATACTGTTATTGGTCAGTGGAGAAATAACAATGCCACAGTGCGTAATCAGCAGATTTCAGCAATTATAGTTATGTACATCACATCTTAATAAAGAATACAGGAAGCTGCTATTAAAAGGTGTCCATAAGGCAGAGGGACAGAATAGAACTATAACTACTACTAACACTACCAGCATGTAGAATACATATTTATAAACTCTGTATGTGCTGATTATTATTATTATTAATATTATTATTATCAACAAACACAGAGAAGAGCATCCTGACACAGTCTTCAAGGAAAATATTACTTTAATTATTTACTTTTAAAGGCTACACATAATTAATGTATTATAATATACGCAATAACACCATTCAAAGCCAAGTGTTCTACAAAGATTGTAGTATACAAGCAAAGGTATCTTGTAATTGACTATTAGAAGAGTAAGTCCTGTAATACAAGAGTTTAAATTAACTGTATTTTCCAGGACTAGTTATATGGAAGAGATGGGAAATACTAATTTATTGATGACAGCAGTTTTGGAACAATAAACATTTGCAAGATGCAGAACACACTAAATTTGTAGAAGTGCTACTACATCAGTAAAAAAAAGATGTTTGAAGAAAAATATACAGTTTATGATTAAACACTTATCACATACACGCACGCACACAGCTTTGAAGGAACACTACCAACAGAATAATTGGTAATGTTTTCTATTGTTACACAATCCACAACATCATACAGATTATATCACTTCAATGAAACAAATACAACCATACCAATACAAAGTAAATGAAAACAGAATGGCTACCATAAATACTCGCAATTAAGTTGATTATTTTGGGAGGGAAAGGGGTTTTCAGAAGCACTTAAGACTTATGTGTGTGACATTTCATACCAGCTGGTTTTCGACCATCCTTGACACAACATTATAGGAGTCAACTCAATAAGTGCCTGAGTCAGAACAAAATAATGTATATATTGCTGCCAGTGAAATGGTGTGCATTTTTTTCTCAGTGTGATATATCTAATAAGATCGACAGAATGGAATATGATGCCCTGCATGAAGACTTTCTTGGGGAAGGTGGGGAAACTGAGGATGTGACGGACAATGATGGCTGTGGTGAGAACTATGATCATGATGATTCTCTTTCTACATGTGAGATTCTGGATTATGATTCTCTTGCTTATGATTATGACTGGGCCAGCTTTTTTGTGGATGATGACAATGATTTTAATCCTATCAAGCCAATACTTCAGAAGTTGATGGTGACTTATACAGTGAGCATATGCCCGACGCAGATATGGGGTCAATTCAACTTAGGAATTGAAATTGATGGTCAATTCCAACAGCCTGTCCGGAATTGATTATTTAAAAAAAATAGAACTGGAATTGAGAAATTTTGAATTGGAACTGAGAAATTTTGAATTGGAATTGCAGTTTAATTCCCACAAAAAATTTTATCCACAAATTAATTTAGCATTTTTACAATGTTAACACAAGTGGTGTTACCAATATAATGGAACCAAAATGATCCAGAACTTTGGTTCCATATATATATATATATATATATATATATATATATATATAGGAGATACACTGTGGCACCCGACATAAGCATTTAACCAATTAAATGGCCTGGATATTGTGGGTTACGCCCACAACACTGTGACACCACCACATAGCATACCTTTAACCTATATAGAGATATTGCTATTTAGGAATTAATTAATTTATCAACTCACCGGGAATGCCAATCTGAAGCAAAAACTGCCGCCTCCTCTCTGAAAACTGTGATTATTATAGCCCGTCCCCAGACCTAACTGTTTTAATAACCATTTGTAATCTTTTGTAAACTTACCAGATGTAAGTGGTTTAGCAGGGATGTGAAAGTAAACACAGGATGTGACCGCTGCTGGGCGGAACTAAGCAAAAACATTTGTTTCAAGGCTCCTACTGGACAGTGAAATATAAACACACCTTTAATGATTATAAAATATACTCTTACATGGTGATGCCCCCAGGACTATGATCCACCACAAAATTATATATATATATATATATATATATATATATATATATAATATAATATCAGATACGCACACTGACAGTGGCACCTCACGTGAGCATTTAACTAATTAAAATGGTCTGGATACTGTGGGCTTCACCCACAACACTGTGACACCACCACATAGGATACCTGTAACCTATATAGATATTGCTATTTAGGAATTTACACCTGTTCAATGTTTAGAACAGGCAAAATAAATTTTATCTACAACTTAACTTACCACTTAATTTTTTAATTCAGAAATATTTCTTCCATGACAATCCTACTTGGAATATAAACTACTCAGAGTACCTACTCATAGTAAAAATTATTATGCAAAAAAGAGTTGGAAATGGAATTGATAAATTTGATGTGGAATTGGAATTGACCAAATGGAATTGAGTGGAACTGGAATTGACAAAATGGAACTGACCCCATGTCTGGCATGAGGAAAGAAATACAGGGTCAAAATTTGACCATGACTTATCTGGCAGGTCTACTAATATGCGAGTATTTACAGTATAAAACACAACAAACAAACAAACAACAACACACACACAAATATACACATACACACAGTAAGAGGGGGGGGCTATCCTTTCTCATGTTTGTGTGTGTGTGTGTGTGTGTGGGGGGCATTTTTAAACTAATTATATTAACATCAATCAATCAGTCATATAATCTTAACTATTTCATTACATAACAGCAGCCAGTACTCTTATCAGTGTCAAATTAGGGAAAAGCCAACTGATAAGCCATAACCAGGTAATAAACTATTTCCTTTCATTGCCTAAGCTTGTATCTAGAGGTGTGGGCTATTTACTTATGTACAGATTGTTGGAAAGAATGGGTTCTTGGCACAGATCAGACCCGAGACATAATATGGCTAAGGGGTGACTCACTTGGGAGACATCCCACAAACACATGATTGGGCTTCAAACCCTGACCAGGAGGTTTGCAGCATAGTGATCTAAGCACTGCACTATAAGAATGCCTTGAGAATGTTAGAAAGAACCACCAGATATCAGAATCCGATCAAAATTGAAAATAATAGGCAAGAAATAGGCAAGCTACAATACACGGGGGAGAACATGAAATGAAGTTATTTTAAACTTTTGGGCTAGAAACAGTCCAGTTAAGAAACAGACAAATATCACATTTCCAAAGTTAGCAGGAAACATGCACATCAGTAGTGGTAAGAAGAGAAGCCAGTTTCACAAACAACATATTGCTAACAACAAATACAAACAATAACTTAACAATACATACCAGTGGTAAACGTTGTTGTAGCAGCTGTAAATCTTCAAAGCTGTACATTGGTTGTTGAGGCAGACCCTAAACGAATATAGAATGATGATTATTATTAAAATACAATGTTATTTATCTTTTAAGTACCTTGACGTACCAAATCAACATGTCGTCATATTTGTTACTATATTTCCCAGAACGAGACCAACAATCATACAATATTCTATCCCAAAAAGGAGGATGTAACAAATGAACCAGCTGCTGCATCCAAGGTGAGCTATCAGACCACTCCCCCCCCAAAAAAAAAAGTGCCCTTTGAGTTATTAACAAACAAAAAAAACACAGCAAGAACAACAAAAAAACATCCACAGCAGAGTAACATTTAAGTATATTTGAATGTGTGGTTTTATAATACTGTAACCTGCTGAGTGTAACCCATTAACCATTCACCCCCCCCCCCGAGAAACAGAACAGAAAATCAAAATATTTGTTATCACCACTGCCGTTGGTGTTGATTTTAGGATTGTTATGAAGTTGGCTGTTAATCAAATGGGCCCCAAATTGGCCCGAGGGAGTGCTAAATTCATTAGCAAAATAAGTTAGTGATTGATTACTCAGAATATTTAGTGGGTGTATCATATAACGGATATGGGTTTCATTGTAAATTGTGGCTGATGGAAATTTGATGGGGCACTTTGGGTGCAGTTCCTTTTTGTGTCCCTCATCTAAATTTTATCGGAATGCAGCAAAAAAACGCATCCTAGAATCAAACACTGGATCTCCAAAGGTAATGATGCAAAATTATAAGTAAAACACACCTGAGACATATCAGTGCTGCAGTCTGTAACCTATTGCTAGAGAAGTATATAAACAATTTGGCCTCAGATGCACCTAGAAACCTTGCCAAAATTTGTGAACTGTTTACATGTTTATCTTCTCCTGTCCCACTTTAGTATTTAATTCATTTAAACAACAGTACTGATTTAATGTGGTTAGCCAGCAATATGGAGGAATGGGCATCCCAATACAGTAAGAAAACAGTTTACATTTTTTAAACAAGAATATATATTTTGCATCATGAAACCACTTTAAGTTCTTTATGATCATTTAATCTATTTAAAAAGCAATTCCTATGTCGGTTGGAAAATTTCATGCCCCAGTAATGATTTCTTCACAAAGCTTTCGCCAACAATGAAGCAACTAATACAAGATAAGAAAACAAACAACTCACTGCAAATGCAAATGGTGCAATGCCAGGCTGTCCTATCATATAGTTCTGAATTAATGGTACACCTGGAGGCAAATTAGGTGGCACCTTAGCTGAAAATATTCAAGAAAAACAAACATAGTTACAAACAAAATTGTTTAAACAATATGCACTTAAAGCTAACTGTAATCACAACCGTACATTTAAAGTGTGCCCACATAAGATGATAGATCAGGTAATAAACATTTGCCATGTTTCTGCTGCACAAAACCTGTAATGAACCTCTAAAAGAGACATATTTAATCTTCCACGCTGTATTTAAAATCTAGTCCATCATATTTTAATCTCATCTATGCTGTGATACTCTTTTCTTACCTCGAAAGCTTCTTTATTAAAAATGATACAAGCCATACAGGTAAACTGAGAACATTGTTTTAGTTAGTATTAATATCATCGAGGTAATAACTAATTTTATGCTGATGTATTGTAGTCAGAATATTATATTCCACATTATTCTATCAGCAGAACGAAAGTCTTAATATATTTTCTTCATTCTACAGTACATACAACACATATTGCTTATTATATTTACTTTTTGTCCACTTTTCCACATTTATCTCCAGTATCCACTATATTTCAAGTCACACGGTGGCTATATAAAATGAATGGGGGGAGGTGTTACCATGACTTGGTATATAAATTATCAAGTAAAGAGGCAGACCCCTGTCATCCATTATTAATATAAAAGGACTAATAACAAATAAGGTGATAGCCAAAGAGAGAGGGGATACAATTTCTTCTATGATGAGCACGTTACCAGATGGGGCTAATATTAGTATATAGTTCATACAGGCCCAGCAATGCTGCCAGAAGAGGACTGGCATAGGATATAATGTGGGAATAAAACATAATCCCTGTGAAACAGCATAAGAAATTGTATCTGAACTTTCACAAACAGGCTCCCCCCTCCCATCAGATGGTATGGATCTCAATCTATCCCTCTTCTTTGTGCACGATTATAATCTAAGTCATTTTGTTATAATGGAAACATTAATTTAAATCAATCTAGAGGGATAACCATTTATGAATAAAACTAATGAAAATTAATTACCAATTGACACAAAAATTTTGGGTTTAGTTTTTTTTCGTGCAGAAAAAAAACGTGCTTTTATTTTAATTTCCTATTTTACACACATAAATCAGTTACAAACGCTATTTCTTTGTATTAAGCCGTTGTTGACTAGCTCAATTTTGTCAACCATGTAATAGTGTGCTACTAGATTACAATCTTTTGTAATCTGAGTTTTAGCTTTAACTTTTTCCCCCCAACTTCTTTAAAAGCATGTAGATTTGGATTGATAGATACTGGTTTATACTGGCTAGTCATTACGATATTACATTTCTAAAACAGGCCAGTACTTCAATCCAACATAGCAGTTTGCATTTATAACAGTTTATTACAAATCACAAGTCATTTCCAAAACAGTTGTCTGTGATGATTGCAATTATCAAAATAGTCGAATATTAGTGACTAGTAGTTTATCAACTGAACACATAAAGAAGTTCTGAACTTTGAATTCAGTCATAACCAACACAATTTCTAGTGATTATATTCTACTAAGAACAGATGATGACTGAATTAAGCCAGTTTTCAATGTATAAATTTCACTTTACTCCATTAAAAAAGTAATAGCTTCAGTTGATTTATTTAGTCTTGGCTTTGGTCGTGCCAGGCTAGCACTGGGCTAAAATCTCTGTTTAGCCAATTTGGCTAAAAAAGCCAAAATTCTTTTAGCCAAAATGAAAATTGGTTTAGCATTTTTTTTTGCATCACATGAAATTTAAAAAACATAAGCTATAAATTTAGAAGCACATAAATAATATATATAATGATGACATGGTAAAACTACTAAACTCCAAAGGTCTACTGATCCTTGATGCTTAACCAAGTTGGGTTTTGCCTGGGTCATAAAATTCATGATGCAACCGCCCAATTCGCACCAATTGCTACATTGAGTGATCCATTTGGTCAAATTCACAAATTGCATACGCAGTTGCACATGTGGAATCATGCTCGTACGTTTACATGGTTCCATTTCTTGTCATATTTCCATAAAGCCGAGATTCCATATATATGCAGTATGGGTTATGTGAATACAGCAATAAATGGACCACATGTAAACAACTGTTTCCACATGTGCGACTGTGTATGCTATTTGCAAATGCGACAAAACGGATCTCTCCATGTAGTGATTGGTGTGAATTGGACCGTTGAATCCTGAAAACTCATGGATATTTGTTTATATGGAAGCACACAAATCGTATACCGCAATGTCACATACCGCATATATGGAATCTCAGTTTAATCTTTAATTCTCCGCCTTTTCGATTTGTAAGGTAGGAAAGTTATCTCTGGTACTGGTGATGTTTGCATATATGAAGTAAAGCTGAGATTCCATATACGCTGGATGCATAATGCATATACGCTGGATGCAATTTTTGGGGTCACATTTGCAAACTGCATACTCAGTTGCACACGTGGAATCACGCTTGTACGTTTACCTGTTTTCCATATTTTATCGAATTTGCATAAAGCGTATATGGAATCTCAACTTAAAGAGACCCGAAGTGTGTACAGCCCATACAAAACCATGTAAACAAGTGTGCGGAAAGAATTATTCCAGGACATAACGCAGCTGCGTTGTTAAAATTACGTCATGAATAGACATACAACCATATCTGTTTGAGCCAGAAGGAACCTAACAAGAGGAAGATTATTCAAATGGCTCAGATATTAACACTCAAGAGTTTGCTCTTTCCCGCCTTCGAATCTGGCTTCTGGTGCAGCCATAATGGTGGTCCTCCAGTAATTTGGATTATTTCCCTACATCAAAGATATCAGGTATATTTCGTGATTATTATTGTGGAATTTTTGGTTACTGTTCTAAGCATTATATATATTTTTTTTAAATTCTGAGGGTGGACCTTGTTAACTTGTTGTGGTTTTTGCGTTTTGGCAAAGGGTCTAATTTTTTTCTTTTGCCATTTGGAAATCGTTTTCACCTGTGGAGCACAACAGCGCGAGCCTAGACGTGAATGAATCAGCAATCAAACAATACATAATTTATTATGTGTACAATATGACATATCACATTCTAAAACTTTCTGGTGAAGCTTGCTCATATACTTATTAAAGATGCACATGACCTAAACATTTATAAACTGCTTAACCTGGGGCAACCTGAAGTAATGGTAATTTTATGAGAAGGGAACACTGATGCTAATCATATCAAGTAGTGTGTGTGTGCGTGCGTTGTTGTACTTGACAATATGTTGGAAGTGGGTGTAATTAAACACTGATTGATGGGATGAATAAGCGAGTCATAAGTTTCTGTATGTTATACTTTAAGAGCCACCTTCTCTCATAACACTGTTGTATTGTGATGTAGTCAGATCAAATGCTGCACCCTCATCTCTCTTGGCTAGCTGCCATTGCACTAACCATCATGAGCACTGCAGAAATGGAGCAACTGTTTTCCACCACAAAAAAATTTTGAACTGTTTGTTGGAAATATCATATGGATGTGAAAATAAATAGTTTCTTCAAACTTAGATTTAAGAATTGCAGCAGAATGGCTGGAACAAATGATCTTATTATTATTTGAATAATAATAATGTCTGCCAACCCCATTTATCACAACTCATTGACATTCCAGCGAATGACTGCTGGTCCGAGTCACTCATCTTGTTAACATGTCTTTCTAACTTGCCTAAATATTTTTCACGATACAACTGCCAAGTTTACTGGTAAAATGTAATGCATATCAGGTTGATATCGGTTTCAGAAAGAGGTTTTTTTTTCTACATGCACATATCAATGTCTAGATAGATTGGGAGGTGGAGCACCAGTGATTGACTTCCCTGGAAGTCAGGACAGCATCCCCCAGTGACTGTTTGTCCGGATCTGGCAACTGCACTATTTGGGTCATACACTTTATTTATAAATAGACTTGCTCATAAATAGTTTAGAATAACACCTAACACTTCACATTACACACAGACATGTGGCTGCCTAATCAAGTGGAAAGGATCAATTAGTGTTCATACAAATTATAATATATCAATTTACACCATAGATCACAGCCCAAAATTATGAATTAAAATCATGGCATTATGTGCTGCAGTCAGATTATCATATTCTTCATTAAATGTCAGAAGAACGAAAGTCATTATAAAAAATTCTCATCATTCAACAGCACATGTCCCAAGTTATTAGACAGTTCTTGATACATCATCTGGCAAAGACCTAAAACTGTTAACTTAACCCATCTAAGTTAAGATGTGATCAAATAAACAATTATGAAGTATTTATCTTCTTCTTATAGGGACAGCTCAGCCTCAGAAAATTTCTTAAGTAAGTAATGCTTAGAACAGTAACCAAAAATTCCACAATAATAATCACGAAATATACCCGATATCATAGATATAGGGAATTATTGGAGGACCGCCATTAAGGCTGCACCGGAAGCCAGATTTGAAGGTGGGAAGGAGAAAACTTGAATGCTTTGATGTCACATGAGCGCTCTCTAGACTGACGCAGATGATAGTTACTCTTGAGGGTTAATATCTCAGCCATTTTTAACCATCCTTCTCTTCTAAGATTCCTTCTGGCTCAAAATGATACGGTTGTATGTCATTCATGACATAATTTTAACAAGATAATTGTGTTATGTTCTGGAATAATTCTTTGCTCACACTTGTTTACATGTTTTGTACGGGCTCTACAGACTTCAGGTCAACCGGATGTGTTCAAGTGACGTCAGCATTTAGGAGCTTCCAGTCTCTGTCTAGCTATAAAATGGTGACACCCACAGGCCATTAAAAGTCAATTAATCAGAACTTTGAACTGGATTATTTAATATGTGGGTGATCGTTTACACATTTTGACATCATTTATGATATTTGTGAGCATACCTTTATTAATCTTGAAAATTTGAAATGAAGGGACTATCCCTTTAAGTTAATGCTAGTCATGGTATTTGAACTTCTATGCATATGTTGAGACCAAACACAACGAGTTTAACCATACTGATGAGTAATATTTAAAAAAATTCAGGGAGCATGCCCCAGGACACCCCCCGCCCCAGACTGGCTTTGTGCCTTTGGTGCTAGCCTGTACCATCTAGTGCTCCTTTTTACCTAGAGGAAACACTGCATACAAATAACAGATTGACTCATTTGGGTCATACACTTTATTTATACATAGATTTGCTCATCAATAGCTTAGAATAACACCCAGCATTTCACATTACACACAGGCATGTGGCTGCCTAATCAAGTGGAAAGGATCAATTAGTGTTCATACAAATTATAGTATATCAATTTACACCATAGATCACAGCCCAAAATTATGAATTAAAATCATGGCATTATGTGCTGCAGTCAGATTATCATATTCTTCATTAAATGTCAGAAGAACGAAAGTCATTATAAAATTCTCATCATTCAACAGCACATGTCCAAGTTATTAGAAAGTTCTTGATACATGATCTGGCAGACTTAAAACTGTTAACTTAACCCATCTAAGTTAAGATAAATAAACAATTATATCTTCTACTTAAGTTAATGCTAGTCATGGCATTTAAACTTCTACTCATACTTTTAGGCCAAACACAGTGAGATTAACCATTCTGATGAGTAATCTTTTCAATAAGTGAATTAATCTAAATCCAAATCTGTGAAATGCAGCATGAACGCAATCAGATAATCAATTTATATCCGACCCGACACAGATACCAGTTAATGAATAACAAATGATACTACTGTACAGGTATTGGTCTTATATTATGACAAAATAAGACCAGTAACTGTAGAGAGAGGTTACATAATTATTATGCAACCTCTCTCTAGTATAATATTTTGGTATCTTTTCTACTTTATAGGTATTGCTGTGTTATGCATTCATTATGGCATTAGAGGTTTGACATGATAACAATGGTAGCCTAGGGTTTTTTATATGGAAACATTTTCTCTACACTTAATTAATAAAAGAAAAAATAGACACTTAAATAAAATACAGTAATCAGAAGATTTGTATGGATAGAGCTACATGTGATGGATGACAGTTATTTGGGTTCGTATTTTTGGTAGATTTTAAACACAAAAATAACCGCAAAATATACAGCCAAGCGCTCCCAAACTATACTATTACTATCTATGAAATAAACATTATTATTTAAATAGTACTAATCGTTTTAGTTTTAATAAGTATCAAATCTTCATTAGCCTCTGATAACACAACATGTATCATCGCCTTTTCCATGCGGTGATGTTCTGCCATACTTACTTGTCACTGGCATTGCATTCTTTGTTGTGGAGCTAGCACATGTTGTGCTCGTCGAAGTGCCTGGCAACCCGAGTGAAGAGGAGATGCTGACATTACCACCAGCCAGAGAGCTGGCTGTTGTTGATGTCGTGGTCGTCAAGCTAGCAGATGACACCGAGCTGGAGGAGTGGTCATACTGAGAGGACTGTCCATCTAAAGCGGCATCTTTCATCGAGATTTTGCCCATGCTGTCACTGAGCTTGCTCGTAGAGTTCTGAGCAGCGTAAGCCTGGTGGTTGTAATTGACCTGCGCAGACTGACTGTCGCGCTGGTAACCAGTCGACGACACCGGTGTCACCGATTGGCTGACACTTGTCGGATAAGATGCTCCTGACTGACTGGTGCTTGTTGACTGGTAAGCAGATGACCCCGATTGGTTTACGCCACTGGCTGGGTATCCAGAGCTCGAAGACTGGTTTATCCCACCCGACTGATAAACAGAGCTTCCAGACTGGCTCACTACACTCGAATGATACCCTGAACTACCCGACTGGCTAACAGCACTTGATTGATAGCCAGATGTCCCTGACTGACTGACTACACTAGACTGATATGCGGAGCTAGTGGACTGGCTGACTCCACCCGACTGATAAGCTGAGCTTCCAGTCTGGCTGCTGTCTCTGGAATATGACTGACTCGGATAGGATGAGTTTGACTGGCTGGGATATGAACCCTGGCCCTGGTACGCTCCTGACCCAGTAGAATAGGATGATGAGCTTCCTGACTGAGCGGAATAGGCATTTGATTGGCTGCCTGAGCCCTGATAAAGTGAACTCTGCGTCGGATTAGACGAGAAGCCCGCCTGATTCTGGAAAGAGGAGGACTGATAAGATCCAGATGAGTTGTACTGACTGGGAGCTGAATGTGAGAGGCTTCCCGAATTAAGGCCATTTGCTGAATGAGAGTACGTTGAAGTGGATGTCAGTGGCTGTTTGTAAGAAGAAGGATAGCTGCAGGAGTAGTTCGACTGGCTGTAAGTCATGGCTGATGAAGCAGGTTTACTGCCAGTAGATGATCCTGAAATATACACCAACATCAAAACAATCAGACGTGCTCTAGTTAACCATCCTATTAAAGTTGACTGGCATCATATGTGCCTAATAAAATACACAGCATATTACATACCTGCAGTTTGACTACCTCTCTGGCTACTATATGGACTAGCTTTTCTTTCAGTCTGAGTAGTTGGAAAACCCACTGACTCTGCTGTTGAGGAATTCTACAATGACATAAACAGTTAACATTATACTACAACTACGCATCTAAAAACAATAAAATAGCCTTTAGCACACAAATGCAGGTTTGTGTAAATTTGTTTATCTAAGACCAATCCAATAAATATACTCACAACTGCAGTCTTGAGATTTGACTGCGTATAATCTTTTGGAGGGTTAGGCGTAGTAGAATTTTGATACACTAAACCTGTACTGTGAGATGATTGTGACACACCATCGAGAACAGGCATTGATGTCAACTGAGACTTACTGGCAGCAACACTGTATCAATAAAAAATAGCCATAGTTAGATCAATCCTTGAGACAGTACAATTCTATTTTAACTCGGTTTCTGATTTATTGATTAAGTTATAAAATATGGTTCTGTTTACTTTATACTACAAAAGTAGCAACAAAAATCAGTGGTTACTCTTGATAAACAATTGAAGTGAAATATTTACACAGTGGGAAACTAACACAATGTGAGTGATTCCTATAGGTACAAACTATTAAACTTCTAAAAACAATAAAGCCTGCATGATTGCATAAGTGAACAACTTCCTCAGTTGTACTGACAATTGTCAAGTTGATGTAAAATCTATATTTAGTAACAAGCAATAATTGTGTTGTCACATTACTCTCAACATTAAGATACTTATAAGACTTAAGATGTTTTATTCCCACAACAACAGAATTCACCTACAAAAAAATGTACATCTAGTTAGTAAGATCAGATGTTTGCTGTTTAGAATATTAGTGTATCCTCTTAACAGGTTTCTTAAGACCTATACAAACATGATTACTGCTCTTCCTGAGACATTGCGGTTCTGATCAGACAATCATCTTCAGGTATATTTGTGAAGATGATGACTGATGTTTTACGGCCACTTTTGTGCACAAGGTATGCTAAATGGGCCTAGCGACCTCCAAAGGTAATGAGACGAAACAACCTATGCCCACGCCGAGATTCAAACATGGGTAGTAGTAATCTGTGGTCCAAGACGCTGCCGCTAGACCACGGAGGTGCCCGTATATCCGTGAAAGGTAACCATAAAAACTTTTGGATGTCTGCTTCTTTATCAGTCATTTAACCAATAGTCTGTCTTCATATTTCTCCTGATAGATGATATTATCAACAAAGATCTACCCCCCAACACTTTGCCGACCAATTACACAGAACAATGGTCAAGAGAACCACAAGTATTCTTCATAACAATAAGCTTATTGTCCTATAGAAGAACAACTAGTGCCACATGTTATAACATACTGGATATTCTTCAAAAATTTCTAAATAAGTTAGATAGCAGCATCATTCTTCCTTGCCACTGCTCAAACTCAGAACATGTGGCGACACTCTAAGGAAACAGTATGTGGGAGAACTCTGTTTAATCAGCAATAAAACAGGACAAAAATATGCAAAAATACACACCAGAGTGGTGAGTAAGGATCACACATGTCACATATGATGTTTCCATCATACAAAACAAGGCTAGAGAATCAAGAATAGCTCGTCAAGAACATCAGTAGTGTTCTGACACATGTTATGATACAAAATGCGATTTACACATTCTAACAAAACATGATATCCAGATTCAGTTTCCTTCCCACAAATGTAACAAAACAGCTATGATTACACTCACCTCTGGACAGATGAAGCATAGTTAGTGGACACAGGAGTTGTGCTGATAACATTACCAAAGCCAAGGCCACTGTTACAACCATCTGTTGACTGATCCCAGTTACCAAACTGTACATCCAACTGAAAGTTCATGCTACCCGGCATCTCTACAGCTGAGGCAGGTATCTACAATAAGGACAATACATGTTCAATACATTTATGTAATTAAGCAACAAACGCACAAAATTTACTGAAGAGTATCATTATTCTTGGGTTATATTACTATCACCCATAGCTGTAATAAAAACTGCCCTACAACTATCAGGAAGTAAATGGTTTATGTACCTTTGATGGTGGTGGTAACTTAGTTCTCTGAGTCTTGGCACGTTGCTGCTGAGGCTGGTTGACGGTCTGCTGATGATTAGGCTGGCCAGCTTGGGCAGCCAGACTTCTGTTCACATCATTTGCCTGTGATAGGCCAATAGAAACCTGCTGACCAGCAGCAGGACTACCGATCTGATTGAGGAAAAAATATCAAAATGACAAAAACAAAATATGGAACTCCCACTCACGCACACGCATGCAGCTACTAATGTCATTTTATCCACTATGTTTTCATGACTTACCCCAACTGCATTCTTAATAGATTCTGTTGCCTCCTTTGCAAACTGGCTCATAAATGGAGCATGCTGTTGTGTCATGGGACTAGAATTCTCAGCAGCTTTAGGGAACAGCGTATTTAAATCAAGCCTGGAAAATGATAAAAATGACACATAATTACAAGAAAGATATCCCACTCTAACACAGAATTCTGGATCAATCTTGAGTGAAATGACCGAGAATCCACATTCATCATGTTGACTCAAATAGTTAGATTATGTGTATATATAGTAACTACTACATATATACGCTGCCATGGCTATAGATTCTAGTTTTAGCCATGTTTTGCAAGGCCAACTTAGACACATAGAGAATAAATGTTTTATTTTGAAATATGTAATTAATAAAACTGATTTCTCCAATGATGTTTACACAATTTAAACACTTTTCCAAATTAAGCCCAGATTTTACATATAAAGGTAAATTTTATTTTTTATGGACACTTTTGTCCCCATGGAAGGCTAAGTGGACAGTTATTCTACATACAATTTTGCAAATTATTCCTCAGTTCTTACCTCTGCCCTAAATGACTCGGTCCCAACGAATTTTGATTCAGCGCGTTGTGTCCAATAGCTCCTTGTGACACAGCACTCTGCTGATGAGGTGAGCTACTGTGCTGAAAAGAGTTTGTTGAATCATTTAGCGTGCCTGTAGTAGTGGAGTTGGCCAATGATGATGCAGTGAAAACCTGTGTCTCAATTGATGATGGTGGAGTAAACATTTTGGCATCATTATCATTCATAGATGAGAAGATATTGCTGCTCTCATTTGCATTACTAGGAGTGAACACCTTACTCTCATCAAGCTGCAACAATAGAACGGTATGTTTTAGGTCTAGTAACAGTGGTAATATTGACTAGATAATTTTCTTTACATTCCACACACACATACACACACACACAAAGTGCCAGTCTACATTTTCTCTAACTATCCATCTATATAACTATCTACATTTATTGTTTGTGACAAACAATAAATTCATATTCACATCTGTTTCTCAATACAACAGATTTTAGATAGGTACAATAAGTCAAATCGGAGTTCCGGGTGCGCAACGCGTAGTGGGATTGTTTCAGGATAAACAAACAAACGTGGTGAACCAGACGCAGTACTAGGCCGACTCTATGGCTTAGTGGGAAAGAGCGTGGGACTTCCTTACCATATGTATCTGTGTATAAGGCGAGATTTTAATTACTGTCGGAGAGCGGTTTTCACTACTCGTCTCATACACCAGTCAGTCAACATTGACGTATTTCTGCTTTGATAAAGACCCGATTTTCTGCCATGATAATGCCCCCACATATCCGCACCAATTAATCAGCCACAGCCAATGTTCACACAATACAAATTCCAAACAAATATCCCGGCTATTACTGCCACAGACCGACAGTGAAATGGTCATTAGGTGGCGATCATGAAATCAATTAAATAAAGTGGTAGTTGGGTTAACAAAGGATCAAAAGCCATGTGTAATTAACCACCCCCAAAGCTGTCATAAGAAATGCAACCCCAAAACAATGCCAACTTGTGTATTTGATACAATACAAATTTACTGTCCAATACATATGAACAAATGTGTAGTAAATAGTATTTTCAAACGTACACAGATAAATAACAAGAACAAATATTCACTTTTATTTATGACAGATGATCAATGTCGGCAACCATTTTCTTTAACAGACATTAACCAAAACAGTGTTCCTTAACTGCTCAAGCTAGTAAACTAGTCTGGCTGAAAGCCTTCAAATCTGCCTCATCTTATATTTGAGTTGATATATTGACCTCGTCTTATATATGGGATTGCCTTATACACAGGTATATAAGGTACTCATCGTTATGGAGGTCAGAGATTCGAATCCAGGCCGTGGTACTATAGTAGGGGGAGTTTTTCATCCATCCACGCAACTGGCAAGGTTATCTCCCCCAAATATGCCATCTATTGTAAATTCTAAATTTAATCAGAATTAGTCCCAGTGGTGGAGCAGTAAATTACAGACCATATGCCTCTCCCTCATTTGAGGTAGCTAGGTCATGTAAAATAACTGTCGTTTTGGCCATTATTATTATTAGGCAGTACATAAAAATAAGAAGCAGACATAATTTGTTTTTATTGGCAACCCCAAGTTATAAAACAGAACAACATTTTCTCTGTTTGCGGTATCGAGCAGCTATACTAAATATAAGTTATCTAAGTCTGTCTGAGGTACTTAAAAATGACTTTACTAAGTTTAATCTAGATCTAGCAGTGAGTGAATCTGTCAAATATTTTTTGGAAGTTTATTTACTAGGTTTAAACGTCATTACAATCTGACATGACAGATACATTGGCTGCATCAACACTATATGAATTCAGGCTATGGAGGGTGAACCTCCTGCATGGTGAACCCTCTGCCAAAAAAAACTCCAACCGGTGTGATGCCAACAAGAAATTTTAATTTTTTTTTACATTTTTTATAAACACTCCATGTAATTGTCTGCAGTTCTAATTCACGATGACACTCTATGAAAATTTTGATAAAATCTATGTTACATCGGAGGTGTTCGTAGTCTTTCAGGGCTTTTGGAAGATGTTGACGCACTAGTTTTGATGTAGAGTAGCAGCCAGCATCTTTACTCAGGTGCTGATTATTTGAGCAACTCAGTAATGATAACCATGCACAACTTCACCAGTACCAGCAACAACTATTCCTGCAGTGGTATATGGTTTCTGTGATCTCTTAATGGGACCAGTCTTCCTCAACTTACGGACCTTAGCACATCCGACCCAGTAGCACATTACCTGTGCCTTGTGTAACAAGATTGAGGAGATTCAGTGTTGCTTCTAGGATTTAGCCTATGTGGGGGAGCTCCCCCTTAGGTTTTAAAAATGTGGGGGATTTTAATGTAACATGCGCACTTGGCATAAAACCATTTAGGGGTACAAACGCATACCCCCAGGAATATTTGAACTGAAAATTATGACATATGCATCCTATTTGAAGTATTTTTATCAATAGGCCTGGAAGAAATTCTTTGGGTAGCAGGCCATCACATGCAATAAGCATCAAATCAAAAAGATTTTCCTGACCGAAGGAATTCCTCAACAAAGTTTTAATGCTATTCATAGAGAACTGCCTCACACTCAGCAGTGGATGGACAGAGGATCAAGGTAGAAACACAATTATTAAGTTACCAAAAACTGCATATAAGTTCCTTCAATAAAGTATGAATACAGTTAATATGATTTATGAATTCCATATTTATATCATAATATTAGCATAAAATGAAGAAAAAAACCAGTGATCATACAAATATACAGGAGAGGGGACGGAGAAATCCACCATATCAACAAGACCATGTGCTTTTATTTACTGTAAACAAAGATAACTGGCCAATCAGGAGAGAGTATTTGAGTCACATGACCATCATAATGCAAAATGGATGTTTATCAGCCAAGATCACCAGCCCACCAAAATCTATCCCATCCTTCAAGCATGGTTCTTATATTCAGTAAATATTTATAAAATATGACATTTGAAATGGCTACAGCAGTAGATTTTGGCATTATTTCAGATCAGGAAACTATCAGCTGATAAATATTTGGCATTTATCATGACCCATTTTTGGCTGATAATGCCATACCAGCGGTATGGCATTATTAAAGCTAAAGTGATAGGGAAATCGTTAATGCCAACAACCCTTACCATATTTCATCATGGGATTTTATTCTGCACCACAGATTTATTTTAATTTTACACCATACATTAAAATATCCGGGGAATACGGCAAAAACGCATCCTAGAAGCAACACTGATCCCCTTACAAAGGACTTAGCACTGCCTATAATAGTGACGGGGAGACTGTTAAGGCACACAACACATACAATATTGCACCATGGGGTTTTATTCTGTGCCATGTGGGGTGCAGGTATCTTTTTATTTTGCGCCATACGTTAAAATATCACGGGAATCCCACAAAAATGCGTTCTAGAAGCAACATTGAGACTGTAAAAAAATGATCTATTAGGGAGCCCAGTATATGTTCTGAGTTTCTTATCACCAGCTGGAAATCTCCTAATAATGTTGGTTTGTTTCTTGTTGGTTAGAAAAATTTCCCCAAGTTGATCATATTAATTCTTTAAGTTTTTCAGCTTTGCTTGTTGAAAACTGCAACCCACACATCGACATGCATAGAGAGCAAATGCATGTAAAGACATAACTATGCTCATTATGTTGTGGTTGCTGGTCATTGCCAGAAATTTGAAATTCATTTTCCACAAGTTTTGATGGATCAATGTTGTGTTCTTGTCTTAATTTTGTTGGTTTCTGGGAGAATTCTGGAGCAACATTTACAACAAGATTTTGAGTTGGGTTTGGATGTAGCACTGTTGGCTTACCATCAATGAAATGGATAGAACAAATCCTGTCATCTGCAGATGGTAGCCAGTTTTTTTTCCATTTGTTCCTTTCCAATATATGTTTAATCAAGGGAGTATCCCACTTATTAAAAAACAAACACCTTATACAACACAGATCATACTCATCATACCACAGAGTTGGTGATAACAATCAACAACTGTGTAGCAGTACTATTAAGGTTACTACTAGTCTACTGGTAGTACTAGAGCTATCATACATGTGCTAATTCAGATTTCAGAAATTTGGGCAGAACTTGACCTACCATTAAGTTGTTTATTAGACCTACATATATTTCAAAGTCCATTTTCATTAAAATATAAAACTTATCTTTCTAGATCTAGCAGTCTACAAGTATTCATTTCCCACGATCCTGACACTGCCCTCAACTTCTGATGATTTGATAATATTTAAATAGAAATATACTTCAAATGTACTCCTTGAACATCACTATGAATAGCTCTGTGTTATTTTCTCATATCCGCATAAATTAAATAATTATCAAAAGCTTAAAACATTGTTAAACAACTTAAAGTTGCATAAATGTATCCACAGACAGCAGTCTGATAATACCATGTGAGTTTGTTCATCCTGTGAACATGACATATAAATGCGCATTGGGAACTCCAATTAGGCTTATTACATGAAGATTACCACCTCTCTAAATGAACACAAGAGTGGTGGGATCTCTAAGAGTTATATAATGCCACCAAAACCAAGCAACACAGAATAGAGCACCAGTCAAAAGATATATCTATTTCTCCAATAAAAAAGCAACTTAAACTGTTTAGCTGAAATGACTTAACTTCAAACAAATAAAACACAATTTTTATTTGTCAACGTATGATCTAATTTCTGATGAATTTTTCAGACAGATATAGAAATATGGACGAAGACAACAACAGCTGGATGATTCAGTAGATCTGATAATAAACAAAGTGACATAAGTTTAACTTTTCTATCTCTACCATATTCTACTGGGCAAAAAGATTACACTGACTGGGACACTTTTCAAATGTTGGTGACAGTTACAGAATCAATCCACCAATATAGGCATGCTACAACAGGCTAGCCTTCATTGTACAATGTAGTATATATACCTGTGTATTCAACTGATCTAATGGTCTTTTTAGACCAGCAGTAGCATCTCCAGAATCCTTCTTAAAAGAAAATTAGTATGGCAAATTGTTTATTAATGCTTACTTTCATGTTAGTTATTAAGATCACAGAACATGGATGAAATAAAACCTTTTTATACCAAGACTGTAAACACCCCATCAGATTAAAATTATAGAGATTTAAAAAACATGCTGTCAGTGATCCAAATAAAACATTTTCATGGCAAGGTTTTGAATTACACTATTTGCCCATGAAGTTTATCATGCCAACAACATACATTACCCTGCCATAAATAATACTTACTGATCCCTGCCAGTCTTCTGCTGTCCAGTCTTCAGCCATATCACCCCAAGCTAGTCACAAAGAAAAATATAATAAGTATATGTTTACATACTATGAGGAAGTAAAAAGGACATATTAAATCATCTCTGGCTAGGTTTCTTGAAACCATCAGTGGCTTTACAGCTGATTACATTTTAACATATCAACAAAACATCTAAAATAATGAGCTCATAATCATTCTCTTATTGTTTGGCTAGGAGCTAAAACTTTTATTTCAATATTTAATAAAGTGATATTCTGATATGGCAACAAGTAACATATAAGGAAGATCTTAATTAATCACACATTCCCTAATTACTAAAAGAAATATAAAAGTAGGGATATCAGCTTAATACTTCTATATGTGTTAACTCTACTACTTCATATGATAATTATTGAGCAGTGTGCTTTGGAAATTCTCTTGTTCAACTTTGTACAACTTGAAGTTAATAACACTGTATAACTGCTTCATATAAGTTTATTTACAAACCCAGCCTATTTAGCATATATCTTTTGCACAAAAGTGGCCATAAAACAGCGACACATTTCTATGCGTTGCCAACCCGAAATATACCACTCTGCATTTTCAATGATTTTACAGGTTAGTGGAATGTCTAGATAATGAGCCCACTGTTTCAGTAAGAGCAGCCGTGAAACATTATTGAAGCCTAATAGAGAAAGAAATCCAGCACCTTCCCTGAACAATACTAATTTAATCTCCGATCATGTAATGTCCTTAAACTTCACAAGTTTATTCTCATACACTCATAAATCCTACCTCTAAACAATATACAAAACCTGGTGGTATTTATGAAACAAAGATGAACATTTCTTCAAAGCTGAATAATCTACTCATCATCGTACTGATGATCCTAGCATTATTACAAATGAACTAGTCTGTATTTTAGCACACATTTCCCAGCACTGCTCATCCTTTAATATTCATATGTCCTGCAATACTTCTACAATTTCAAATGGAATTTAACCATACTAAATTCTGTTTGACTTCACTGGTGTTGTGGGCAAAGTGGTACAGTTGTATCAATTTCAGATGAAGCAGCTATAACCTTGAATAGATTTTGCTCTTCCAATGGTAAAATAATAAAATTAGCATACTCTGAATTTAGCGTAAAGATATGCAAAAATCGTACCATTCAACTATAATAATAATAATCACAAACTTCTATAGTGCCAATATCTTCAAAAAGAATTGAGCTCAGTGATGAACCTAGAACAGGGGTTGGGCAAACTTATAGTCCAGGTACAATGCAAAATTGATCGACCAATGATCAGATGTGGTGGAAACTTAGAAGGATAAGCAAGTCAATAACTACACTGTTTTAATCTATTCAGGCTGAAAAATATGCACATGTAAATAAATAAACAAATTGTTAACAAATTAACTCACAGCCAATATTTTCCTTTTCTGTGGTGGTCTCTGCCTGTTCATTTGTCCAAGTATCAATGTGAGGACCCTTGTCTTTGCTGCTATCAAATCTAGCACCACGATAACTTCTGTCAAAAGACAGTACAATGACATCAGTAATGGAAAATAAAATAATGGCAGTGAACCTTAACAAAATTTGCTAATAATACCTAAACATATTAGCACAATAACAAAATCAATGAGAACCGATTCTAGATTTGGTATTTGCTTCAGCTTTTCAAGATACAGTAAGTTTAACAATTCAGACATACTTTGAAGAAACCCTTTTGGACAGAATATCCATTTTATATGATCAAGAACAATATACAGATTACATACCTGCCTCTTCCACGTCCTCTACCTGGGCCACCTATAGAAGTAAAATCATATTAGAGGCAATTAACATTCCTTGGATCAAACAAAATATCTTCAATCCTTAAAACTTGTAATATTGGTTGACACATATAACTAAACATTTTCCCTGCAATTTTAGCTGAAAGGTATCAGCCTAGATACATTGGCTGGCTCATTACTTCTGCAAACATCAACCAGTGATAACCAGTCCAGTAAAAGTGATCACCAGTCCTGAACAATTTAGAGGTATGAAGCATTCAGTGAACAAGGCAGAAAATCTGAAATCTGTTGCCTTTAAATCTATTCTAATGAAATATTGTCACAAGCCATAAACTCAAATTGAAATGCAACAGAACACCTATACCAACGTGATGTGTGGGTTGACCTTTATCAAAGCAGTATATTATATATCAAATACACACTATGTTGAAATGTTCTATCCCGGACAAAATATAAACAGCAGCAGCAATGTAGAATCTGGTGGATATCCAATTAGCACCATGATGTATGTTAAAAAACACACTAAACTTACCAACATAAAGTATAGGGACAAAAACATTTATAAAAAAAGGTATTTTTTTATAACCTGTCAATCATTATTCTTTTAAAGATATGACAAACTACATATTTAATTTGAAAACTTCACAGTGAAAACACTGCACAATTTGAGTAATCTAACAACAGGCACATAAAAAAAACCTAACTAAATACACCCAAATACTCTGTGACTCAAATTTGATTCAGTAACAGTCAGAACCAGTTCCCTGTTTAGTCAACAATTGAGCATTACCACATACATGATATTTCATAGAAATTGCACATAGTTTCTAACCCTGCAAAAGTGAGCTAATCACAATATACCGATTTACTGTTACATTTGTAGAATTTAATTACGATACTATTAATTGTGGATAAATATCTGAATCAAGCAAATACTATGTAAATAAAAATCATATGTTCAATTCCAGTGAGCTATTCTAGCAACTATAAAAAACATAAGCCACTTTGAAACAAGTGTATGAATATCTAAACACCAACAATTCAAGCTCCATCTTATGTTAGATGAAAAAAAAGAATCAGAGAACATGTAAACAATAAAGTAACAAAATAATAATTCCAGTGATCACTAGAAAAAGACTACATTATTTAATTCACCTACTGGAGTTAGCAACACAGATGATTTAAAATAGTTTAAAGAAAAGTTACATCTTTAAGGGATGAATTGAATGAAATCTATTTTACAACCATCAGTAGTTCAGCTGTGGGTGAAGTGTTATAAAATAAACTCCCTAATACCTGAAGCTACTGAACTGTTAATTACGATACTGTATAAAGAACCAGAAACTTCTAATATCTAATTGGGCAATATTAACATTTTATTACTAAAAAAATCTTCATATTTGTATTAATTAAGAGCAAATATAAAAAATATTTTGTCTCACTTTGACAACAAAAGTCATATTAAAAGCTAGCTTGGCCTAAACATACCTCGCCCTCGGCCACGACCTCCTCTCTCCCCTCTATCAAAACTACGTTCCCTGCTCACGTTATCTGTCTTATTTGTTTCTTCATCTGTTCCTCCTCGTTCCCTGCCTCGACCTGAAAGGACATGCCATCAATGCTATAATCTGTCTACTGTATACCTGAACATCTATCTCTATTAAAAAATTCAACTGAGCTAACATTTTGGACAAGGAAACAGGACACACCCATAGCTAAGTTATTAATACATAACACAGACTTCCAGATGGATGAATCAAATCCCAGTGTCATCTATATCAGGACAGAATGTTAAGACTTGCCCAGAATAAGTGTTTTTCGGTGCTATACATGCAGATTATTGCAAATGCTGGCCCAACTGAACTAGAGACTCAAAATAAGTAACAAAGGCTGTTTACTCATTACTTGTAAACAAAAACACGTAGATTTTCCAAATTTTCATCCCAAAAGTCTTAAGTCAGGTACAAGATAATTGAAAATTGAATGACGCAGTTATAACAATGTAAAAAAGCATCAGCCATGCATATAATTTTGGAACAAAAACATATTTATGAATATTACAATATATTTAGTCCAAACAGTCTCATGTGTTACTGAAATTATTAAAGAATACTATACAGTGAAATTCTGTCTGAAGATTAGTTTTGAACGTGTGTAACACAAAGCATCTGCTGAGCTGTAAGATTTGCATAAATTAATTGACGACTGTGTCAATTAGCAGTAGTTAGCAGCAGGAATGAGTGGTCTTTGAAGTGAAACATAAGCACCTGGGGGTGTGGGAGAAAAATTTGGTTTTGGGCATTTTAGGACTTTGAAACTACCAGTGGGGATAAAACATGACTTTGCAAGAGAATATTTCTCAAACAACCAGTCTGACCCAATCCCACTTTCCAAAAACCTTATTTTTCGGCTCTGAAGATTGATGATTTACAGCCACCATGACCAGCTTCAGTAATCTAACTACATTTGGGTGTGTTTAGAGGACACTGAACAGCATCAACCTAGGGATAGTAGTGTTTATTTCCCAGACGTAGCCAGTGGCATGGATGAACTCACTGGACACAATAACATAAATACTTCACATTGGTAACATTACCTCTCTGAAACCTCGGTGGTCCTCTATCTCGCCTATTACGTGGTGCAGCATTATCACTTTTT
Organism: Paralvinella palmiformis; assembly: GCA_025642065.1. Lineage (NCBI taxonomy): Eukaryota > Metazoa > Annelida > Polychaeta > Terebellida > Alvinellidae > Paralvinella > Paralvinella palmiformis. The sequence continues at coordinate 365,734 of JAODUP010000199.1, read as the reverse complement.
GGTGTAACCTCACGATCTTTGCTCTTCTCATGTTTTCCTTCACCCTTTGTGTTGTTTACAGCAGGTTCAGTTTTTGCTGCTGGTTGACTTTTTTCTTTCTTGCTTATTTTTCTCCATTCCTTCTAAAAATGTACCAGATACAACCTTATCAATATACTGTTTGTCAATTAATCAATGACCAAACTACAACAGAACAAACATGTTTCAAAATTTACTATTTATTTTCACATAATTCCAAACACAATAGACTTCCAAGAATATACCATGTGAAATGTGGATAAACACATACTACACCAACCTGTATATCACTGTTTTCTAACAATTTCTCAACAGCCCGGTTTAGATCATAGTTCACATCATAAAGTGCAAATAATGCATCATCCTCTGTTGCATGTGTCAATTCTTGGACCTAAATACACAACACATTAAGTAAAACATTCCACACAGGCACGTATACAAAAAAGAAAAATCAGTGTTGTCCGAGAATAACCTTCATCATCATGATCCAGACATTATATTAATATACCTAACAACTGTTGCCTATAATAATGAACATGGACAATACAAGTGAGTGTTCAAACCTTTCTTATTTTCCCCATGAGTTCTGGATCTTCTTCTTTATTGTTATCATTACTAATCATTCTTGCAAGTTGCATCTGTTCAGCAGTTGGCTGAAAGAAAGGTTCAATATGTGTAATGGCTGCTGGATCAAATAGTGATAGAAGTTTACCATTTTACATTTTGGCAAAATAAAAACAAGAACTGATATCAGTTATAATCACCTGAACTTTATTTGCCTGTGGTCCATCTGATTTCATCTTATCTGCTGATGATGTTTTGCTGTGCTTATCCCTTGTAGGTCGACTCGCATGTGTTGTGCTCATCCTTTGTCTGTATTTACAAACTGTAATATGTACAATAAGGATTCTGCAACAAAAACATAAGACCATTTTTTGAAGAGTTCTCATCACCGAATCCAATTACCTCATTCGCTGTATGCATTAGATTGGATGCAATAAATGAGCTGTGAGATTAGGCTCAGTTGCTAAGTAGCAGCACTTATGTGCTATCTGATAGAATGTATATGTTCTAGCCACTAAATTACACTGACTATCTGTAGTCAGCCCACTTTCTTATTTCTATAGCTGAGATACTGTGGTAATCAGGGGTGAAGAATACACACAAATTCTTTCAGATGATCAGAACCATACTGATTCTATTTGGAGAATCAATGTAAAAAATTATTGTCATTTAGTGCAGCCATTTTATTGTTACCATAAAGGTCTGTTCTACATGAGCTCAGTAACATCTCCAGTATCACCTGTAAGATCACTTGAGCACTAGAAAATGCTAAAAGCTACACAACTCGTTCTTGTTCCAACTATTCCCAATGACTTGAAGATCCCATGCTAAATGAAAATAAGCACCAGATTCCAGAAGGTATTGTCTTTATTGTGGCTCATTATATTTTTATATAATTTATTACATACTTAAAAGTACACCAAAGTCTTACTGCAGAACAATTAATCTCAGTCAGCAAGTCATTGTTCAACTAACTCGTGGAATCCTGTCTTCAATTTACGCTTGACAAAATCAGAGTTTGGGCTATTACAGAGGACCAAGATAACTGATTAAAAATGACAATATATTGATTATGATTAAATTAATGACTGTACTCGATTTTGATTCGATCCCTTTCTTCCCCCTCATATCTCACAACTGTGTGAGAATTATTTAAATTTTGGGGGAAAATATGGAGCATATACAGCATAACTATAACTACTTAAGTCTATATAATATATAGGATAATTAGCACATCCCCAAGTATTAGGATGGAATGGAGAAACTTGCATACCTCACCCATAGCAGGTATAGGAATAAAATCACACAATATTACTTTCACAATAATGTCATAATATCAATGTTATGGCTTAAGATAACATTGTAAATAATTCTGTGTAACCATAAAATAATTTATTGATTACATCTAAATTGTAAAGGATTGCGATTACTGAGTCTGAAAATGATTATTATGAATACAAATCCAAATTAAATACAAAATGAATTATTTGTTTTTAAAGGGTATCTCCAGTGGTTAAAATACAATGGACAATTATAAAGTAGCATATTAATTACATTAATTTTTTCACACGAACTAGTGCAACAGCCATTCAAAGAATTGAGTTGTTTAGCTTCAGCACTGTTCAAATCTGGGACATAAGCCAGATGATGATTTACAGCCACTTTTGTGCACATGGTAGGCTAAATGGGCCGAGCGACCTCCGAAGATAATGAAGTGAAGATGAAACACCCTTTAGATATCCCCATGCCGAGATTTGAACTCATGTGGTAGTGATCTGTGGTCCAACGTGCTACCAACTAGACCAGAGGGGCCCCAGGATACAAGACAGCACTACAGAAGCAAAATTCTGCTACCTTGTTTAAAATTTAGTAGTAAATAGACTTTCAAGGTACAGATGATGATTGATGTTTTATGCCCACTTTTGTGCACAAGGTAGGCTAAATGGGCTGAGTGACCTCCAAAGGTAATGAGGCGAAGTCAAAGACGAAACAAAAAAGCAATCTGTCCTATAATTTCCAGAGTTTGACTTCCACAAATTAATATGAATGTCATTCCCAGTGTTATTTATTTTAAACTACTACTGGCAATCATGTGGTATTAAATATATAAATAATCCTAGTGGATTTAAAATTCCAAGTTGTACTGAACCTCCAAGTTGCTCCAATTTGTTGTACCATATAGAAGCATGCAAGGAAAGAAGAAACCATGATAAGTATAAAGGTAAACATTACTTAAAAGTGATGGAAACTTATACTTGAAGTATAATAAAAAGTAGGAGATAAATAAATATGCCAGGCCATCAAGAAAGACTAGACTAATCAGCACATACTGTGAATATTACAGTTAGATATACAAGAAAGCAATACAGTAATTACATCATTTAAGAGTTCCTGTGGAATCAAGTAGTACAATGTTAATTTCAAGCCCTGTATGGCTGAGGCATATCAGCCAAGCATGGTTGGGGTTTAACCCATGTTTCAATAGTTTAACCCAGGTTAAACTGGGTTTTGCTCAGAAAAGATTACATTGGTCCAGACATTTATACATATTTAACTTCAATGCAAATGAAAGAAAAGTTGGCAGAATGGTATGAATTTGTAAGATTATATTATTGTTATAATAATAATATAACACAAATATAAATATATCCATTAGACCACAAGGCTGTGAAAATGGCCACTGTCTGTTTTATTCAATTATTTGAGGTATTCCGTTATTCCCTTAGGTCTTTGTTTCATGAAAGTAGTTTTGAGAAGGTGAAACCAGGTGTGTTGAGTTTATTTAAAATTTTGTCCATTTCATTTAATCAGTTGGTGAATTAGTTTAACCCGGGTTTAATCCAAAATGGGGTTTATCCCAACCAGGGTTAAACCTGTCAAGGGAAGTCATTTCTACAAACAAACACTCTTCAGAGATAGTCAATCTATGATTATACAAAGCCAAAAATTGAAAATGTGTACCTTGCCTTCTCCTAATTTATGTGAGGTCAGCAAGCTGATTTCTGACATTGTGCTATCTGCAGCTCGCGGACTACTCACAAGTTATGCTCATAATAAATCTGCAGTTTGATCTGCGTACATAGGTATCTTAGTTTTAGAATGATTTTGGTATACTAGTTTTAGAATAATTTAGTTATCAGAAATTACCCACTTTGGATATTTAACTTAAAGGCTAACTTAATCTTTCTCAATCTAGAGACTTGTATCTAGACGTGATCCTGATATGCAACATCAGGAATTTATGGTCCAAGTTTATAAGTCAAACAGTGGACAGCCTTTATGGATAACATAGTCACTGAAGCCAAATTAAGGTCCCCTTGGGTCATCGGCGAACCATGAGGTATCAACCCTGCTATATCTATTTATTTATACAGTAGTCCTTCCCTCATAAGACCACCCCTTCTGTCAGAGCAAAACGGCCTTTATAAGACAGGTTGGTGACATCAGCCATTTTTAGATAATAAATTTTGCCATCTAAATAGCCAGTGTTACATTTATGTATTTATTATGTACACAATAGTAGTAGTTTATTAACATAATATGTACATATATCATAAACGGTGAGGAACTTTCATACATTATACGGTAACACAGTATATCAGGAAGTATAAATGTTTATGGGTAGTCGGGATTATGTTCTGTATAAATTCATCATTAAAAGGCAGTATTTCATAATGTAGCTATCTGGGTCATGATGCCTTAGTTTTGAGGAATTTAACCTGGCAGTCACTGATGAGACCTTTGACATCCAGGAGGTCTGTTTCTATATAAACGAGACCACTGCACATTGTTGATCAAATATCTAACATTTGTTTAAGCGAGGTATTGTACGTGGTGTGCGCTGCTCAAATGTTGGCTGTGAGCCGTTTCACACCAGTATAGAGTTGCTGCATTCAATGCACTGTTCCAAACTTTTTGTTTCACAGAGTAGGGGTTTCTCATAAGAAACGAGGTAAATTTACGTAGATGTGATGATTTACATTCTATGTGCTTTTTGGCCTGATTGGGGTCACAGTGTCATTGGAGATATGGGCACCCAGGTAAGTGTAGCAGTCTGTCTGGCTTATTGTGGCATTGGCAAGCATGAAGGGGGCTGTATCATTTGAGTTGATAGTGAGATGATGATTGATGTTTTACGGCCACTTTTGTGCACACGGTAGGCTAAATGGGCCGAGCGACCTCCAAAGGTAATGAAGCGAAGTCAAAGATGAAACAACCTTCAGATATGACCACGCCAGGATGAATTGACATTTGGTTGGGTGCAGCACCATGCCAATATCATCAGCAGCATATTTTATCCATCAAGAGCAAAATATGAATAACACCTAGCCAGCTATCAGGACTGCAAGACTTGACTGCATCAATCATTGGGCCAATATATGCCGTAAAGCTGTTGCAGCTGCTATGTTTCACACTGAGCTTGTACAGAAAACGTCACTGCCCATTACTCCTGATGATGTCATGGAATGCTGTAGAGCTCTGAGGAAGACACTACCACAACCCTGTGAGTCAAGGTATTGAATCAGTGTCATGCACCTTCTGATAATCTATGAAAGTCATGTAGAGTTTTTTGAGTTCTCCTGGCAATTAGCAGTTGGACTGCTAAAATTTGCTCTTCACAACCCCTACCAGGTTGTGGATCAGCTTGCTCGGGCCTGGGTATGTACCACATTGTAATACCCAAAATTGTCTGGGCCCTTTTTGTAGATTGTAAAAAGTTTCATGAGGGTCCAATTCAGGGGGAATGTTGCCTCGAAAAACTGGGTTCTATACATGCACACAAATTAAAAAAATAGTTTAGTGTTGCCTTAGCCGCATTGAAATGTTGGACTCTGGAATCTGCATACAGAATCTGGACATAGCATTTTCCCTAATCATCAATGGTAGCCATGGATACATCGGCTGCTTCACCAGAACATTGTGCTGACCCGATGCCATGATGCTTCTGGAATGCTTGAAGCCAACCATCAGATGCTGTAAAATCATCAAAATGAAGTTCTGCTCCTGCAACAACTTCCCAGTAAAAGGAATGTTATTTGACCTGGCTTGGCAAAAGAACTCATATACATGAGATTGTTCAGTTCATAGTTCACCATCTCCCACACTTTACTCTTGTAGTTTACTCCATTTTTTTTATGATCACTAATTATGTTTGCCCATATTTAACATCAGGGCTAAGGACCGACATGACAAACCCTTAGCATACTGTTTGATGACAGGTTTAAGATTTTACTCTTACAGCTAGCCATGATCACTTGTTATAATAAAGATAGCTGTATAGACAATTGTGACATATGACACATTTGCTCAGGTATATATACACCAAGCCAAATTCCAGGAGCTACTCCACCAGTAGAATTAAAACTTAGTCAACAATTTACTACAAAACCTACTCAATGATATATTCCCTATTTACCCTAAAGATCTTACGAATCAAAGCTGTTCAATCACAAGAAACTTTTATTTGATCAACATTGATTCCCAAAGGCAAAAGTGGTATCTTAGTTGACACAAAATAGATCTAGACTAGCGATATACCAATAGTTGAGTACCAGTGCAAAACAACATCATTACTGTTGGTGTTTTTGGAAATATATGTATAGGTTCTACTTCACAAATACACAGGAGTGCATTCTTGAATAGCACTCAGAAAACGATGGTGTACCTGTAATAAGATTAAAAATAGACTTTTTTAGATTTACACTAATCTGCAATAATTATGTTACACACATGCGTGTCCTTTGTGGTTACTTATACAGATCAGAAAGTCTAACTTTTGCCACAATTGAGAGGTTGTTGGTCACTTGAGACAGGTGGTCAGATGCCTGTTTACGTTTAAAAGCATGAGTCAATGATCCGTGCATGGAAAAGTAGTCGTATACAGGAGGTGGTCATTCCTTACAGAGCTTGCTCAAAGCGGGAACCACTATATATATATACATATATCAAGCTGTACAGCCTACAAAATAGGTAACTCCAGCATGTGCTTGACATAACACATACCAAACAAATAATTGGGTTATGACAATTCTTCTATTGTGTTAATTTTTTTACTGTTCAAGGAATTTCGTGCATGTAAAATTGCATATTACATCTGTTATATGATAAACAAAATATAATCCTGTTATATTATTATACAGCAATGTATACAAGAGGGACTCTGGCATTTTTAAGGCATCTGGTTGAGCAGGTTTGCTTTTTATTAAAGCTACTTTACTATGTTGTTGTTTCAAGTACTTCAAGATACATAAATTTTGAAATGTCCACATATGGTAGGCTAAATGGGCCAAGTGAAATCCCAAAGGTAAAGAGATAAACTATGAAACAATCTTCTAACACAACTAGCTGGAACTTGAAACCAGGTTCTATAAATCTGTGGCTAACCACGGTACCAGTTAGACAATATCAATCATAATATATTTATTATAGAACAAATTATTTTTTAATATATACGATGTGGATCCAAGGTCAGGTTCTGACACTAATGGATTAATTTGTGAATAATACGGCAGTACAAACTAAAACTGTCTTAGAATGGCAGTATCCTGAAGAAATTTTCACATAAAACCATCACCAACCAGGCTTAACTTGTCATGGAAGAAAGGTTGCTGTACAGCAAATTACCCTGGAACCATTTTGTTAATTTGATTAGGTATGGGAGCGGGTTGGGCCACAAACGTAGATATTCACATAAAAATCTAATATTTGACTCAATGTTGATAATCTACCTGATTAACCACTGGTAAAACTCATTCATACGAAACTAACGTCAATTCCCCCTAGCTCTTCATCATATGATGAAATTTAATACCATCATTTTGAAACACTGTTCTGATTGTTTACAGTTTTTCCCAATTAAAACCAACCAAATATCAATGAAATATCCAATGATAGTTTGAGAGATAAAACAACATGAAAATAGTTTTTTGAGTTCCAAAGTTCCATAACGATTAAACGATGTGCAAATAGTTGTATAAGGGCCACTATGACCTATGTTTGGTGCATTGTATTCAGAGTCAGCAACTGTCTGCACTTTAGAATCAAGGCCACTGATATGATATATATTGAAAATTTAATAATTTTACTTTGTTCAAACTACTGCTCAATTTATCAATTAGACAGTGTTTAATTCTTAGTATAAAGCTAGATATAACCTTAAATGAAGGCGATTCTATTAGTTTTTCATTAGTTGATCACAGTTTTTTTTCTTACTCTAAGAATTAGTACTAACCCAGCCTTTTTAGTAGGGAATAGAGTAGACAATCCCTTACAAAAAGTAGGCAGCAGTTCACCTGTGGTGGCTTGTAAAAACACTGCGATGCCATTGCCACTGCTGGGGAGAGGAATGGATGTGGGGAGGGGGGACAGTGAAGAGCTGTTAAAACTGCTTTAAAATTTATTTAACCAATTCTGTAAAATGTGAAAGTACCTAAGTCAATGGACACCACTTCCTCCTAGAAACCCTAATAATCTGATTTAGACAGTAAAACAAAATCAAGGAAACGAATACAAAATTATTCCATGTCATCTACATCCAGGGATGAGGCAGGAGGTCACATCAAACACCCATATGTCATGTCTAGAAAAGTAAATAATCATTTATAATGATACCAGACTATAAACAGGACTGGTGAGTATAAATGTGTGGAGCA